>BSBK01009904.1:0-93458 GCA_027943335.1 Chamaecyparis obtusa | reverse complement strand
ATATATATATATATATATATATATATATATATATATATATATATATATATATATATAGTATATATATATATGTATATATATATATATATATATGTATATATATATATATATATATATGTATATATATATATATATATATGTATATATTATGTATATATGTATATATATGTATATATATATATGTATATATATATATATATATGTATATATTATATATATATGTATATATGTATATATATATGTATATATGTATATATATATGTATATATGTATATATATATATGTATATATGTATATATATATGTATATATGTATCTATGTATGTATATATGTATCTATGTATGTATATATGTATGTATATATATGTATGTATATATATATATATATATATATATATATATATATATATATATATATATATATATATTTGATTAATTGCAAAAATGGGTTTTGAGGGAATCCAAAACCCATTACAAATGCCTTAACACTAACACTAGTCTTTTCCAGATAAGAACCTTCCAACCTAGAAACAAGGGTTTTCAGGCTATCAATCAAGGCCTTCATTCCATCATGGCTATGCTGGAGAATCTTCTTTAGGGTATTGTCTATTTTGTCCACCATGTTATTCATATCTTCCAACATCTCTTCTAGTAACTTCATGGTTTTAATCTCAGCAGAGACACAATCCATCACCATTATTTTTTCCTCCATGGTTCAAACATGGTCAGCAAAGGTCAAGGAAGGATTACCACTTTTATGCATGATCTACTACAGGTTCTCAAATTTTGAAAACAAATCTCTATACTTTAGATTAAGGATTTTAATTATATAGAACACTCACTTGTCCACCCTGAAAGAATAGATAGATTTGTCCTTGGCCATTTGAAGAACACCCAGTGTAGGATCCCTCTTATCATCAAAGTCCTCAAGGTTTAACTAGATAGATTCCCTCTTAGGGATTCCTTCCTTCTTCTTGGATGAAGTGTCCCTATTCGAGTTAGCGGCAACCAATTCCTACAAATTTTATGGAGAAACATGCATCTCATGATCCAAAAAAATTTTATAGCCAACAAGAAAAACTACTTTTCCTTTCTCATTCTCCTCTTTCCCTGGTTTAGTCCCCTCAAAATGAATATACCTCACAAATTTAGTTAACAAGCCCCTAGAACTCCTAGAGACAGATCCCTGGGTAGCAGGATCAGCACTAGGAGGGTTAGGGTTGTACTTATTCACAAGGTTGGTGTCAAATACCTCCTCATAGTCATCAATGTCCATTCCCTCCCCTTCATCATATCTTTTCATAGTGAGTGACCCAACCTTCTTATTAAAATATTTTCTTTTACCCTTGTTAGGTTCAGGGGTAGCACAAACATCATCATCCTCCCCAGTTTCCATGTCCTCAACCTCTTCAAACTTCTTGGTTTCCAATTTAGTTGCCACCCTAGTTTTTTTAATTGAAGGAGGTGTCCATGAATTCATCTTCAAAGTATCACAAATAGACCCCTCAACCTTCCTTCTATAAATTATATTCTTGGCCTCAATGGTTTTAAAGATAGGTCTGAGAACCTTATCATGACAATACTCATAAATAAGGAAAATGAAGCCTTCATGGAGAACAATCTTTTTAGGGTTCTTCCTATTCTCTGTAATGTTTTGGTTGAGTGAAAAGAGAATAAAATACAGAAAGGAAATGATAATCTTATACCTGAAATGGTTCAAAAAGATGAAATGATAGCTATGAACTCTTTTAAAATGCCTATCAATAGTAATATACTCCATTATGGGCATGAGCACCTTACAACAAATGGGCTTAATTTTTTCAACATTATAAAAGCCACAACTTCTTTTAACCAAGATTTCTCTTTCCTTGTCCATCTTAGGGAATTTTTTGACAAACCTTTCATAAAATTTCCCGTCCTTAAAGAAATTCATTCCTTTCAATGAAAGATTGATGATATCCACAATGATCTTGTCATCAAGAGAAATTTTCTTCCCATAGAGGGTCACAGTACCATTGTCCCAGTTATTGAAAAGAGCTTAGTAATTTTATTATCATGCCCATGCAACCATTAAAAATATGGAGCATTCCCCCCTTTGCTAAGATTTTGCTAGACCTTATCATCTTTCTTCCACTCATTGTAGTTCCCAGGATCTTCCCTTTTAAGATCTCCACCTATCCTTCTTGCAACAGAATGAAAATTCCGATCAAGAAAATTAATGTTCTCATTGATGAAAAATTGAGAGATCCAAATAGCTAAAAATAGACACAAAATATGTTGGTAATTAATCTGCATTTGTCTGGACAATCTGAGGAACAATCACTGGTTTCAAAGAGGCTAGGTGTCATTTCCATCATAATTAGAAGGATTGGAAACTTCACTAAATGTATTATCAAATCTAATGAGTGATAGGATATATTCATTAAGATTTATTTCCTCTCTCCAAGTAATAGTTTGTTTGAATTTGACAAAGAGATTAGAAAATCCGTCGCCACCATATTAACTTCATGATAAGCATGTGCTAAATAAAACTTATGAAAGGTTTGAATTATAGAATTGGCTTCCTTAATAATATGGTCTCTGGACCACAAAGCATATTGTTCACCCTTTAGGCATTTGATGATATTATTAGAGTCACCCTCTAGCCAAACCATTTTGCAATTCGATTCTCTAGCCAAACATAGGATTTTAAGAGCTCCCATAGATTCAAAAAAGTGATTAGATTCGGTTCCCAAGGGAGAGGCTACAACCCCTAAACAATTTCCACACTCATTAACCAATTCTCTACATCCAGCTAGACCAAGGTTGCCTTTAGCTTCCCCATAGAAGTTTATTTTAACCCATCCACTAGGAGTTGAACTCCAAACCAAACCCTCCCTTTTCTTGTCCTTTCAAATTTTTTCCATGCAGAGATTCCAATCCTTGAATAATCCAAGATCCTCATGAAAATTGGTGGTGGCCGGGGAATCTTTAAGGAAGCAAGAAAAAGTTTCCCTCAAAGATCTTAAGATTTTTTCTGAGACCACAATAGGGGAAGAAGCCTTCTATTTGAAAATCCTATTATTGTGTTCCCTCCATGTGTTCTAGATAAAATGAGGTGTAACAAGAGACCAGAGAGTTTTGATAGCATGGTTAGAAAGAGAAAGAATTCTAAAAAAGAGTCAGGAAAAATCCAGCAATGATTCCATCTCTAAAGAACTCTATACCATACCTTTTGGGAGAAGGAATAATGAAGGAGGAGATGGGGAGCCGACTCTTCATCTTCTAAGCACAAATAAAACCTATTAGGGAGACAAAAACCTCTTCTACAAAAAATATTAGTAGTAAGCATCTTATTTTGAAGGAAAAGCCAGTAGAAAGATGTTGATCTTTGGAATAAGATTCTTCACCCACACTGAGGGCCAAAGGGGGGCTATCATGGCAATTGTACAACAAAGAAAGAGAAGAGGAAATAGAGTACCTTCCATTAGTAGTGAGAGCTTAAACAAGGGATTCATTAGAGCTAGGTCTAACAAACCAACCATGAAGAGAATCTTGAATAGGAGAAAGGGAAGAGTCAATGGTGGTCAAATTCACCCAAGCCTGGTTCTTCCAATAATATCTAACTATCAAACCAAAGGAGTTCTTACAAGTGATAGAAAAATTGTTAAAATCTGACATATCAGTTAAAGGTTTACCCAGCAACTAGCAGTTATCCCAAAACTGAATTCTGCTACCATGAGCCAACTTACACTTGCTTCCCTTGGAAACAAATTCTTTGACCTTCTACACATAATTATAGAGATGGGAGCCAATAATAGAGAAGGAAGACCTCAAGAAATCATCAAGGGTAGGATTAGAGAAGAGCTTCTTTCTCTTCCAAATCATGCTTCATTGCTTGTCTTCCCCAAATAATCTCCAAATTTATTTAGCCAATAGGACCTTGTTGAGGGAATTAATATTCCTGATTCCCAAACCTCCTAGTCTTTTGGGTTTGCAAACATTTTCCTATGCATTAAGTGGCATACAATTTTTCTCCTCTACCCCGCTCTAAACAAATCATTTATGGATTCTTTCAATAATCTCATCATACTTTGAACGAATTTTGAAGAGAATCGGGGCATAAACTGGCAAGTTTTGAAGAGTGGATTTCAAAAACTAGACTTTATCAGCTTGACTTAGAAGTGTACCTTTCCAACCAAAAAGTTTCTTATTGAATCTATCAATAAGAGATTGCGAAAAGGAATCTGGAGGTTTCAAACCTAGCGCAAGACCTAGGTAGGAGGAAGGGAGATCCACAATGGAACATCCCAAAATATTGGACATCTTACACTATCTTTCAACATGGGTGTTAATAAATAAGAGAGAACTTTTGTTCTTATTAATAAACTATCCCATGGCCTTGGTATATGTATTCGAAGCGTCCTTCATGATTCTGGATTCTTTAATAGAGGACATGCCCATCATGATTGTTTCATCAACAAAATTTTCATGAGAAAAAAATTGATTAGTTGAGGAAGGTTTAAAACATTGAATAATCTCATCAAGAGCTATTTTTTGCATGTATCTCCCTAAAATTTCTGCCATGATGGAAAAGAGAATAAGAGACATTAGGTTCTTTTGTGTAAGCCCCCTTGAGGTTCTATAAAAATGCGAAGAAGATCCATCCACAATGACAACTGAAGAGGAGGAGGATATTATTTGCATAATCAACATGATCATGCACTCACCAAATCTAAATGCTTTGATAAATCTACGGAGAAATCCCTAGTACACCCGATCATACACTTTGGATAGATCCAGCTTCATAAGGAATCCATATTTAAACAAACTTTCTAGAAAGTGGATGTTCTCATGAACAGTGATGATAGAGTCCAAAATATGACACAAAGCCATTCTTTTAGGGGGGTATAATAGTTGGAAGTAGTGACAACCATTTAGTAGTGAGCACTTTAGAGAAGATCTTATAGAAATAATTGCAGAGGCTAATGGGTTTAAAGAAGTCCAAGGTCTCAGCACTAGGTTTTTTCAAAATAAGGATGAGGAAGATACTATTTATCTCCTTCAGGATGGATTTAGAACCAAATATTCTTTGATAGCATTGGAAATATCCTTCTCCACAATGTGCCAAAATTTCTAGAAGAAAAATATAGAGAAGCCATTTGACCCAAGATCATTCTCCCCCTCAAAGAGAAAACAACATCTTTAATCTCTTTTAAAGAAGAGATAGAAAACATAATCTTATTGTGACCCTCCTCTAAAATAGATGGTTCATAGAATAAATAAGGAGATCTTGATATTTAATATTCATCTCCAGATTAGAAGAGAGCAAGGAGGAGAAATACATGATCATCTCGCTCCTAATGTTCTCCTCATTAACAATCCCACCCTTGTCAGTTTGAATATGAGAGAGTCGGTTAACTTCTCTGTTCTTGAGGGAAGTTAAATGGAAAACTCTAATATTTCTATCTCCTACCTATAGCCAAAGGGCCTGTGATCTCTTCTTTAAAAACTCTCTTCTAAAGATATGATATCATGGTACTTCACTTGGATCTCATTTTCCATAGCCAAAAGATCTTGATTGTATCCTTGAATGTAGATTTTATCCTAGATTTAATTAAGATCCAGCTGAGTCCCAACCTTCATAAAATATTGTCACCAAAGACCTTGTGTTCCACTTCCTAATATTCTCTTTAACAAATATGAGCTTCTTTGCACCCTTGAATATAGCAGTTCCATCAACTTCGACATTACACCAATCTTTAATCCTATCCTAAAGGGTGGGGGTGGGATAAACACATTTTTTAAAACATAGAAGGGAAATTTCTCTTGCCAAAAATAGGATCAACAACAATAGAAATAGGAAAATAATCTGATCCAATTCTAGAGATAGAAGAGTGCAAAAGTATCTAACTGACCAATCATTAGTGATGAGGGCCATGCCAAGTTGAACTTGGATAAGGTTATTACCCATTCTTCTATTGGTCCAAGTGTTATCAATGCCCTGGCAATCAACATTCATGAAGGCTCGCTGACTAATGAAGTTTGTAAGATACAATATTACATCCATTTGGGTATGGGCTCCTCCAAAATTCTCATTATCTCTGAGGGGGGTATTGAAGTCTCCCATAATAAGACAACTTAAATCTGTGAACATTTTTTGTGGATCTAGCAAGTCTATTCTGAAATTTGTCTATACCAGTCCTCATATTTGGAACATAAATATTAGAGGTAACCCAAGTGAAGTCATCCCTAGTGTGATAAAGTTTGACTATCACCAAGTTATCCTTAGATATGAAAAATATCCCCTTTAATGTAGTTTAGGTTCTAGAAGATAACAACACCTCCAGAAGTCCCATCAAAGCTGCTACCAGGGACACCACAGTTTTTAAAAACCTTAATTCTCCCTACTTTTTCTTTGAAATCTTAGTTTATTGAATCTAAATAAAATCAGGTTTGTGATCCCTATCAATGTCTCTCAAAAAATACTGTTTATGGGGGCCATTAAGCCCCCTTATGTTCCAAGAGATGATTTTCATTTCTTACCTAGGGAAAAAAATCCGAGATGGTCAACCATTTTCCATCCATGATGTTCTTTCTTTTATGCTCCCTCATGTATTTAGTTGATATTCTTCCTACTAGCTATTTTGAAGTGCCCACATAAGCTTTCATCCTCCTTATTGAGACTCCACCCTATGATGAGGATACAAAAATTTGACTTCATTTTTCTTTCCTTTTTTTTATACCAACTTTAGTCCAAGGCTCATCCTCATCTAGGTCAATTAGTTGTTTCTTTGGCTCCTTATCTGAAATATCATCTCCCAAGTGGAGCCCAAGATTTTTGGAGTGTTGGAGGAGTGTATTTAACCTCCTCTAGGGAAAAATCCTTTGAGTAGATTAGATATAATCCACCCTTGAGAATGGTACAATGTTGAGTATCATCAAAATAATTGAAGATCAGGGATCCCCCCTCCATCTTGAAGGAGTTCTCCAGTCTTGAAGGAAAATTATCTTCAATTTCTATATTATATGAGGATCCTACATTTTCATTTATTTCTCCTTCCTCTAGAGGTAGATATTGAGCTCCATTGATATCAACAACACTATGACCCAGGCGGTCTTGGAAAGGAATGTGACTTTTTTGGGTGTCTTTTTCCCGATGGATGTCTGTTGGACTCATACCTTCCTCAATAGAATGAGTGAGAGAATTCACACACCCCTGCAAATATTCCTTGGGAAGATTCATAAGACTAGCTCCTTCATCATCTGTATCCCCCACCTTGGTTGTGTCTTCCTTTTTTTCCTTCTAGACTTTTTTCTATTTTGGTTCATTCACCTTCTTCTCTTTCTACACTTTGTGGGGGCATTATTTGGCCCAATTCCCTGACTTTTTACACATGAAACATGCAAACATAAAGGATTTGAACTCAATAGGTTGGGCACTTTCCCATCTTAGAGACAATCTATATTGATGAGAGAACACTAGTAAACTGGTGGATATTGACACTGATCCTAGTGTAAACTAGTCTTGACCTTGATGTGGTCATAGGGTCAATTATCAGGAGTTCATCAAAAGATCCAATGAACCCATTGAAAACATCTTCATTTAAATATTCTAGCAGAAGTCTAGGATGGTAAACCCAAATATGGATAGAGACAAAAAAAGAATCATTAAGTTTAAAGTTTGGCAACCATTTTTGAAGAGCCAGGGATGACTTGCACAACATCCAAGGACCCCCACAGAGGACATGTGATAAATCATCAACATTGGAGAAAGAAAAGGAGAAAAATCCTTTTGGCATAGCCACAACTTTGACCTAGCCTTTCATTTTCCTTTTTTTCTTTATATAGACCCTAACCAAATAAATATTCAATAGTGACCCCACAAATTTTCCAACTAGTGTTAAGACCATTGAAGAAATAGAATGATCTATCAAAGGATCTAGGACAAAGATTGCATACTCACCCGTTTAGGGATCTGAAATGTTGTTAACTTCAAGAAAAGCCAATTTTCCGTTGGGCTTAATCCCAAACATGGAGGACAATGACTGAGCTTCTTGATTAACTTTAGCTTTTGCCTCTGTGTCCTTGGGCTGCTTTGAACTGCCCTGATAGAAGTGCCTCTAAACCCTCCTAGTTGTTTGTGAGGACCACCATCTTGTGTGTCCCCTAAATTCGAGTCCATAGTACCTTCTAATCTCCCTGTTGACTTCTCCCCACTCTAATATTTTTGTTGTGGATAAGCCTTCCCACAACTAGCAGGATGATAGGAAGACCCCATGAGATGGCCATCATTTTTGGTTTTCCTATTCTCACTTCCTGCCATTTCTAATATTTCCCTCCCTCAAGGATGTTACTACAAAGATGATCTTATGATATATTTTTTTGTTATAGGAATGACTTTGATTTATTATTTTAATACTTAGCTCTCATTACACTTTAAGATGAACTTGTATTCAATAAAATATAGGTAAATTTTATAGATGGAGATTAAAATAGATAGAGATAATATAAAACCTTGTCTAGGACATAATAAGTATGTGAAATCAATGTTGAAGAGATTCAACATGAATACTTGTAGTTTATTTATGTTCCTATTATAATGATGAAATATTTATGAAATAAATACTATCCAAAATCACCAAGTGATATTTAGGATATGAGAAGAGTATCTTATGTTAGTATTATTATTTTAAGAGAAATAATTATACTCTGATACCATATAAGAGTTGATGAAATAACCATGAGAAAATGATCATTTGCAAGAAAAATAACTATCTCAAAAGAGATCAAGAAAAGATAATATGATCTATAAGAATTAAGATTGGGATTTGGATACAATTAATAAATGACTTGCTCCATGGAAAGTGATAGAACTAAAAACATCCAAAAGATAACTCTAACTAAAACTAGAAAACTAGAGAGAGATGTTAAAACTAGAAGTGCATGATATATACAATGTGTAAAATATTGCACAACTAGAATAGAGACATGCCTAAATTTAGGCTCAACTAAGTGATCTTAAGCTAGAGCATGAATGTGTAAACATGTGGTCAATTATGCATGAGAATATTCTTGCACATGTGCATAATTAATTAATGCAACATATACAAATGTGCCTAATGCAACTAAAAGATGCATGCTCTAACATCCCCCCTTTGGTGAAATTTAGGGAGACAAAAAAATCTAACAAGGAAATATATGAATGGGTCCTGAAAACTAGGTCAAATTAGGTACTCATTTACAAACCAATGTAAATAAATGTAATGAAGTCTCTCTAAATGTAGAATAACAGAAAAACCACATGGGAAAGAAACCTCTCCAAAAAGGAGAGATGCAATGAAAATAAAGTACATGTGACAAGCATGAAGGACTCAAGATGTCCCCCAAGTATTGAATCTATCATAATAGTACAATGAATACCTCCCATAAGAGAGATAAAATAAGGACAATAATCCCCCAAATGAAGAAGTATTTCCTATGTAGCGATAAATTCCTAAACACAAAATATCATCCACTTTCTACAAATAATATTTCTCCCCATAGGAAGAAACAAATCTAGTCGAGATAAGAGAAGTCACTCCAATAAATTTGAAAGATGTATGAATCCAAACCCAAGCTATATTTGTCTCTAGAAATCTCTGATGTGGTTTTTTTTGGCATAATGGTCAGCTCTCCCTCGGGATTCATGACATGGCTTAACCATCTCATGTGTCTTCTATAAGTCTAATGGTTGTATTGGGCATTAACAGGTCGATCTTTTGGTGCAACAATAGCTACTACTTGTAACAAGTGGTATCAAAGCTTGGTCACAAGTTTGAACCCCCTTGGTTAATGCTGAGGGGGATATTGTTGGCATAATGGTCAGCGCTCCCCTCAAGATTTTTGACATGGCTTAACCGCCTCCTGTGTCTTCTATAAGTCTAGTGGTTGTATCGGGCATTAACAGGTCGATCTTTTGGTGCAACGATAGCTACTACTTGTAACAGTTTTGTGTTTTTAGAAGATGATGATGCAACAAACCTATTGAACTAACTTCCAATGTCCCCCTTTGAGATTCACAATATGTTTTAACAACCTCCCATGTCTTCTATAAGTCTAGTGGTTGTATCGGGTATTAACAGGTCAATAGATTGTGGTGCAATGACAACCGCTAGTTGTAATAATTGGTATCAGAGCTCAGTTCATTGCAAGAAGTTTAACAATTTGAGGAGGATTCAAATGGCAACACCTAGCATTATTTAGAATCAACTTTTAAATTCACTTGAATACCTAAACAAATCAAATGTTGACAATGTTAGTTAAGAAGAAAAATTAAAAGAAGCTAATGGATTCATTGACAACTTAAAGGAGCAATTAAGGCAATCCAGAGATAGGAGAAAAGGAATTTTAGATCATTATCAGGAAAATACACTGACTCTACTTTTGACTGTGACTATGAGAATTTTTGAAAGAGAGAAACAACATAAAGAATGAAATGGAATCTATGGCAATCAAGGTCACTGAAGAAATTGAATAAAAAAAATACTCTTGAAGAATCCCTAAAATCTAAGAGTGAGGAATGCTAGAAACTAAATAATGAAGTTGGACAACAACAAATTTTTCTTGAAGAATCCAAACATAATGAGAAAAAACTAGAAAGAATCAATGAGGTATTTAGAAGAGACCTAGATGATGCCAAAGAATTTCAAGAAAAATTCAGATCTAGCTCTGAGAAACTTGATGAATAGATTGCAAGTAAAAGACCTTATGGAGATAAGAATGGCTTAGGATATGAGCAAGGAGAATGTTCCAAATATGTTGAAGTACAAATCACAAATAAGACTAAGCAACCTATGAAGACACCTTTTAAGCAGATAAATGGACAACAATTCAGTGGTAGATGTTTCACATGTAACAAACTTGGACACATGGCAAAAGAATGTGGAAGAAATTCAAATACAACACAGGTTTTTGGATATTGATTCACATGTTGGCAATATGGACACAAATTTAAGGAATTCAGATTCAGATCCAAACCCAATACAATAGGAGGTAACCCTATATGCTACAAATGCAACAATTTTTTTTTCTAATTGAAAGGAATTGCAAATTGATTACTAATCAAAATGATCAAAGGTATAAAAAACACAATATTATTTGTTACAAATACAATAAATATGGACATATTGCTAAGGATTGAAGATAGAGAATTAATGTAACAAGAATACATTTTTTGATTAAAATAACAGTAAAATTAGAAATGATAAAGAAAAGAAAATTGATGTAAGTGACATTAGAGAGAAGATGAACAAAATTTGGATGAGAAAAAAAATTTGATATTTCTGAATAGATTGCACTAGTTTCTAGTGTGGATTTGTTACCCCTAAATTTTTGCTTGTGTTTATATTCCCAATTTTAACCAAAATGCTTGATTTATTATTGTAAAGTTCTCAACCTTAACCTTTCTCCTTTTTCTTCTCCTTAATTCATTATCTTCGCCCCATTGAACCTCTCGAGTTTAACCTTTTCAAGTTCAAAGCCATCGAGCGTGTCCCTCCCCTTTTGCATCATAGTTATAAAGTTGGTCATTTCTTTTAGTCCGTTGAACCCTTCATGGTTCAAGGTTCATTATTCAATCAACCTTTTGTTTTCATCTTGCTGATTCATAGGGTGTCTAGGGTCGTATTGCATTTGATGTGTCAAGTTATTTATTCAGTGAGCTTGAACCATTGAACCTTAATGGTTCAATTTTTCAAGGTTTAAGGTTCATCTCATCAAAAGAGACATGTTATTGAATGAAAATTGAAAGGGTATTTGGCATGTGTGATGATGTGCTAGGTGTTCAAATTTAAATTTTTAGAAATAAAATGTAATGATGAGTAGGTAAGCCTTTGTACCAAAATTACTAGAAATTAATAAGTTGTTAGCTGATGTCAAATCAATAATTAATTCACATTATGATTATTAACTTTTCATAGCATGCAAATCTTGGCCAATATCTTTCCTATATTATAAGTAAAGGAAATGATTATTTTCTTAAATTAGAATGTTGTTAAAGTCAAAGTAAAGCCACAGAGACTAAGGTAAATTGGGGCTTTCTTTCATGAGAGTTGGAGGATTTTGATGAGAATAGAAGGTGAGTCTTTAAAGAATCCTCTTCCATTGTTGATTGTAACTATTTATGAAGTTGAAATGAAAGTAGATTAGTTTCTTGTATGTGATTCTTCTATTTTTGAATTTATTTCAAGGGATCTATTCTATATTCATTATGAGTCTTGTGCTTCCAAATGTGGGTCAGACATCGTTCCTTCTCAATATTCTCCTTGAATTTGATGATATTTTCCTAGTCCAAGATGAATTAGGAGATTTCCTAGAGAAAGATAAGAAGCTGACTCCAAATTCAATGATGGAGAAGATTATACAAAGAGGCTTGGTTGAAGAAGTGACTTTCCCTATAGTTGTACCTTGCTAGAGCTGGTCATGGAGTGTATGAATAGGTATGATGCCGAGGAGAGGTGTATTTTTAAAATAGATGGAAACCCATTGGTTAGTATCAGTAGTGAAACAATTATGGAAGAGATGTTTATACCACAGAAGGAGCCATATGATATTGGACAATTAGCATGGCATATTCTATTTTCTCTATAAAAAAAGGCTATTTACAAGAGTTTCATTGCTCATAATTTGTTGTTGAAAGAACAAAAATGAGGGTCAAGATTACCAAGGCCTCTAGCTAGGGAGTATTTGAAAGCCAATCTAAGAGATACTTTAACCCTCTTGAACTAGATTAAAGGAAATTCCTACGCATTAAATTGGGAAAACTAGATGTATTTTTATATTCAAGTCTAAATGGGTGGACACAAATACCTAGATTGGTCATAGATAATAGCAGATAGATTGCGTGAAGGCTTTTCAAATTTTGTCAAATGTAAAGGTTTCTATATGTCCTCCTATCTCTTCTATATGCTGGTATTAGGCATAACCTCAGGCTGATTTTGGACATACTTGGGATCAGAATTATTCATGGAGGAAACTCCTTTTTTACATATTGGCCATCTATTCAAGGGAGTGGAATGGATTATATAATGAATCATGTTAGAAAGGCATGAGGATACATGAGTTTTATCCTCGCCTTCAGAAGAAAAGGTATGCAGAGAACAAGTCATGAGAGTAAATGATGTTTTTCAAGGAAAACTAGTCTATGAACTTTAGGGCAACGTGAACCAAAGAATGTCAAATGAAGCTATGCAGATAGTTAGTATATATAGAATCTACTTCATACAGTTCATAAGATTCACTTACCTCGGAGCTGGAGGATTTGGAGACAAACCCTATCAGTTACCCAGATATGCCCTTGATAGACATATATTAATAGAAGTGAGTAGACACTTGGCTCATATATAAAAGAAGTTAGAATAAATGGGTGACAATGGGGTTGAATTCCCCATTAAACTAGGCCACTATATCTTGCAAAACATTGTCAGATGCCCTGAATATGGAATTAGAGTATAAGAAACTAAACCTCAAGCTATATACTGCTAGGCCAAACTTTGATAGGACAAGTTCCACCAGTGAACACTTGAACATGGAAGATAGATTCCATCATGAACCACAACTTGAGGACTACTAGGAGAATTGTGTGGATAAATTTAAACTAAGAAAATGATTATGGTCTAGATTTACTTTAGGCCAAAGCATCTCAATGAACTTGAATATGAGTACCATAGGGGTCAGTGAAGAAGAGAATAAAGATATTCTAGATCCTATATTTGTTGAAAGGGTTCAAGAACCTCTTCCAAAAATTAATTGGGACAAGAAATAAAATGATGATATTTATTTAAGATCTTTCAACATCATAAGAAGAATAGAGAGATGGCTTCAAAGCCATCGAGCTAAAAAATCCCTTGAACATGAGACCCAAGATAGCTTAGCCTCTCCCAAAAATATTGTTCCACAACCCACTCTTCCTATTTCTAATAAATTTTTTGATATTGCAGGTACCAAGTGTCTTGTTAAAAGTAGAATCTCTCCCACAAAGAAGCTTAGAAAAAGAAAACAAGGTCCACCCTATACTCGAGTTACTTGATCTAGGTGTTAGGCCTTTTTTCTGTCATTGCAAAATCTTGTGAAGTTGGCCTATTTTGTGCAATTATTTTTGTTTTGCTATCCTGTTGTGCCTGCAATCTCAGCTTTTTCTTGCAATGGTAATCCACTTGGTTTCATGGTGTGCACTCCTACCTTGTGCTCTTCATGTGTCACCTTGCTTCAGCCCAAGCCGCGTCTGCTAGTGTGCAAAACCCAGTAAGATTTTCGAGTTTCAAGGTCCACGGGAAGCATTTTAAAAAGTTTTGCCTCAGTATCGAAAACCCACAGTGTTTTCAAAAACTCGTGTTGTTTTTGGCTTCCTTGCTATCTTTCGGTCTGTTGAAAATTCCTGTGTGTTTTTGATCTTTTACTGAAAATCTGCATTGTTTTCGACCCTTTGCCTTCAAGCTTTGTGCACTTGTCTTGTGGTGCCGAAAACTTTGTGTTTTCGACATTCCCTCAACTACACAAGCCCGACGTGGATGGTGGGTCCAGGCTCTTCCTGATTGGCTGTCGCATGGCCGCATGTCAGACTTTTTTGATATGCAATCATGCGACTGCTTGCCACCTGGTCGTGCGGGGTCCCAGTTCTTGTTCGGCTGCCTGGCAGTTTGCTTTGCTTTAGTGCGTAAGTGTGATGGATGGTGGGGCCTAGTCTTTGTAGGGTGTTAGTCGCGCTTTCTCCAAGTCTCTGGGTGGTTACATTTTCTATCCAGCGACCTGGCGACTATGTAGTCGCGTGGTCTCTTCATTCCTAGCGATTAGTTGCTGACATTTGGCGACTTGGCTGGCAGTTAAGTTTTCCACAGTCATGTAGTCCCTGAATGCCTGGTAGTCATGTGGCAGTCTTTGTTCTTCATGCTTTCAACACGGTTAAAGTTTGGACAGGATCGATGGTTGCCGCAAGTTCGCGTGGTGAAGATGCACGAGCTTTATTTCTTGCGCTTTGATGATAGCCGTCTGATCCTCTGAAGGGATGAGGCTTCTTTGGTGTGGTCCCGATGGCGGACATGTGGTAGCTTGTGATTGGGTATCACATGGTCACATAGCCCAGTTTTTGGCTATGCGATCATGCGACTGATTGACATTAGTCTGTGGTGATGAGTTGGTTTATTGTCAGAGGGGCCCGTAGTGATAGACTTTTAATCAACGGTTGGTGTATAATCTCAAGGAATATTCTCAGCCTTTGAGATCATGTGCCATCTATCAATTTTATTCCATCTTGTTGGGTTGTCTGTTGTCTGCAGTGGCTCCGGTGTGACTTGTCTGTGTAGGTGGAGGTTTCTTATTGGTTGGTGGTGATGTGGCTTGTTAGTGGGCCCATTGTCTTTTGTCGAGGAGGCTTGTTGTATGTTCACATAGCCTAGTTTATGGGCTATGCAATCATGTGACCACTAATGGTATCGCGGTTGCGGAGTTATTAAGTGGGGCCGCTGGGTTTCTAAAGTGATTAAAGGGCCAACAGATCTTGTGGCCATCGTATCACCACCGAGGTAAGGTGCGAGGAAGTTAACTTGGTGGTCTAGCAACAGCCGTCAATGCTGTCTAAGGTGAAGTGAAGATCTGAGGCCCGGGAAAGATAAAGATCTAACGGCTGTGACTTAAAGTTGATCCCGGTTTAGATGAGGACCACCGATGTGTTTCTAGCGCCAAGATGTGACCGTTGGGATTTCAAATTCAAATTTATAGAGGGGTTTGCAATGACCAAAGGTACCTAGTTTTAATGTTGTTTGGGCGGGTTTCTTACTGGTTTGATGGCGGTAGGTTGTTGCGATGTGGTCCAGGGTCTATGCAGTTAATTGCAAAGGAGGTTTTGTACTTGGTGGAGTATGTTTTTGTGCTCGAGGAGCTATTTGCAGGTGGCCGATTTGACTGATTTTCATGGTAGCTCCTAGTTCTCTATCCTGGCTCGTAGATTTTCATGATTGCAGATCTGTTTGAGATTTTCTTTCTCTGGACTACTTGGTTTCCCGCCCTTGTAATAAATTATGATGTAAATTTTGGCATGTTGGGTGGTTGAGACCCTAGCCCTAGCTGTCCGTAGCTTGTTGCATTCTCTCTAAGAATTCCAAGGTAGCTAGTGGTATAAGTTAGAGAATTTTGGATTTTGCAAGGGTTCCAAAATCATGTTGCTTTTGGTCCCTGTTTTTTGACTGTAGTATACTGATAGAGGTTTGATTTGGTGTCTTTTTCTCAGCTTTGTGTCATGCTAATTGTATGTTGATTCTGGATTTGTTAATGAAAACATTCTTGAATCCCAATCTTGTATCTTGTGTATGTCTTCTTGCTTGTCTCTGAGCTCATATATGTTAATATCACACAGTGTGTTAATCTATGGTAAATAAAGAGTATTTTGAATTCATCTCTGAGTTTCTAACAAAGTTAGGATTAAAGCCTTTTAGGTGAATTCAGTGATTTTACAGCCAGGCATAAAATTTGATGTCCTTGTGCTTGAGGGAAAGGGGTAATAGGAAAAGCACTTACTCTGGTTTCCATTGTGTTTGATTTGAGGTGTTTAGTTGAAGTATACAGTTGGGTGACTCTTAGCCCTGGGATAAGGCACTGGTCTTTTCTCTTAAAGTCATGGTTAACAACCACACAAACATAAACATTCATTTGATAAACCTTTTATAGACTTGTGTTGAGCATTGTGTGCATCATTTTGAGAAGTGAGTCAAGGGTACATCCGCCTGAGCATTGAAGCTCAAAGAGTAGAAGGATCATTTGATCCTTGTTAGTTGGCCCTCTTCCTTGTGGACTTTGGAGTGGTGATAGAGTCAGAGTTTCATTTACATTATCCATCAAAGTGTAAATCTGCAAGTTGAAGATCAAAGGGAATAATCCACAACCAACACTAGGACCAAGAGGAAGACTCAGAAGAATTCCAAGAACCTAGAGGTGGTAGATCTAGAACCTTCCAAAGAGGTAGCTAAGGATATGGACAGCCGGACAGTAAAAGTTCAAGCCACCTAACAAAATATGAAGGAAAATAAAATGGAGAGAAATATAGATTCATCATGTGCTTTGATTCTTTTAGAATAGAGTAATTTTATAACACCCCACCAAAAGCCACAATAACCACACCCAAATGGTTAGAGGTGTCAATAAAAAAGAAACAGAGTGGTGTGCCTATTTTGGTACCCATCGAGGATATGATAAGTAAGTGTCTGGGAAAAGAAAGTAAACCCCAAAATCTTGAAACTAAGACCATGATGCATGTGGCTGAAGGTACAGGTCATTAGGTAGCTAAGATAGCCAAACCGGTCATAGACAAAGATGCAGAGAATGCTTCATCCATATATTTCATTATAGAAAAGGTGGGTATGGGACCTACCTCCAGAGTAGCTAATGCCACACATCTAGAATCATCAAGAAAATGAATGATTTCTAGAACCTAGAAGGATGAAAGAGATAAGAAGAAACTAAAAAAAACCTTAAGGGATATGGCTGAATACATCCATGCAATACATAATCCAAGTCCTGTACCACTTACTTAGGCTTCGTAGGCTTTGAACCAAACCCACTAGCAAGCTATAAGCTCCTGAAGAAACTCCAAAGAAATAAAATGATAGCGAATATCTATCATGACTAGCTCGACCCAATCACTCAACAAGGTACTAATTCTATTATTGATTTAGTCAAAGTTCATTGTGAAGTGATGAAAGTGAGTAAAGAACTAGAGGTTGAAGTTAATTTTTGGGGAAAAGAGAGAACCAAATGGAATGTAGTTGTGATATAGATGAATGAAGTTCAGAAGTATGGTGTTATCAAATTTTTAGGGGAAAAAAATATGTAGGGATTCGATGATAATGTTCTATATGTCTCCAAGAAAAATATTGAATGTTGCAATTCTGTTGTTAAATAAGGCCATGAATAATCAACTAAACTAGTGAAGGAACTTATGGGATTAATTGAAACTATGGAGAAAGATCTGAAATTCATAAATATTAAGTTCTTTAAAGAGGGTGGCAAAATGATCAAAGACACTAATAAGATGGTGAAAGCCTTCGAGGATAAGAGGGATCAAGTATTTAACTATTGATGACTTCTCACAACTATCTAGGATTGAGGCCATGGTTACCATGTGTTTCAACCACTTAGACACTCATGAAAGTAAGGTGGATGAGATAAATAAGGAAAAGGAGGTGTGGAGATAGAGGATTGTACACATTGGGCTTCCTTATCACAAAGTAATTGTTGCCTTCTCTATACCACATGTGGATTGGAGGAAAAATCGCGCTATGTCATGCACTTCAAACCAGCCAAAAAATTCTGCTAATGTGCCCCATGAGACCTTGATTGTGCATCATGACTTAAGAAGTGAAATCAGTTGGATTTACTATCTTTTATTTCTTTTGTTTCCTCAGTTATTTTGCATATTTTAGAAAAATTGATTACTCCCTATGGGAGTTTGTTTAACTCTGGTTCTCAGAACTACCTAGCTTGGTGGCTATAAGTATTTTGTTTAAAGAAAGGGTTTGAACTTTAATTAATAAGATGTAGAAGTAGAACACACAAAAGCTATAAAATTTTGGCGTAATATATTTTATTTGAAGAAAACTTTTATTTGAAAATAGAAGAATATCTCCCGCTTTTATGGAATATGTGTATTGGTCAATCCTTATTCAAATTCTGTTGGGATTTATTCATGGTGTGCAATATTTATAGTATTTCTTCATTTTGAGTATGTTCATTCAAAAAGTTGGAGAAAATATATGGAATTGTTTAATCATTTATTTGATCATCGACAAAATTAGTGAATTTTGTTTTAAATGTGAAAAATTATGCCTATGTTGATTTCATGGTTATGAAGGAATGTGGAAAATCCTTTTATGCTTTCTGGTTAAAAGTGTGTCTTCATTTAGTTTTTTGTAATTAATTCATTGAAGAATTTAAAGGTAGTTGCACCTTCAAATAGAGGTTGAAATGATTAAGGTTCTTCCAACTGTAGTTCAATTTGTTCTTTGCATTGAGCACATGAGTCATTTTAGTTATAAGTATTTATGCAAGGAGAAATCTATTAACCAACATATTTTTGGTGACTTTGTTGGGGAGTCAATCTAGAAGACCAATTTATGATGTAATATAGTTTTCCCTTAAGAGAACATAATACCTATATTGTAGCCTAACTTAGGTTTTCAGGATGAGCAAGAAGATATTCTGAATTAGTTAAACACTCGCATAGCAATCTAGGAATCTGGAGGATTATCAAAGAGCCAATAGAGTATTGGAGAGAGAAGAAGAAATTGATGATGATATAAGATAAATCTAGCTCAGAAAAATACAACAACAAAGGCAAATAAAATATCAGTAGCCTTTGTGTTCTTAGAATCATTTTTTTAATAATATTATCTATAAAGTGAACTAGGTTCAAGACATTATACCAGATCCCAAAGAAGGGAAGGAATGTTTTATCAAGTCTGTTAAGAATTTCAAGGTAATGATTTTGCTCTAAGATTTACACTTAAAGGAAAGGTGAAGAGTAGACCATCCTCCCCTCCTAAAGAGGCTTCATCCCCTATCATTTGGCAATTTTTAGCCTTACATGGTTTACAACCACCACCCTTAATCTTTGTCCCTCCTCTATAGCATTAGTCATGGCTCAACCATGGGGAGATGTTGTAGGGCCCCTTAATTTAGGAGCTAATTTAAACCCTCTACCTAAAGGGGTAAGGGACATTTTATCAAAATTTAGCGGTGATGGAAAAAGTGGCAACAAATTAACATTTGAATGCATTTAATGTAGGATGTGGAATATTGGCGATACAAAATTAGGATGTGGAAATTACGCTTTTTATCCAAACTCTAATAGGTGTTGTTGCTCATTGGTTCCATCATTTACCTAATGGTTCAATCTAGAACTATAATGAAATGAAAGATGCTTTTGAAGTCAGGTTGAAAAATGTCAAAGATGATACTACCTTGTTGGTTCAACTCATACAGTTGAAGAAAGAGATACATGAACCAATGAGGGAGTTTGTAGAGAAGTTCAATAGGTTGGTTTATTTCTTGCTGCAAAGAGGCCTATGGCTAAAAATTAAAAGGGATTCTTCTTAAGTGAAATGCCTCTGGATGTCCCTTTTCATTTGAGAAGAGCAAGGGTAGAAAATTTGGCTACAACACAGAAGACATTAATAGAGTTGGAAGATGACCATATTACTACTGGTAAGTGGAAGGAGGTCCAAGTGTTGAATGCACAAGTGTCAACATCAACTGATCCTATAGTGAAAAGATTGATAAACATTGTTATTTCTCTCAAGAGGTAATTACCTAAAATTAATCTACCTTTCCAACAACCTTATTAAGATATTCCTACAAGAATTCCTAATCAGGCTAGTGCCAGTGGTAAAACCTTGAAGTTACCCTTAACTCAGGAGATATTAGCAATTGAACATCCTAGTAAAAATGGTAATATGTGTGTCTTTCACATGACAGATGATCACGATGGTGTTTCTTGCCCATAAATGATTCTATGTGTGTAGATGAATTTAGTTAGAAGAAGAGAATTAAAGAAATTTTAGACAATGGAGGGCATTCCTAGGAGTCTGGCAACTTTGCTAATTATTTCCTAGAGTATGAGTGTGATTATGAAAGAGGGGGCGATATTTTGGTCACCCTAAAGATCCTTCATGCACAATTATAACATGTGGGAAACATAATTCCAAACCTCACGGGAATGCATCATCGCTAGAGTCATTAAAAAAGGGTAAGGAACCTAGCACTCACACTCATACTTCAAAGTTTACTCCCGAAGTTCATGTGCTTAAAAAATATGAACCTAAATCATCTTTTGATATTGTGGACTTTTGTAAATCTAGTAAAATTCATATTTGATTTTCTGTATATTTAAGGTTGAATCCTAAAGAATAAGATAAGTTGATTGAGTATGTAAGAGGTAATTAAAAGTAGGTACAAGCCATGCATGGCCAATCAAATAATTTTGTTTCTTCTAAAGTTGAACAATCATCTCTAGCTCAATCCTCTTTTGCTAAATCTGAACCTTAAAAAAATATACATGTTGAATCAATCTTGGTATCAAGCCCTAAACTGGTGCTTTTTATGTCTCATTGTTTATATATGATCATAGATTGAATAATTGTATTATTGATTTAGGGACCTCTGATAATATCATGCCCTCCTCTATTGCTAAAGCCCAAGATCTCCCCCTCACGAGAACTTTTGGTAAATTTTATACCTTGCATTCCATACAAGTACCCTTGATTGATCAAATTAAAGATGCCCAAGTTGCCTTATCATCCCATCCTAGTAAAAGAGTCAATCTTACTATTTTAGTTACTGACATCCTGAAGAGCTACAACATGTTGTTGAGTATAACTTTTTTTAGCAATCTAGGGAGAAAAATTAAGATGGATTGGAGCCAAGCTACAATACCAGTGGGAAAATTAAGTGTAGTGTGTTAGAATAACTAAGAGGGGGGTGAATTAGTTATCTAGTGTCCCAAAACAAAATGTATAATTCAAAACAACTTCTCTAATTTCTACTCGTCGGTAAACACTAAATACTTTCACTATCTGTGCTTTTACTGATTACCAGTCTACTACTGTAATAGTTTACCGATCAAATCTAACATGTAATATGAAAAGTATGAT
Source organism: Chamaecyparis obtusa (assembly GCA_027943335.1). Taxonomy (NCBI): domain Eukaryota; kingdom Viridiplantae; phylum Streptophyta; class Pinopsida; order Cupressales; family Cupressaceae; genus Chamaecyparis; species Chamaecyparis obtusa. The sequence continues at coordinate 71,803 of BSBK01009904.1, read as the reverse complement.
AACAAAAAAATATCACAATCAACACATAACACAAGAGATTTAACGTGGAAACCCTGTAAAGGGAAAAACCACCTGGGACCGGTAACCCAAAATTGTTCACTCTTTTGAAGTGAGGTCGGTCAAGACCCAACCCTGTTAAAGGTTACAAACACACTGTCAGGGGTGACCTTGTTAGAGAATTTTAGACTAGAATTTATCATCCAACCAGCATTCACTATGGGGTTGACAGGATAACAATGTTCATTCTATGAGTGATACATCATAAGACTGTCAGAGTGCACTCGGTTAAGAGATTTTGACTGTATACAATGGTTAAATATGTAATAGTAAATGACCTGCCCTAATACAACTTCAATTGTAGATTACAAATGAATATTTAGTCCATACAAATTCTTCTGATCAATAATTCACTTCAAATTCAATACTGTATCAACTTACTGTCCATCGGTAATTGCTCTTTGTAGCTCGATAATTATTCTGCAGCTTGGTTCTTACTAACCAGTATGATCAGAATACATGAAAACCTTGTTCATACGATATTCCTGCAGCTTCTTCTTCTTCCGACCTCTTCCATAAAGAAAATTTGTTCTCTTATATAGACGAGTAAATTATTTTCTTCTCCACCATTAGATTTTGCCGCTTAACCTCATTCATAGATTTTTTCGCTTCAAACTTTCTTGGTACTTGTGTCAATAACACGTTTCAATCTTCTTTGTTAGATCTTTCCTAAATTTTTTCAGCTGTCGATCTATGTAACAAAAATTATCTGTTACCTTGATGTTATACTCTTGCTAGCTCATCAATCTTATCGGCTAAACTAATCATTTAATACATTATGTTCTGCTCAGTTAACAAAGAAATGCATCGGTGAACACTACTTGGTTAATATTGTGATCGGTATACACTGCACTCCATTGGTGTATACTAGAAATGCTTCATTTACTAACAACACTGCTTTGTGTCTTTCAGCTCTATACTTCATCATAGATGAATGCAACATAATACCATCAAGTGATAGACTCATCAACAAGTTACTCAATGTGTTCCTTATCCTCATCTGTCATGTACATCTTTCCTCATGTAGATTTCTCTATTCTTCATCTCTTTTTCTCCTTTTTTTAGATGTCTTGGTATAGTAACTTACAAGATAAGTGATGTCAAACTAGTTGACATCAATGACAACATAATACTGATTTAATCATATTACATATCTAATCAGTAACTTCTCAGTGATCTTGTAATCACAAATTCTTCAATCAGATTCCAAATCATTTGTAGTCCAAAAATCTCTCCCTTTGGCATTGATGGCAACTCAAGTAATATGAAATGTACCATACACATACCAAACATACATTCTACAACTTTGTGAACAAATGTTGTAAGTCGAATAGACTTAATATGTTTAATCAGTACGTTACTAAACCAACATTAAATAATACCATTGTGTAGTTATGATCTTTTCAATTCTCCCATTCCTGCTTCTATTCTCTATAACTGATCTTCAATACTTTGTCTCATTCAGATTGTCTCTCCCTTATATAATTCTTGTCGATGCTTTTTCCTTTTGATGTCTTGTTTATCTCTCCCCTTTTAATTTCATATTCTTTATCTCTCCCTTTGACAACAATGCCAAAGAAACAAATAAACAAATAATTTTGTCTTCCTCTGTATCTCTGAATACTGATATTCCAATCGGTTCAAGTTCTCAAACTTAATCACAACCTTGAACATGATTCAAAGTGTGAACTATGCTACATCAACATGAATGATCTTCTAATAAAAGTAGGTTGATGCAACAACCAGATCACCTTAGTGACCGATAAACAGGGGACGGACCCCAAGTCTGGTCCTCAAGTATTCAAATGTGTCCTTTGGTAGGGGCTTTGTAAAAATATCTGCAAGTTGTCCTTGGGATGTGACAAATTCTAACTTTACTTGCTTCTCTTGCACTTGTTCTCTTAAGTAATGATACTTAATAGATATATGCTTTGTCTTAGAGTGCATCATAGGATTTTTTGAAATATTAATAGCACTAGTGTTGTCACAATATATAATCACCAGGTCAGTGATTAACTCATTCATTCCTTCCAACACTTGTTTGATATATGTAATGTTTGAATAGTTAGTAGCAGCAGCAACATATTCTGCTTCAGCTATAGACTGAAAAATACAAGCCTACTTTTTACTTGTCTAGGTTACAAGTCTTTCACCAAAGAAAAATGCTCCTCCGGTGGTACTTTTTCTATCATCCACATTTCTAGCCCAATCAGCATCAGTGTAAACTTTTAGTTCAAACTTCCCTTCCTTAGGATACCATAATCCATAATTCTCTATTTTCTTCAGGTATCTTAAGATCCTTTTTGTAGCTATCATGTGTGATTCTCTAGGATTAGCAGAAAATCTTGCAACAATTCCCATAGCATGTGCTATATCTGGTCTACTGTGAACTACATACATTAACTTACCAATCATGGATCGGTAAAGTGTCTAGTTTACCTTTGTAGTTTCATCCTCCTTTGTCAATTTGCATCCAGTAGCCATCAGTGTTCCCACAGGTTTAGCATCTTCCATGGCAAATGTCATCAATACTTCCTTTATGTATTTAGATTGTTTGATGAATATTCCATCACTGTGCTGAATCACTTGTAGTCCAAGAAAGAACTTAATCTCTCCAAACATAGACATTTCAAATTCTTTTTGCATTTCATCAGCAAATGCCTTGTAGATAAGATCCGAGCCTCCAAAGATAATGTCATCAACAAATATTTCAGCAATGATAATAGTATCATCAGTATCACCTTTCACATACAAATTTCTATTTTCACTTGTTCTTACAAATCCAATACTTAACAAATAAGTATGCAGTCTTTCATACCATGCTCTCAGTGCTTGCTTCAAACCATATAAAGCTTTATGTAATCTACATATCATATCTTTATTGTTGGGATCAACAAATCCTTCAGGTTGTTCAATGTAGACTTCTTCTTCAAGTATACCATTTAAAAATGCTGACTTCACATCCATTTGATAGACTTTGAATTTCTTGTGTGCAGCATATGCACTTAGTATATCCACTTAGTACCGATAACATTCTTATCTTTTGGTCAGGGTACTAAGGACCAGGTTTTGTTCTTTTCTATTTTCTTTGTTTCCTCCTTCATTGCATTAACCCATTCTTCATTCTCTATTGCAACTTTCATAGTTTTAGGTTCAAATTCACAAATTAAACATGTACCTTGTCTTGTTTTGCTTCTAGTTTGCATTCCAGCATGTCTGTCTCCAATGATTTGTGTTTTAGGATGATGTCTTTTGACAAAACTAGCCAAAACTTGATTTCTCCTTTCTTTCTCATCCTGTTTAGGGTCATTTTCTTGCTCGGTAGCTCTATTTTGTTCCTCGGTTTGTGTTGTCTATTGTCCTGCATTATTTCCCTGCTGACTGATTGACATAGTTTGTGGTGTCAGTAGATACTCTGGATGTTTAATATAAGTGAATCTACCATAGTCTTATGGTTCCTTTATACTTTCCTCTATGTACTTGTCATCAAAATCATCAACACGAACATTGGTAATTTGAACTATCTTATTTGTAGCCTTATTCAAACATTTATATGCTTTACTTGTAGTCGAATATCCTAGAAATATTCCTTCATCTCCTTTAGAATCAAATTTTCCATTTCTCTCATCTTTCAAAATAAAGCATTTACTTCCAAAAATTTTGAAATAACTTACAATAGGTTTGTGTCCAAACCATAGTTCATAAGGTGTTCAGTTGGAGTCCTTCTTCAGTTGTACTCGGTTAAGAACATACACAACTATACTAACAGCTTCCCTCCAATATGTCTGAGCAACATTCTTCTATATCATCAATGTTCTAGCACAGTCAATTATAGACCTGTTCCTCCTTTCAACAATGCCATTTTGCTGAGGTGTCCTCGGTGTAGATACCTGCCTTTTGATTCCATGCTCATTACAAAAATTAGTAAATTCATTAGAGATAAATTCACCTCCTCTACCAGATCTTAAACATTTTATTTCCTTTCCGATTTCTTTCTCTACCTTAGCTTTATACCACTTAAACATTTTGAAAGCTTCAGATTTCTCTTTCAGGAACATAACAGTCATCAGTCTAGTATAGTCATCAACAAAAAGAATAAAATATCTATCACTAGAACAACTTTGAGTTCTCATAGGACCACATAGATCGGTATGAACCAACTCACGTATCTTCTTTGTTGAATAGTCTTTTCTTTTAAAACTAGACTTAGTCATCTTACCTTTCTAAAATTCATGGCACATGGCATGATCAGGTTTTGTCAAGTTAGGCAATCCTCTAACTCTTTTCTTTCTACTAATCTTGATCATGTTGTCAAAGTTCAAATGGCATAACCTTCTATGCCACAACCAAGCATCTTCATCCTTTGTTAACAAATAAGAAGACTGATCCATATTAAGATAGAATAGATTACCTTTGCATTGTGTATTAGTTCCGACAAGTCTTCCTCCATCATCATAGATTTTCACCTTTTTGCTCTCAAAAGCCAGTCGGTGGCTTGAATTGTTTAGTTGAGCCACACTTAACAAATTATAGTTCAGTCCATCTACCCAATATGCATTTTCACATTGTAATCTATCATTGATCATTAGTCAGCCATTACCTCTTACCATACAAGGTGCAACATTTCCCATTCTCACAAATCCTCCATTATATTCAACAAGATGATCAAACTTCTCTACATCACCAGTCATATGATGTGTACAGCCACTTTCTATGATCCATGTATCACTTCTGCTTACTTTAGATATCAGTGCTATCTCTTCATGTTTCTCTTCCTCTTCTGAGTCATCTTTCATAGCAACAAATACAACTTCTATATCATATTTAGAATCAGATTTAGTTTCAATATCTTTGGCTATGTAACATACCTTTTTCATCTTGGTTGTCTCTGTTGTAGTGTCGGTAGCCTCTGTTGACTCTTCTCCCATAACTTCCTTTAGATCAGTCTTTGGATCTATCATCATCTTTCTTCTGAGGACATCTAGCAGCGTTATGATCGACTTCTTTAAAATTAAAGCATGCTAAAGATAGCTTACCTCTATACATTCCTTTTCCTTTGGGCAATCTTCTAGCCATAAGTGCTTCAAGCTCATCAAGTTCGTCATCGGTATTGTCATCACTATCACAATTCTTATTATTCCTGCTAGACTTTCCAATCTTCAAAGAAGACATGAAAGCAGATTTAACAGAAGGAACAACACTGTTATCAAAATTGTTTAATTCAAAGGTTGTAAGTTTACCAATTAGAGTGTCAAGAGTAAGGTTGGATGTAGCTCTTGTTTCATGAATTACAAAAATTCTGATTGCATAAATCGGTAGCAAAGTTCTGAGAATCTTGCTTATCATTGTTTCATCATCAATTACTCCATCAGATGCTCTAATAGCATGTACCACCTCTTTGAGTCTATTTGAATATTGTACAATGTTCTCACCTTCTTTCATTCTCATATCATCAAATCTACCTCTCAGACTTTCAGCTTGGGCTCTTTTGACATTCAGATCTCCACTGTATATTTGTGTTAATTTATCCCACATTCCTTTGGCAATCATGCATGTTTTGATATCTTCAAATTCAGAATCGGTACAGGAACAACAAGTTCCATCATAGTAACATTGTGTTCATGCTTGTCCTTCAGTAGTTCAATAGTTAAGGGACCAGTGGGTGGTTGCATGTAGCCATTCTCCATCAACTCTAGTGCTGAGTTCCCAATTCTAGATATGTGCAGCTTCATTTTGCTTTGCCATACTATGAAGTTCTCTTTGTTCAGTTTCAGTACTTCCCTCTTATACATCTTGAGACCTTTATGCTTAAGTCCTTAAAACTCTATTCCAAGAAACTAATGCTCTGATACCAATTGTTAGAATAACTGAGAGGGGGGTGAATCAGTTATCTAGTGTCCCAAAATAAAATGTATCATTCAAAACAACTTCTCTAATTTCTGCTTGTTGGTAAACACTAAATACTTTCACTGTCTGTGCTTTTACCGATTACCAGTCTACTACTGTAATAGTTTACCAATCAAATCTAACATATAATATGCAAAGTATGATAACAAACAAATATCACAATCAACACATAATACAAGGAATTTAACGTGGAAACCCTATAAAGGGAAAAACCACCTAGGACCGGCAACCCAAAATTGTTCACTCTTCTGAAATGAGGTTGGTTAAGACCTGACCTTGTTAAAGGTTACAAACACACTGTCAGGTGTGACCTTGTTGGAGGATTTTAGACTAGAATTTATCATCCAACCAGCATTCACTATGGGGTTGACAGGATAACAATGTTCATTCTATGAATGATACATCATAAGACTTTCAGAGTCCACTCGGTTAAGAGATTTTGACTGTATACAATGGTTAAATATGTAATAGTAAATGACCTACCCTAATAAAACTTCAATTGCAGATTACAGATGAATATTTAGTCCATAAAAATCCTTCTGATCAATAATTCACTCAAATTCAATACTGTATCAACTTACTGTCCATCGGTAATTACTCTCTGTAGCTCGGTAATTGTTCTGCAACTCAGTTCTTACTAACTAGTATGATCAGAATACATGAAAACCTTGTTCATGCAATATTCATGCAGCTTCTTCTTCTTCTGGCCTCTTCCATAAAGAAAATATGTTCTCTTATATAGATGAGTAAATCATTTTATTCTACACCATCAGTTTTTTCTGCTTAACCTCATTCATAGATTTTGCCTCTTCAAGCTTTCTTGGTACTTGTGTCAATTACACGTTTCAATCTTCTTCGTTAGATCTTTCTTGAATTTTGTCAGTCATCGATCTATGTAACAAACATTATCTATTACCTCGATGTTATAATCTTGCCAGCTCATCAATCTTATCGGCTAAACTAATCATTTAATACATTTTGTTCTACTCAGTTAACAAAGAAATGCATCGGTGAACACTACTCGGTTAATACTACGATCGGTATACACTGCACTCTGTCGGTGTATACTAGAAATGCTTCATTTATCGACAACACTTCTTTGTGTCTTTTAGCTGTATACTTCATCATAGATGAATGCAACATAACAAAGTCAATACCATCAAGTCATAGACTCATCAACAAGTTACTCAATGTGTTCCTTATCCTCATCTGTCATGTACATCTTTCCTCATGTAGATTTTTCTATTCTTCATCTCTTTTTCTCCTTTCTTCAGATGTCTCGATATAGTAACTTACAAGATATGTGCTATCAAACTAGTTGACATCAATGACAACATAATACTGATTTAATCATATTACATATCTAATCAGTAACTTCTTAGTGATCTTGTAATCACAGATTCTTCAATCAGATTCCAAATCAGTTGTAGTCCAACATAGTGCTTCAGCCTGAAGGGAAATATAAGTATACCATGTTCCTATCAGAATATTGTAAGGCCTAGATTTTGTACAATGAATGTGAATTGGGCAACTAAATGCTTTTGAGAGAAGAAGATATTGAATAGTTGGATCTCAAAAGTGATAAGGCACTATGGACAATGGAGTTTGATAGTATTTGTTCATATATTAGTTTGGGAGGAGTAGTTCTAATATCACCTAAGGGAGAGATATTTTGATAATCTTTCAATCTAGAGTTTAATAATACAAACAACACTATGGAGTATGAAGCTTTGTTATTGGGTCTAGAAGAAGCTAAAAGAAAAGGGATTAAGTCCTTGAAAACAAAGGGAGATGATGAGCTTATTGTGAAGAAAGTGAGGAACCTCTTTACTGTCAGGAACGAAAGGCTAAAACACTATAGAAACTGAGTTTGGGATGAACTTGAGGGTTTCAAAGATTTTTTTATAGAGGAAAAATCAAGGAATCCAAATAGCACAACAAATTCTCTAGTAGTATCCACCTCTTTGTTGATACCTCACCCAAACTTCCTAGAAGATACTGGATCAAAATTGTTCATAGGCCTAATGTACCTGATAACTTGGGGTATTGACAGACGTTTCAGAATGATAAGTAGATTAACAAGTTTCTGTAGAATATGGATATGTTTATAATGACCTACTTTGAGGGGTCAGAGTCAACTTGCAATAAATTCTTCCCATATCTAGGAAAAGAAGTAGATGATGGCATTATCTAGCTGAAAGGGAATAAAATTTTTAAGGGATAGGTATCCCTTGAAAACCTATTCGATATGCATGATACATTTAAAAGAGGTAGAAATATTCAAGCTAAAGATAGTTCAAGTGAACATGAGAAGATTGATATAGGAGATGAAGATGACCCCAAGTTCATTAACTTGGCAAAGTGTTGTACTTGGAGAAAAACATAGGCTCATTAACCTTCTAAAGAAGTACAAAGATGTATATGCCTGGACGTATGAAGACTTGAAAAATTTTAGGGGAGGCATATTTTAGCATCAAATTCCATTAAAGTCCAAAGCGATTCCATTTCGACAAAAAATAAGGAATTACAATCCTAAGGTAGAAAATGCCATCTTTAGAGAGGTTGAAAAGATGTTGAATGTTCACATAATCAATATGGTACACCACTCCAACTACATTGCAAATATTGTACCAGTCCAAAAGAAGAATAAATAAATCTGCATTTGTTTGGATTTTAGGAACTTAAACTAGGTTAGCCTGAAAGACAACTATTCTTTATAGGTCATGGATCACATTCTACAAATAGTAGCTAGATAGGAGATGGTGTCCATGCTCGATGGATTTTCAGGCTACAATCAGATCAGTGTGGTGAAGGAAGACCAACACAAGACTTCTTTCTTGACACCTTGGGGTACATTTGCATATAATTGGATTCCCTTCAACCTAATCAACGTTTGTGCCACATTCCACCATGCAATACATTTCTCTTTTGGACACCTAAAAAATAAAATAATTATTATATACCTTGATGAATTAACTATCTTTTCCAAAAGGAGGAGGAACCATTTAGGAGATTTTAAATCTATGCTACAGAGATATACAGACCATGTGATATCCCTTAATTTGAAGAAGTCTATTTTCTATGAAATAGAGGGAAAACTATTAGGGCATCTAGTTTCAAAAGAAGGGATAAAAAAATCCTAAAAGAATGAAGGCCATCCAATAGTTGAACTTACCATCGAATAGGAGTGGTGTGAAGTCTTTCTTTGGTTAGGTTAATTTCATAAGGAGATTCCCCCCTAATTTTTCTGAGACCATGAAGCACATAGTAGGATTAATGAGTGAAAATAATGTCTTTAAATGGGGGGAGGAAGCATTGAATGATTTTAATTCTGTCAAAGAGGCTATCACTTATGCCCACATTCTGATAAGATCTAACTATAAGAAAAACTTCATCATGTATTGAGATGCTTCAGAGAACACTATGTTAGGAACTCTCTTGTAGAAGAATAACGAAAATGGAGAAGTACCCATTGCTTTCATAAGCATCCCCCTAAAAAAGAATGAATTGAACTACTCATCAATTGAAAATAAATTCTTTGTCATGGTAAAAGAAAAAGAAACATTTCAGGTATTATATACTACATTATCATTGTTTTTTTGTTGTGCCTAATGTTGTAGTGAAGAGTTTTTTGACACAACAAGAAGTAGGGTTGAACAAGTGAGCAACATGGATTTCCAAGATTTTGGAGTTTGGTTTTGATATTCGACCCACCAAACTAGTGCACCAGGGGGGTAGGATTTATGTCGGTTGATAGTTAAAAACAAAGATTAAGAAGAAATACTACCACACGTTCTTCTGGTAAGCCTCCAAGATCCTTGGTTTACCAAAGTAGCACATTATTTGACTTATGGTGAATGCCCAGAACATCGCTCTTCAAGAGAGAAGAGAAACCTATGATTAAAGAAAACAAAATATGTGATAGTGGATAATGTATTATACAAAAAAGGGTTAGACAAAGGTTTTCTAAGGTGTGTTGATAGAGAGAAACAAGAAAAGATGCTAAAGGCCTTTCATAATGAGCTTGTGGAGGTTACCACTCATCCACTGTTACTGCATTTAAATTTTTTAGAAGTAATTATTATTGGTCGGGTATGATTAACGATGCTTATAACTTGTGGTTGTACAAGAAAGCAACATGGATTTCTAGGATTTAGGAGTTTGATTTGGATATTTGACCCACCAAAATGGTGCGCTAGTAGGATTTATGTCAGTTGATAGCAAAAAACAAAGACTAAGATGAAGCACTACCACAAGTTCTTCTAGTAAGTCCTTGGTTTACCAAAGTAGCACATTATTTGATTTAAGGTGAATGCTTAGAATATCTCTCTTCAAGAGAGAAGAGAAACCTATGATTAAAGGCAACAAAATATGTGATAGTGGATAACGTGTTAAACAAAAAGGGGTTGGACGAAGCTTTTCTAAGGTGTGTTGATAGAGAGAAGCAATAAAAGATGCTAAATTCCTTTTATAATGAGGCTTGTGGAGGTCACTACTCATCCATTATTACATCATTAAAATTTTTTAGAAGTAATTATTATTGGTCAGGTATGTTTAAGGATTCTTATAAGTGGGTGGCCAATTGCAAGAAGTGCAAGTTATTTTCAGGGAAGCCTCAATTATCATCCTTACAAATAATACCAATGGTGATAGAAGAACTATTTAGGCAATGGGGTTTAGAATTTATAGACCCCATTAACCCACTATCAAGTAAAGGTCATACACATATACTTACTACAACTAATTATTTCACTAAATGGGTGGAAGCTTCACCAGTGAAGAAGATGACATCTGAAGTGGTATGTAATTTTATCAAAGAAAATATTCTTATCCAGTTTGGTGGACCCATAAGATAGTGACTAATAATGCAATCAATTCCTCCTTTGAAGAGTTAAGCCTATTTTTGTATGATACTGGTATCTCCTTGGCACATTCTTCTAACTATTATTCTGGAGAAAATGGTCAAGTAGAGTCTAGCAATAATAACTTGATTTCCATCATGAGGAAATTAGTGAAAGATAACGCTAGAGACTAGCACAAAAGACTTCATGAAGCATTATGGGTGGATAGAATCTCATAAAAAAGAGCCATCATGATGACACCTTTTCAATTGGTATATGGAGTAGAAGCTCAACTGTCTCTTCCTATGGAGTTAGTCAATATAAAGTTGTAGAAGGTAATTGAAGACAATTCATTTCAAAGTTCACTAGAAAAGAGAATTATGTCTTTGACTAAAATTGAGGAAGAAATGAATGAATTGGTTGATCATAAAAAAACACACCAAGATCAAGTGAAATTTTTTTATTGATCGCAAGGAAAGGCCTAGAAAATTGATGACAGGAGATCAAGTTCTATTATGGGACAGGAGGAGAGAACTCAAAGGACCTCACAAAAAATTTGAATCTTTGTGGAAGGGTCCATTTGTGATCAATCAGGTCTTAGGGCCAAACTCATTTAAGTTGGACTACCCAAATAGAAAAATCTTAACCCTATCCTATAATGGGAAAGATTTGAAGCTCCATCAGTTCTAAGAGAGTGTCCCCCATTTCTTGTACATATCTCTTTTTTTGGTGTTTTAGTTTATTTTCCATTCTTTTTGATTAGGTCATCCCTTTCTTTTGCGCAACCAAAGATTCTAGGTTCATTTCCTAGTCCTTCATAATCTCAGTCCCCAGTCAAAGCCTATGTTACCCTTGCATTTTTGCTTGTGTTTATATTCCCAATTTTAGCCAAAATGCTTGATTTATTATTGTAAATTTCTCAGCCTTAGTCTTTCTCCTTTTTCTTTTCCTTAGTACTTCATTATCTTCACCCCATTGAACCTCTCGAGTTGAACCTTTTCAAGTTCAAAACCCCAAGCCTTCTCGTCCCTTTTACAGTATAGTTAGAAATTTGGTCATTTCTTTCAGTTCATTGAACTTGAATTGTTGAACCCTTCATGGTTCAAGGTTCATTGTTCAATCAGCCTTTTTTTTTCATCTTGATAAGTCATAGGGTGTCTAGGGCCAAGATGCATTCATTGTGTCAAGTTTTTTATTAATTGAACTTCAACCATTGAACCTTAATGGTTCAATGTTTTAAGGTTCAAGGTTCATCTCATCAAAAACAATGACATGTTATTGAAGGATAATTATAAGGGTATTTAGCAACTGCAATGATGTGACATATGTTCAAATTTAAATTTTCATAAACAAAAAGCAATGATGAGTACGTAAGCTTTCATGTCGAAATGACTAGAAATTAATAAGTTGTCAGCTGATGTCAAATCGATAATTAAGTCACATCGTGATTATTAAGTTTTTACAATGCACAAATCTTGAGAAAGATCTTTCCTTCATTAGAAGTAAAGGTAATGATTTTTTTCTTAAATTAGAAAGTCGTTAAAGCCGAAGTGAAGCCGTGAAGACAAAGGTAAATTGGGGCTTTCTTTCAAGGGAGTTAAAAGAACTTGATGAGAATAAAAGGTGATTGTTTAAAGAATCCTCTTCCATTGTTGATTTTAATTTTTTATGAAGTAGAAACATAAGTAGATTAGCTTCTTGTGTGTGATTATTCTATTTTTGAAGTTATTTCAAGGGTTCTATTCTATATTCATTATGAGGAATGTGCTGCCAAACCTGGGTCAGACTTTGTGCGTTCTCATTATTCTCCCTAAATTTGATAATACTGCCCTAGTCCAAGATGAATTAGGGGATTTCCTAGAGAAAGCTAAGAACTTGGCTCCAAATTCAATTGTGGAGAAGATCGTACAAATCAAGTTGGTTGAAGCAACAACTTTCCCTATAGTTGCACCTTTCCTTGAGCTAGTCATGAAGTGTATGAATAGGTATGATGCTGAGAAGAGGTGCATTTTGAAAATAGATGGGAACCCATTAGTTAGTATCAGTAGGAAAATAGTTATGGAAGCCATGGGTATACCAAAGAAGGAGCCATATAAAGATTTGATAATTAGCATGGGATATTCTATTTTCTCTAAAAAAATCCTATTTACAAGAGTGTAAGTGTTCGTAATTGGTTGTTGAAAGAACAAGTAGGAGGTTCACAATTACCCAAGCCTCTAACTAGGGACCATTTGAAAGCCGATGTAAGATATATTGTATCCCTTTGGAATTGGATTAAAGGAAATCTCCACACATTCTATTTGGAAGACTGGATTTATTTTTACATCCAAGTCTTACTGGGTGGAAAGAGATAGCTAGATTGGTCACAAATCATATGGATAGATTTCATGAAGGCTTGTCAAATTTTGTCACATGTAAATATTTCTATATACCCCCCTGTCTCTTCTATATGCTGGCATGTTCAAGGGAGTGGAATGGATTATATAAATAACCTTAGAAAGTAGGCATGAGGATATATGACTTTTACCCTCACCATCAGAAGAAAAGGTATGTAGAGAACATCATGAGAGTAAATGATGTTTTCCTAGTGAAATTGGTCTATAAAACATCAGGGCAATGTGAACCAAAGAATGTAATATGAATCTATACAGTTAGTTAGTATATATGGAAGATACTTCATACAGTTCACAAGATTCACTTACGTCAGAGGGGAGGATTTGGAGACAAACCCTATAAGTTACCTAAATACGCCCTTGATAGCCATATATTAATAGATGTGAGTAGATAGTTTGATCAAATACATAAGTTGGAAGAAATGGGTCACACTGGGGTTAAATTCCCTATTGAACTAGGCCACTATAGTTGCAAAACAGTGTTAGATACCCTAAATATGGAACTGGAGTTCAAGAAACTAAACCTCTAGTTATTTCTCTAGTGAAGACTTGAACATGGAAGATGGATTCCATCATGAACCCCAACTCGAGGACTAGTAGAAGAATTGTGTAGATGAATTTGAAGTAAGAAAAATATTATGGTCCAGATTCAGTTTAGGCCAATTCTTCTCAATGAAGTTTAATATGAACACTACAGGGCTCAATGAAGAAGAGAATGAAGATATTTGGATCCTATATTTGGTGAAAGGGTTCAGGAACAACCTCTTCCATAAATTAATTGGGAAAAGAAAGAAAATGATGATATTTAGTTAAGATCTTTCAACATCATAAGAAGAAAAGAGAGGTGTCTTCAAATCCATCAAGATGAAAAATCCCCTGAAATCAAGCCCCAAGATAGTTCAGCCTCTCCCAAAAATACTATTCCCTAGCCCACTCTTCCTATTTGTAATAAATCTATTGATATTGTAGGTACAAGTGTCTTGTTAAAAGTATAAGCTCTCCCACAAAGAATCTCAGAAAAGGTGAACAAGGTCCACCCTATACTCGAGTTAATCAATCTAGGACCAAGAGGAAAAGTGAGAAGAATTCCAACAACCTAGAGGTGGTAGACCTAGACCCTTCCAAAGAGGTAGCTAAAGATATGGATAGTTAGATGCCAAAGGTTCATGCCATAGAACACAATATGATGGAAAAGAAAACTGAGGGAAATATAGATTCATCCGGTGCTTTGATTCTTTTGGAATAAAGTAATTTTTATACATCCTCGCCAAAAGCCACAAAAGCTATAGCCAAATGGTTGGAGGCCTTAGTCAACAAAAAAGGAATGTTGTGCCTATTTTGATACCCATCGAGGATATGGTAAGTTCTTGGGTAAAGGAATTAAGCCCAGAAAGCTTAAAAATGAGACCATGATGCATGTGGATGAAGATACAGGTCATTGGGGAGCTAAGATAGCCAGATTGGTCACACAGAAGGATACAAAGAATGCTTCATCCATAGATTTCATTATAGAAAAGCTAGATAAGGGACCTACCTACAAGGTAGCTACTACCAAGCATCTGGAATCATCAAGACAATGAATGATTTCAAGAACCTAGAAGGATGAAAGAGACAAGAAAGAACTCAAAAGAGCCTTAAGGCATATGGTCGAATACATCCATGCAATACAGAATCCAAGTCCTATACAACTTACTCAGGCTTCGCACGATTTTGATCCAAAGTCACCAACAAGCGAGAAGCTCCTCGAGTAACTCTAAATAAATAAGATGATAGAAAATGTCTATCATGACTCGATTGACCTGATCACTCAATAAGGTACTAATGATATTATTAATTTAGTCAAAGTTCATTCTAAAGGGATAGAAGTGAGTAAAGAACTAGAGATTGAAGTTAATTTGTAGGAAAAAGAGAGAACCAAATGGAATGTTCTTATGATATAGATGAGTGAAGTTAAAAATTTGGCGTTATGAAGTTTTTAGGGGAAAAACATGTGCAAGGCTTGGATGATAATGTTCTATATGTCTTAAACAAGGCCTTGAAGAATCAACCAAACTGACCAAGGAACTTATGGGGTTAATCAAAATTATGCAAAAAGATTTGAAATTCATAAATATTCAGTTCTTGAAAGAGGATGGAAAAATGATCAAAGAGACTGATGGGATGGTGAAATATTTCAAGGATAAGATCACGGTCATTAAAGAGATCAAGGATTTAATCACTGATGACTTCTCACAACTGGCTAGGATTGAGGCCATGGTTACCGTGTGTTTCAATGACTTAGAAACTCATGCAAGTAATGTGGCTCAGATGAATAAGGATAAGGAGTTGTAGAGAGAGATTATTGTACACATTGGGATATATTTTGGTGTGATATATTTTGTCTAAAAAAAATTTATTTGAAAATAGAAGAATATCAGTTGCTTTTATAGCATCAGTGTATTTGTGAATCCTTGTTCAATCTCTATTGGGATTTATTTGTGCTGTGTAGTGTTTATAGCATTTCTTCATTCTGATTATGTTCATTCAAAAATTTAGAGAAAATGTATGAAATTTCTTAATTAGTTATTTGGTCATCGATAAAATCTGTGAATTTTGTTTTAAATGTGAAAAATTATGCCTATGTTCATTTCATGGTTATGAATAAATTGGAAAAGTCTTTTATGCTTTACGGTTAAAAGTGTGTCTTCATTTAATTTTATTTAATTATTTCATTTAAGATCTTCAAGGTAGCTGCACCTTCAAGTAAAGGTTGAAATGATTAGGGTTCTTCCAATTGTGGTTCAATTTGTTCTTCTCATAGGGCACACGAGTCATTTTAGTTATAAGTATTTATGCAAGGAAAAAATCTGTTAACCAATGGGATCCTTCATTGACAAACTAATTAGTTTTTAGACCTAATGGGGAAGCATTAGAAGAATATCATGAAACCCCTAAAGATGACATCATGAGAAGATGCGATAACAAATATTGTTGTGATTCTATATTGCTACATCGGGCAGATATACTAAAGTTTTTGTGTTCTAAAAAGATTTTTGAGTTCATTGGTTTTCTATCAACTTTATTGAGACCTATGAAAAAACTATAATTAATAATCAAATAAGGCAGATCGATAGGTTAAGCTGCAGATTTTTTGATTCATTCTTCATATTGTGACTTGAAGAACCTAAGCAGAGAGAAATCAAAAGTGATTTGGTGATTGATTTGAGCTACCAACAAATTTGATGAGTAAACCCTATACAACATTTAAAAGGTATTTATCTCTTCGGGAATCCATCTATTTCATCAGAGAACATAGATACTCCACATATTGTTAATGTTCTTGAGAAGCCATGCAATGAATTTAAGTTTCAAACATATAAGTCCATGGAAGATGACCCCAAAGGTGCATTTTATTATGTACCTGATGGAGTGTTACACATTAAGGATGTGTGTACGTATATATATTGCAAATTAGAAGACATTGGTGATTATGAGATAGCTAGTCATTACGAATGTTGTATTATAATAGAATATTGAAGGATGAGTTTTATAAGGTTGATCAAATTAACCTAGCTCACTACAAAGATGTAATCACCTTTGATGATACCGAATGGGTAAAGATTATTTTGAGCACAATTCATCATCAATTCATTTGGTTAGGAGATCAAATGGTAAAAATAACTAAGGAATTATTTCACAAGGTAACCAGATTTAGTGCTACCAAAAAAATACCAACGCTTTAAAAAACTAAGTAGAAGGTAGTTGTGAAACTAACAAAATCTTGATGGGATATGAGAGCTATGACTATTAATTCCATCATTCAACCATATGTCAAGTTCACATCCATGATACTGGGCTACAAAGTATATCACAATAGTAGAATGAATTCCATATCAACAACCATCATTCACATTGCTTACCAAATGTTGATGGAAGATGTACAGTTCGGTATTTGTGAGATCATGAGGAAGCAACTATTGGAGAATCTTAAGAAGATAAAAGTGACAAATCACATATATTCAAGTAGGGTACCCTGATTGTACATATATTTTTCTACTTGATGAATTAATTTTCTTGGGTCATGAATATAGCCTAGAAGAAGGATGTTCCTATGGAATTGAAGATATCTAACATGTACTGGAGTTAGAAGAAAAATGATAGAAATGTTCTTATCTCAGGACACGTTAAAATGTTTCATAATAAGATGTAGAAATGAGAAAGAATTTTGAAAAGTATAGTAGATAAGTATGCAGATTCAATATGTTTCATGGTTAAAATAGATCAATGTTGCATAGAGGTAGTAGAGCCTATAAAAATGTGGATTTAACCGATGGGTTATGAAGTTATACCAAAATTAGTTGAGAAGTATGTAGAAGAAATGCTTAAAGCCCCATTGATCTAAATGCACAGAGGTTTAAAACCTATATGGAGAAGTATCAAGAGGTTTAGATATAGCTGACATAAAAAGAAAGAAATAGACAAATCAAGAAAATTATTGATACAATAATAGAAAAAGTATGAATTTCCAAGGAGGAAATAGAAGAGATAAGGATAAAGTACAAGACTAAAGTTTAATCGATTTATTTTGAAGAAGAGGCAACTCCTCTACCCAAAATTTCTATGCAAAGAAGGTCTGAAAGAATATCTTCTACACTTCCTGTGAAGAAGAAAGATTCTTCACCGAAGTCATCTAGACTGAAAGTAAAGAGGACCCCATTAGAACTAGTAAGGAGAAGAACTAAATAAAAGAGTACTGGTCTAGCAAAGAGGAGAGATAGGGAGCATAAGGGTGATTCATTCACTAAATCTGATCTTTCAAAGAAGAAAGTAAGGACTGAAGGAGCTACCACAGCTAAAGTGATATCCATGAGTGTAAGAAAAGGTTAGAAAATTATAGATAAGATACTGAATAAAGTAGTCAAGCATGACATTTTAATAGATTTGAAGAAATATTATTTTTTATTTGATGAAGATGAAAGAAGGAAATTGGAGCAAGGTGTTATTACTCACTTACATTTTTTTAGGAAAACACTTATTGAAATAAAAGATCAAATTCTTGATCAGTTACATGTTAAACTAGAACAAAATAGACTAATAAAATTAGAAGAAGATAAGAGGATAAAAGAGACTTCTATTACTAATATGTGTTCATCAATCATTTATGATGAGATGAGCAATCTACTTGAGGAAAGCAAGATGCTAAAGAAAGTTAGACCTGTTGTTCCTAAATGAAAAGAACCTAGAACTAAGAGAAGAGAAGGCAAGGTATTCATTGATGAATAATTTATCTCTACTATTAGAGAATAATATGTCTATATTGGTGGTATACTAGTTACACTTGATGAACCTAATAAAGGTGAGAAACAAGAAGGAAAAAATCCCTACACAGACCCCAAAAATATCATAACTAGGAAAGAGATAGATGAAATCAGTGAAGAAAAAGGTTTTTCTAAAGATACACTAGTTGAAATAGATGCAGAACTAGAAGTGAAGATTGATGAGCATATAGAAATAGAGGTTGAGGCTACCTAAGGACAAGAAGATTAAACAAATAATGTACCTGATATTCCAAAGGTAGTGGGAGTAGAAGAGAAATTGAATGAAGAAAGAAATGAAAAAACATAAACCGGTCCCAAGACATTGTTGGCAAAAATGACCTTACTAATTGAATCTTCTAAATCAGACTTAAAAAATGACCAATTGATATGGATAATTGCGATGAAGATCAATTGATGATATTATCAATATTAGTAGTAAAGAAGGATAAGAAAAGAGTCTTGAGGAAAATCAAGAAAGGAACAAGATTAATGACCAGGACAATAGGTATTATTGAGAAGTTGATACCCGACTATCATATAGAACATGAAGATTCTAATGTTGATCAGTTGGAAGGAATGCTTGATGCTTTTAGCACTCATTTCTAGTAAGTGGACCAAGAAACAGTGAGAAACTTAAAAAAAGAATTCAATGATAAAATATTTAAATATCCATGTTCATTAATTTTGCAAGATAAAACTTCTTTAGATGTTTTTGATTAAGTAAATAAGATTTTCAAAAAAACACTCTAAAAGGAAACATATCAAGACCACAGCGAGGGTTTTGCTACAGGCTCCCACAACCTAGATAAAGAATGGTACTAGTAAAAGGAGATTGGGACCCTTACTAGAGAAACCGCTACATGAAAGATATTTCAGTTTTTAATAGCAGCCCTAAGACTATCAGCGGTCAACGAAGAGCCTACCAACCACAGAGATAAATCATTTCTTCTCCTTCTGGGAATAGAGGGACATGTCAAAAGAGGGTAGATGTTTAGATCTTTTCTTTCCTTTAACAGAAGTCCACCCAACATCCACAATCTTGCCTGAATCCTACCAAGAAATCAAATCAAGATACGTGGCGCCCAAAAATGAAGCAATAGGAGATTGTCCCTGGATAGGGCCACCAAAAACTAGAGCAGTGATGTGGGATGAGTCTTTAGCCATCGAACCAGCTTGATCCAGTGAATCAATGTTGGTAGGAGGGACATACACCCCACAACCAACAGGGACCTAAGCTACAAAATCAGGACTGATCGAAGAACCAGGTAAGGAAGCATCACTCGGGGGAGAGCCAGAGGCAGAACCAGGAGGCACTGGGGCCTAAGGAGACTCCTAAGAAGAGGAAACAACTTCAGAAAATCTTAGAGAAGTCGAGGCCTTAACAACATAGTAGTGGGGGGAGGAGGCTCCCTTCCACCAAGAAGCAGGTTTATTAACCTTTTCCAATCCACATTGGATGTTGGTGCAATGTATATCAAGGATTCTATTGAAGAAGTAAACAATATATAGAGGATGAGCATAGATTTCTTTACTTGTGTATCTAATATAGTTAAGATCCTAAAGGTAACTAAGGATAAATTATCAGTTAAGGTAAAGACTTTTGATTCATCAAAATGAATTGCATTGACATATATGATAGAAGTGATAAAGATGAATGATTAGATAAAAAATTTGGTAGAGGATAGAAGAAGACTGATTAGTGTTAAATTATAGCTTCGATTTAAGTGAATTATCAATATATATATATATATATATATATATATATATATATATATATATATATATATATATATATATATATATATATATATATATATATATATATATATATATATATATATATATATATATATATATATATATATATATATAGATCAAATTTGATATGCTTGAATGAATCAACTTTAGTTGATTACATATAATATATATTTAACCTATATTGGATCAAATTCCTTATATTCGACAAGACTGTTATTTCATATTAAATTGACCATAGTCGATACTATTGTATTAGTTATCTTTGGTCATGTCTTTACATAGACATGCCTTTTCACTTGGCACTATTTATATATAATACTTCACTATTTAGTGTTACAATAACTATCGTATGATAGTTATTGTAACACATTAATATGTGTTATGATAACTATCATACGATATTTATACGTAACACTAAACATAGAAGTATTATGTATAAATAACACCAAGTATTATGTATAAACAACACCAAGTAAAAAGGCATGTCTATGTAAAGACATGACCGTGTCTGGCTTAAGCCACGTACGGTCATGTCTCTACATAGACATGACTATTATATTTTCTATATATATGCCTTCGTATGTGGCTGTGGAAAACACATCTATTACAATATTCATGTTATTACCATAGAAACATATGGAGTACATATATCTTCATTTATATTTCAGTAAATACAAAAAAGATATTTGTTGTGAATAACATAATAAACAATATTGAATTCTCTCTATTAAAGATCTCTATTCCTAACATGGTATCAAATCCTCTCTACAGAAGAATCAATATAGATAAATTTTGAATTATATTAGATTCATTATAAGACTATAAGAGGAAAATAATAATGGCCAACAACATGAAAGTATAGGACAAACTTGAAGGTGTTACAAACTTTTTCCCATCGAAAATACAAACCCTAACATTGCTTCAAGAACTCTAGTTAGATTCCTATGTTGAGGAGGATAAAAAGATGTTTGAAGATGAACCTGATAAATCAACTTGGAAAAGGCGTAACAAAAAAGAAAAGAAGATAATAATTGATGTCGTTAATGACCATATTCTTCGCTCTATAGAAAGGATAAAAAATTCTTTTGAAGTATTCAAAACTACTCAAGAGACATTTGAGATTAATAATACAAGTAGATTACTTACTCTCAAACAACAACTTTGGAATTTAAAAATGAACAAAGGGGAAACCATCACATCTTACTTCCTAAGAATTTTTGAATTAAGAGATCAACTATCTACTATTGGAAACGATATTGATTACATGGAATTAACATTAATAGCTCTTAGAGGATTACCTATCACATGGGAATCCTTTATTCAATGTATAACTAGACATCCTTCTCTACCTAAGTTCGATCAACTAAAGAAAGACTGAACTCAAGAGAAATCCAAGTTAATATCAAGAGGGATTGGGCCTAACAAAGGAGAAGAGATTCAAGCTCTAAATACTCATTCAAACTTCAAAAGAAACAAAAGGAAGTTCAAACATAAGAAGGGAAACCATAGAAAAAATTACAAAAATAGAGACTTCTCCAAAGTATAGTGCTATAAATGTGATACACTTGGACATACGCATAGGTTCTATCTAGAGAGAAAGAAAATTCAAGAAGCATTAGCCGAAGTCAAAGGGGCAGAAATATCCCTATTCTTCTTGGGCTTATAAAGTGAAGTAAATTCAAGAAAAAACACTTGGATAATCGATAGCGGAGCATCACAACATGTAACTGGATTCAGAGATCATTTTGAAACCCTAGAAGAATATTCTTGTGAAGAGGTTACAATTGGAGATAACTCCACCTATCCAGTGAAAGGAATTGGGACCTGCTCAATCAAATTGAAAACAATGGTAACTCTACTATTGAAAGATGTTCTCTATGTACAAGGCATAAAAAGGAACTTGGTCTCTGTTTCAGGCTTAGCCGATCAAGGCTATCAAGTCACATTCCAAGAAGATAAAGTGTTAATATGGACTAAGAATACTAATATTAAAAATGTTATTTCTATAGGGTATAGGGATGGAAGCCTATAAAAATTAGGGAATAATCACAAATGAGCTCTATGTCATGAAGTATCAAACTCTAATGAACTTTGGCACAAAAGATTAGGACATCTTGGATTAAGCAGCCTTCCTTCCATAAAGAAAATCACTACAGGTATACCTAAGCTAAAATCAAATCATATTAGTACTTGTAAAGGGTGTGCCCTAGGTAAAAATATCAAAAGATCCTTTCCTTCTAGTGAACATAAAACTAAAGTTGTATTTGAACGCATTCACATAGATTTGTGTGGACCTATGTCAACTCTCTCACTAGGAGGTTTTTCATACTATATGATTTTCATTGACGATTACTCTAGGAAAACTTGGATCTATTTTCTTAAACTCAAAGAATCAAATTAAGTATTGCTAAAATTCAAAGAATTTAAAGCATTAGTGGAAAACCAAACTGGGAAGAAAATAAAAAAACTAAGATCTGACAATGGAGGTGAATATATCTCTGAAAACTTTAAAAAATTTTGCACTTCTATTGGGATTAAGAGGGAGTATAAAATACCTTATAATCCTCAACAAAATGGAGTAGCAGAAAGGAAAATTATAATCATTATTGAAGTTGCCAAGGCTATGATGCATGATCAAAATATTTATACCTCATTTTGGGCCGAAGCATCTATATACATTCAAAATAGGTATCCTCACTCGATCCTAGAGAACATTACACCTGAAGGAACCTTTATAGGAAAGAAACCATGTCTAAGTCATCTAGGAATCTTCAGATGTCCCATATATGTTCACATTCCTAAAGAGAAAAGAACCAAACTAGAACCTTCTGAAAAGAAAGGAATATTTGTTGGTTACAATGAAACTACTAAAGGATACATGGTCTACATACCATGACAGAAATCTATTGACATTAGTAGAGATCCCAAATTTGAAGAAGATATTGCTCTAAAAGTGTCCACACTTATAGAAGAGGGATCAAATGAGAATAATAGGGAGAATATGTTGTAGTTAGGAGAGATAGGTACTGAGAGGGGAGGGGTGAATCAGTGCCTTCAAAACTTTAGTTACAAAACCTTTCTAATCTATTACTAAATACTGTGATAACTGATCAAAATAACTTGAATCTAATTGCATAAATCAATCATCTAGTTAACTTAAGAAAGTAAACAATATGAAATCAATATGACAATCACATAACACAAGTATTCTGGTAACGCAGAAACCCTTGTTAGAAGGTAAAAACTATGGTGGGGATGACACCCACAAATTCTTCACTACTGCAGATAGAAAAGGTTTGCCTGTTAAGGCTACAAGTTTTGATCACTTTTGGTGATCTTACCCTATTAGGAGTAACATATTAGATCAGCTAGATCTACCTAGTTATAGGATTTAACAACACTATATGAGGTGTGTACTCAGTTAAGAGATTTATACAAAGACTGTTAAGTCTACTCTGTTAAGAGATTTATCAAAACTCTATCACAATTGTCAGAAAGTAATAGGTAAATTATCTCCTAGTTGACAACTTAATTGTCTGAAATAGATTTATAAGTTCTTATCAAAATATCACCTTATCTGTGATGGTTCTTTTCTCTAATCTGCTCAGTTGCCTTGTCTGATTCTGTTCAATCTTGATGCAGGAGCATCCTGGGTGTAAGAGCAATCTTGCATCACCCAAAAAAATATTTATGTTTTTGAATTCAATAAGGGCTATCATGTGCAGAGCTGCTATTTATGGAAAGTTACTATTTTTGGTAATTTTCGTATGTGCTCAGAATGATCTTATTTCTTTCTTGGAGGTTCATTTTGGTCATATAAGTCTGCCAGTAAAGTTTCATTTCCAGATCAAGTGTATGTTGGAAGATATTGAAGATTTTCGGTATTGGCAGCAGGGTACAGAAACTTTGAACTCAGTTTTGAAGGCTTTAGAGGCCCCGGATGAGGTCAAAAATTTGGGTGACGGGCGCTTGCGCGGGTCAAGCCTGTAGAGCGCTTCGTGGCGTTTCTGAAATGGGGTTATAGTAGCCGAGCGGGTCAACTGGTGATGACTTATGGTCTTCGGAAGTTGGGCCACCTGAAATGGAGAAAAATAATTTTCTTCAAACTTTCTGTTCGGGTTTCAAAGGTTATCTTGAGCCGACTATGATGTAATAAAATGTAAAATAAAATAATTCTAAGTTGGTCGGCCTTATTGGCTAAAATTCTAGAACCTTCCCAGACGGTGGAAAATTGCCTATATAAGGAAGGCTGTATTATTGTCTTAGGCAGTTCAGAATAGTTCTGGGTAGTAGATCTGGGTATTGATTCGAGGCTTTGTCCTAAAGAATATTGTAAGGGAATGCCCATGTGGCTTTGCATATTGTAATTCTGAAAGTTTGTAATTCCACATTTGTGGAGATAATAAGAAGCCAATTTTCTGTTCTTGCATATTATTGTTGTTGTTTCTCTATTTCAGTTATGTGTTTGTGGCATTAAGGGGAGCACCCTTCATCAAGTGGTATCAGAGCAAGGTTTTCTTGAGTGTGTAAACAGATCGCCGACTGTGAGGCAGTTTGCACCAGGACCGTGGCTAGGGTTTCAGCGCGCATCGCGAAAATGCCTCCACGACGAGAACGTGGCGGAAGAGTTGGTGCTGTGACACCTGAGGTTAGAGAGCTACAGAGACAAGTGCGAGCATTGCAAGAAGAGATTCGCAGAGGAATGAATCTCAATGTCAGAGACGAAAGCGAGGATGAAGCCGAAGAAGAATATCAAGAAGGAGAAGCCGAAATTGTGAACCAGGAGGAAGAAAGACTTTTTCCAGCCATTTCCAAGATTGGGAAAAGACCTAAGATTGAGGTTCCTACATTTTTTGAAAAAAATAACCCAGAGGAATTGATTGACTGGATCAATGAATGTGAGGAATATTTTGAGTACGAAGATGTTGACGATCCTGATAGGGTCAAATTTGCGAAGGCCAGATTGAAAGGTCATGCGAAGATCTGGTGGCAAGAAATTCAGTTGGAGTGAAATAGAAGAGGGAAAGATAAAATCACAAGATGGGATCGGATGGTGGACAAATTGAAGCGACAGTTCATTCCTGTTGATTATGAGCTTGACCTACTGAAGAAAATGCAGAGTTTGAAGCAAGCAAGAAGATCTGTTCAGGAGTATACAGAGGAGTTCTATCGACTTCTCATCAGAACAGGCCATGCAGAAGCTGATAAGGAGAAAGTTGCCCGATACCTTAATGGGTTAAGGCCAAGCATTCAGGAGGAGCTGAATCTGGTTCGAATGAACAGTATTGAAGAGGCATACCAGTTTTCCCTAAAAGTAGAGGAAAAGCTGAACAAGAAGTTTGAGAGCAGACAAAACGGAAGAGGTCGCGGTGGACGATCTGGTGGACGGTCATATGGTGGCCGAAATGAAGATTCGAAAAAGAAGGATGACGCCAGTAGCAGTCAGAATCAGCGAGGAAATAATTCCAATCGCTTCCAGGATCAGAATAATAGAGATCAGAGAGGAAGAGGAAGAGGACAAGGATCTGGAAGAGGTGGCTTCCGTGGAACATGTTTTCACTGTGGAGAAGAAGGTCATAGGGCATTTGAATGTCCTCAGTGCCAAGGAAGAACAGACAGGAGAAATGAAGGTCAGGCCAGAGTTGCACATGTAGATGAAGATGCCAGATCATCAAATTCTGAAGATGCTGAAAGAGGAGAAACGTTGATTAACAGAAGAGTCCTGTTGAGTGGTGAGAATGAACCTGAGCAAAGAAGGAGCCTGTTTCGCACCAGGTGCAAGTGTGAAGGTAAATGTTGTGATGTGATTATTGATAGTGGAAGCACTGACAATTTGGTGTCAGAAGAGATGGTGACAAAGTTGAAGCTCAAGAGACAGAAACACCCACATCCATATCAGATTGCCTGGGTACAGGATGACCACAAGGTCATGGTCAATGAACAATGCCTAGTGAAGTTCAAGATTGGCGGATACCAAGATGAGGTATTGTGTGATATCATATCTATGGATGCATGTCATATGTTGTTGGGTAGACCATGACAGTTTGACAGATGTGCTGTACATGATGGTCGTGCGAATACCTATTCCCTGACAAAGGATGGAGTGCGACATAAGCTAAAACCATTGAAGGAGACTGGAGAAAAGGTATGTGGTAATGCAAGGATAACTTTTGTTGATGGAAGAAATTTTCTAGATGGTATGAGGCATGAGCATGTATGTTTTGCTTTAATTCCAAAAGCTGGTAAAGAGGAAGTAGAAGATGTTCCTGTAGAAGTTGCAGATTTGTTGAACGAGTTTCAGGATATTGTATCCGATAACGTGCCTGATGGATTACCACCAGTCCGGAAGATCAGTCATCAGATGGACTTGATCCCAAGAGCGAGTTTGCCGAATAAGGCAGCACACAGAATGACACTGCAGAAAGTGAGGAGTTGAACAGACAAGTACATGAGTTGTTACAGAAAGGATTGATTCGAGAGAGTCTGAGTCCCTATGCTGTACCAGTGGTATTAGCACCAAAGAAGAATGGAGAATGGAGGATGTGTACAGATTCCAGAGCAATAAACAAGATCACAATCAAGTATAGGTTTCCATTGCCACAAATGGATGATATTATGGACTGTTTGAGTGGAGCTGTGTATTTCTCAAAGATAGATCTGAAGAGTGGATATCACCAGATTCAGATCAGAGAAGGAGATGAATGGAAGACTGCCTTCAAGACAAAGGAAGGACTATATGAGTGGTTAGTCATGCCTTTTGGGCTAACCAATGCACCGAGCACTTTCATGCGGCTCATGAACAAGGTTCTGAAAGAATTTCTGGGTAAGTTTGTCATTGTTTACCTAGATGATATTTTGATCTTTAGTAAGACATTGGATGAGCATATGATGCATATTCGTATGGTATTTGAGAAGTTGAGAGAAGAGAAATTGTTGATTAATTTGAAGAAGTGCAGTTTTGTGAAGAAAGAGTTAGTATATTTGGGATTTGTAGTTTCAGCAGAAGGTCTAAAAATGGACCCAGAGAAGGTACAGGCTATCCTTGAATGGCCTACTCCAAGGAGTGCTACTGAGGTAAGATCTTTTCATGGTCTAGCTAGCTTTTACAGAAAGTTTATCAGAAATTTTAGCAGTATTTGTGGACCCTTGACTGAAACAATGAGAGGGGATAGAAAAGAGTTTAAGTGGACTAAAGGAGCAGAAAAGAGTTTTCAATTATTGAAACAAAAAGTTACAGAACAACCTATTTTAGCACTCCCAGATTTCAATAAGATGTTTCAAGTAGATTGTGATGCTAGTGGTACTGCAATAGGAGCTGTTATGAGCCAAGAAGGTAAACCTGTTGCTTATTTCAGTGAGAAGTTAAATGATGCCAAGAGGAAATATTCTGTTTATGATCAAGAATTTTATGCTATAGTTCAGGCATTAAAGAAGTGGAGACATTATCTACTTCCTAAGGAGTTTGTTTTGTATACTGATCATCAAGCTTTGCAATATTTGAATAGTCAAGGAAAATTGAATCAAAGGCATTTGAAATGGGTTGAGTTTTTGCAGAGTTATAAATTTGTTTTGAAACACAGAAGTGGAAAGTCTAATAGGGTTGCAGATGCTCTTAGCAGAAGGCAACTATTGCTGACAGAGATGCAGATTGAGGTGGTTGGGTTCAAGGAACTCAAGAATTTGTATCCAGAAGATCCTGATTTTGGTGAAGCTTGGAAAGCTTGTACAGAACCTGTTACTCTAGATAGGACAAAATGGTTGGATTTCATCATCCAGGATGATATGGTATTTAGAGGGAGTCAGTTGTGCATTCCACGAAGTTCTATGAGGGAGAATCTCATCAAGGAGAAGCATAGCGGAGGATTAGCTGGACATTTTGGTCGTGACAAAACCCTTGGTTTGGTTAGTGAGAATTATTATTGGCCACAGTTGCAGCAAGATGTGAAGAAGTTTGTACAGAGTTGCAGAGTATGTTAGAT
The DNA here is from genome assembly GCA_027943335.1 of Chamaecyparis obtusa. NCBI lineage: Eukaryota > Viridiplantae > Streptophyta > Pinopsida > Cupressales > Cupressaceae > Chamaecyparis > Chamaecyparis obtusa. Next base: position 43,571 of record BSBK01009904.1, on the reverse strand, counting down.
GGCAAAAGGAGTGAAGCAGAATACAGGGTTGTATCAGCCATTATCTGTACCAGAGAAGCCTTGGGAGGATATTAGCATGGACTTTGTTCTTGGTTTACCGAGGACTCAGCGGGGACATGATTCAATTTTTGTGGTGGTTGACAGATTTTCAAAGATGACACATTTCATTCCCTGCAAGAAGACTAATGATGCTATTCATGTAGCAGAATTGTTTTTCAGAGAAGTAGTGAGACTTCATGGTTTGCCAAAGACCATAGTTTCAGATCGGGACACTAAGTTTGTTGGATATTTCTGGCGTACATTGTGGAAGAAGTTGAAGACAGATTTGAAGTTCAGTTCATCACATCATCCACAGACTGATGGACAGACAGAGGTGGTGAATAGGAGTTTGGGAAATTTTCTGAGATGTTTGGTTGGAGATAAGCCAACAGGATGGGATTTGCTTTTACCACAGGCAGAATTTGCATACAATAATTCTGTCAACAGGAGCACTGGTAAATCACCATTCCAGATTATATATGGAAGTAGTCCAAGAAATGCATCTAAATTAAGAAAGATAGATAAAGGAGAAATAAGTAGTGCTGAAGCTGAGGATTTTGCAGAACACTTGAAGAACATCCATGAGGAGGTGAGGAAGTATATTACCAAGATGAATGCACAGTATAAGGCTAAGGCAGATGAGAAAAGGAGGTATAAAGAATTTCAGGTTGGTGATGAAGTCATGGTTCATTTGCGGAAGGAGCGGTTTCCAGTTGGTACATATAACAAGTTGAAAATGAAGAAGTTTGGACCATGTAAGATACTGAAGAAGCATGATTCAGGAAATGTATATGAGGTAGAATTACCTACTGAGCTAAATATTTCTCCAGTGTTTAACATTTCAGATCTGACAGAGTATCATGAAGGAGGTGTTGAAGATGAGATCACAGTAGCACAGTGGAGTATTCCAGCAACTAGTTCAGACACTAAGGAGATCGAAGATATACTGGACAGTCGTGTTGGCAGAAGCACAAGGAACATGACATATGAAGAATATCTGGTCAAATGGAAAGGACGACCTATTGAAGATTCATCATGGCTGACAAAGGAGGAGGTTAGCCGTCTTGGTTTTCCTCTGCACACCTGAGTCATGACAGGGTCACTTCTCAAATTAACCTGGGTGTCTGATGCAGGAGCATCCTGGGTGTAAGAGAAATCTTGCATCACCCAAAAAATATTTCTGTTTTTGAATTCAATAAGGGCTATCATGTGCAGAGCTGCTATTTATGGAAAGTTACTATTTTTGGTAATTTTCGTATGTGCTCAGAATGATCTTATTTCTTTCTTAGAGGTTCATTTTGGTCATATAAGTCTGCCAGTAAAGTTTCATTTCCAGATCAAGTGTATGTTGGAAGATATTGAAGATTTTCGGTATTGGCAGCAGGGTACAGAAACTTTGAACTCAGTTTTGAAGGCTTTAGAGGCCCCGGATGAGGTCAAAAATTTGGGTGACGGGTGCTTGCGCTGGTCAAGCCTGTAGAGTGCTTCGTGGCATTTCCGAAATGGGGTTATAGTAGCCGAGCGGGTCAACTGGTGATGACTTATGGTCTTCGGAAGTTGGGCCACCTGAAATGGCGAAAAATAATTTTCTTCAAACTTTCTGTTCGGGTTTCAAAGGTTATCTTGAGCCGACTATGATGTAATAAAATGTAAAATAAAATAATTCTAAGTTTTGTCGGCCTTATTGGCTAAAATTCTGGAACCTTCCCAGACGGTGGAAAATTGCCTATATAAGGAAGGCTGTATTATTGTCTTAGGCAGTTCAGAATAGTTCTGGGTAGTAGATCTGGGTATTGATTCGAGGCTTTGTCCTAAAGAATATTGTAAGGGAATGCCCATGTGGCTTTGCATATTGTAATTCTGAAAGTTTGTAATTCCACATTTGTGGAGATAATAAGAAGCCAATTTTCTGTTCTTGCATATTATTGTTGTTGTTTCTCTATTTCGGTTATGTGTTTGTGGCATTAAGGGGAGCACCCTTCATCAAATCTGAAAACCTCTGTACTCTGTTCTGCTCGGTAAACTGATTGTCTTGAAGATAGGCAATTTCTTCGAGTGCTCCATGATTCATATATATCAGTTCAACAACAACCCCATAAAATGGTGCGAACATATACAATATATAGTGTTCTATTTTTGTTGCTTAAAGAAAAATTAGGTTACAAAGAAAATCATAACCCTAAGATCTACGATGCAAAATAACCTAGATCAACTAATACAAATAAGATAATCATTGCATTTAATGAATATATTTTTACAATAAATGCTCCTCAATCTTGGTAAACCATTTTACGATCTGTTATAACCATTTGCATAGAATAATGTTCCATTTCTGATTACTATGCCATTTACTGTGATCATCGGTAAACACTATATAATCTGCTCGGTGTACACTGCAATGCTCGATGTTTGCTGATCGTCGGTGTCGGTGTTGCTGGTGCTGGGTTAACTATGTGATGGTCGGTATAAAGATTTACCGACTGCTTTGTCTTACTACTAGTTACTGACTATCTCAATGTAAATAGCCAACCGACTTGTTTACTGTCCTTTGATACTAATGACAACCTAAAATGATCAATAGAGATTAACAATCTCCCCCTTTGGCATTAGTATCAACACTTCATAACGTATATAGACAAACTATTTCTATATAACCCTTATATCTCCGCTATATGCATATCCACTACAAAAACTTCTAAGTACAAAAGTACTCCCCCTCAGTGCATGCTCCCGGTATTATGTAATATACATATCAAAAATATATTATTTGGTATATACATGTTTTCCCCCTTTTTGATAATAATGCCAAAAACCAAAAAAATGTGTAATGTATACTTACATCTTATAAAAAATGTGCTAATGGGTTTTCTTCACAGACTCGAAGAGGTTTTCCCATTCCTCTTTCAAGTTGGTAAGAGCAATTTTCTTTAGACCGACTTGTGCATGCATGACAAAAATATTTTCCAACACTGAAATCTCTGGTGTTGCCACAAGTTGCTCAGTTTTGACAATATGTGTTTCAAAAATCTTCAGGTAAGGAGTGAGTTCTTTCTGTAACTTTGTGACCTGATTGGTGATGTGCTCTTCCTATTTCCTTAAGTCTGCTATTAGCTGCCGGAGTTCCTGAACTCGGTTAATGTGCTTTAAGAAAGCAGTTGGCTCAGCGATAGCTGCTTGTGTACTCAACTTGATTTCTTCTTCTAAACCTTTTATCTTTTCACTGATTTCTACAGTGAAGGTGTCCATAGTACAAAGCTTTATTAGCAGTTGACAGATTACCTAGGTGATAGATTTTACCTCGGTAATGACCTCAGATAATTTCACCTTGTTTAGTGCCACTTCAGTGCTAATCCTTTCTGCCAATTTGTGTTGAATCTTTGACTCTGCCCATTCTTCTATTCTTTTGTCTATGTCTGTATTAGGGGCATTGATTCTATCGGCGAGGTTGGCAAGTTGATCTAAAATGGGATTATTCTCATCAATGTTTGTTTTTGGTACTATTTATTGTAGAATATCCCTTACATCATTTAACACTTCTGTTAGAATTTGTAATCTTTCCTTGGTGTATTTATAAACCAAGGCTAGACTATTTATCTTTACTTGTTGTAATATATTAGGATATAAGCCAAGGTATCCTAATATACTTCTTTTTGTCTTCTTTCCAGTACATTCTATTTCGTCCTGTAGTGGAATATGTGAGGACAAATATTTATTGTTATTTGTAATTTAGTTTATTCCTCCTTAAGAGGAATCTCACACTTGGCCCACATACTGTTATGAATGTGGCTTACATGCACATGGGAGTTACATTTTGAACTCTTTCACTCATCTCTACTTATAGAGATATTTCTCCACACGCTCTACACCAATTCTCTCACATTTCTCACACATTCTCTCTCTCTCTCTCTCTCTCTCTCTCTCTCTCTCTCTCTCTCTAGGCTTTTCATGCCTCATTCATAATTCACAAGAGGTTTTCTTTGCTTTCCCCTTTCAAATTCTTGTCTCCTCTTTGCGTTGTTGGTGTATGCTCCTAGATTTTGCACTAATTCATGGTATTTTCCTAACTCCTCACTCTTGGATTAAATATTTTCCTGCATTTCCATTGTTATTCTTTATCATTTTTAACATGGTATCAGAGCAGGTTGGTTTAATCTCATTTTGAGTGTACAGGTGAAGGGGCTACCATACCTTGGGGCACTCCAAATTGGAGACTCTTGAGAGAGATTTCACTAGTTTCTTTTTTAATCTTCTTAAGTTGGAAAAAAATTTAAATTTTTTTTTGGTTTTGGCTAGTTTACCGCTAAAACCCATCTAACCTTTAGTCTCTTACTTGTCCAGGTTTCATCATCTTAAATTATGTTCATAATATTCAATCCTATTTTAATTTTTTTGTTAATTCAAATATATATTTGTATTTAAAGCTTCTTATAATATTATAATATATTTAAAACATTTATATTATAATACTATTTTTTAATATTAATAAGTTTTTTTTTAAAAATTTTTTTTCCTTTTCATTTACTTGTCATTTAATTCAATTTGGTAATCATTTGTTTCTATTTGGGGTGTTATTCTTCCTTCTTTGTTGCTGTTGCATGCATTCTTATTGGTAACGTCTTTTGGATAGTGTTTTTATTGGTAACGTTTTTAGTAATGTTTTTATTGGTAACTTTTTTGGTTCTAAAATTACTAAAGTTACTAACGTTTTTATTGGATATTGTTTTGCATATCAGTTCAGCTTTGTTTAGATTGAAAAGAAAGGAATTTCCTATTTTGTTCTGCAGAGTGTTCCGGTTAGTGCATGCAAGTTTCTTGGTTATTTTGTCCTTCCCATTAGTGGTTTCTTATTGCTGGTGTTTTGGTTCCTAGCTTTGCAATCCATTTCTTAGATTAACGTTATATCTTTTTTAGATTAGCGTATATATTAGATTAACATTTTTTTTTCTACATTAATGTTCTTTGTATACATCTTCAAAAAAAATCTTCTCTATTTCTTCTGTCTCCATTTTTTTTTTCTCGCTCCAAAGACTTTAAACACTGCACTTAAATTTCAGCATTAGTTCTTTTTTGTGCTGGTTTCAAAGTTTGAAAGCTTGTCATAGTAGCACTTTCGTTGTTGTTATCCTCTCTGGATCTACCATCTATTTGTAACCGGTGTCATTTTCCACTATTTTTTATATATCGGTTCTAACGCCTATCTATGTTGCAGGTTTTATAACATTTCTAACGCTTGTTAGATTTATACAATCAGGCTTTCAATATTGTTTATTAATAAATAGGCATTAGGTCATTTGCCTTGTTCATTAAAAAGGTCTTTTAAATTTCTGTTTCATTAATAAACTGTTCTTAATAATCATTGTAACATTTTTCAGTATTTTTTTTGGTACCAGTTAATAATCGGTTATCAAAAAATTGAATTAGTTCTACTCATTCCTTAAACTATTTATTTCCGGTTTGCCCTTCACTTAAAAGGTATCGCTCTATACAAAGTGTGTGCATGGGTTTTATTTAGAAATTCGTCTCACTTTTATCCAGCACTCTGCATCCCCAGTTGGTCTTGCAGCTTCAGGGCTCCCCCCAAGAGTCTACATTTTTTCAGAAGTGTTAATCTAGTAGCTTTCTCTAATATTTCATTGTTCGATATCTTCTCGAATAGCACCTTTGTCGCTTAATTAAACCATTTTTTTGTTTTCCTTTTTTCTAGTTTTCGAGTTTGATTCTTTTTTTCAGCTTAGTTGCGGTGTTCTCATCGCATGTGTAATAACTGCAATATACATGATTTAGAGCACTGATTTCTCATGATTTTTTTGTAGCCTCCTCATTAGGTTGTGTTAGTTTCTTTTTTTTCTTTCTCGCATTATTTCGTTTCAGAGTTCATTTTCGCTGCTTTCTTGGTATTTGTTTTATCTTGCATGTTATTTAGTTACAATTCGGTTGAATCCATTTTTTTTTACCATACTTGCCACCAAAAATCATTACGCTTTTTAGTTGTAGTTTTTATTAGTTTCTTTGCTTGCACTGTCCACTATGATTCGGTGATAGATCCCCTTTCTTGACCCAATCCGCATTCTTTTTCCTCGCCATACCATAACCACTGGTTTCGGTTCTTCTCTGGTTTATTTTCTTTAGTTTTCATTGCATGCGGTGACTTCGGTTACCTTTGCTTTTTAGCTTTCCTCTTTTTTTCTTTTTTGTTGCTCGTTTTCCTTACCTTCGTTGGCTTTTCATTAACGATTTTATCTTTTATATTTTTCTACGGAGGTTGCGGGTTCGAAACTCACCTGTTTTCCTTTGTTTTTGGTCTCTTGCAGCCGCCTGTGTCTTATAGGCTCTATTTAGTTTTTTTTTATATTAATAGCAGTGTTGATATTATATTGCAGACAATGCCATATTGATGCTTTAAAATTTATATTATCTTCAATATTTTTTCTATTGGCTGTTTTTCATTTTGCAATATCATTTTTTAATTCATGTATTAACGTTATTTGTACTAACATTTTGATCATTACTAACGTATTTGTACTAACATTATATCTTGCATAATAACGTTATATCATTTTATATTAAAGTATTATTAATATATATATATTTTTAAAAAAAAGTAATTTGATATTTGATCTTGTGAGTTTTTATCAAAATAATTTTAATTTATTTTTTCAAAAAGAAAATTCATAACTCTAATTTAGATTTTATTAAATTTGAAATACAAAGTGTTTACATTAACATTGCTTTTCAATCAAATTGAATTTTTTTACTAAAATTTCTAATATAAACAGGTATTTTAATTTATTAAATTTTTGTAACTCCTTTCAAATAAGGGGGATTTTTTTCCCGGTTCTCTTTTTTTTATCATGTCTCTATTTAAACTCACTTGTTCAAATTATCTTGTTTGGCGGACTCACATGTCCGATCTTTTAAAAACTCAAAACTTGTTTGATGTTGTGTCTTCACCTAATGTGAAACCAACTTCAATTGCTCCTCACGCTGACCAGGATTCCTAGCAGTCAAAAGATGACCAAGCATTTGGCCTAATTGGCCTCTCACTAAATCCATAGTTATACCATCTTATCTCAGATTGTACTACAACACATCAAATGTGGTATGCCTTAGAAAACAAATTTCAAACTTACACGAAACCTATTTTTACTAGTAAACTCTATGATTTGAAAGATAACCATATTCCTATTTCTTTAGCTGATAATTATTGCTGTCTTGCTGACGAAATTGCTAATGTTTCTGTTCCAAATGATGTGCTTTATGCTCCTATTTTGCAAGATAACCACATCTTTGTTTCTGCTCCTCACATTAACGATAATATTGATACTCTTCAAAAGGATAATTATGAGCATAATAATCTATTTTACTCTCTTGTTGATGATATGTTTGACCAAGAAGATGAAATTATCTCTAACTTTCTTAATGTTACTTTACCTTCTTTTGATTATCCTATTACAAATATGGTTATTAATGAAGATGAAATTTGTGATGAAGGTACCAATCCTATGATTATTGTGGAGGTTAATGATAATAATGATGATACTTATACTAGCTCTCCTCTTGATATTTCATATATTGATGAATATGTTACAGATTTGTTTTATGCAACTGGAGATTGCATTCCTGATTCTATGACTCATGATTCACATTAGGATGAATACGTCATAGATTTATTTTGTGCAACTGAAGATTACCTTCCTGATTATTTGCCTCATGATTCGCAATATGATTTTTCTTTCCAAAGTGTTACTGATTTAGCACTAGGCAATCCCAATGATGGGCTCCCTATTAGTGGTTCTTGCCCTTTTTTAGGCTCAAGTATTGATTATGTTCCTATATGCTCCAAAGAAGATCATGAATTTCATGACACTCAAATGACTCTTATGGAGGACCAACCTCCTTCTCTAAACTCTAAACTTCTTGATAATATTATTGATGGTCATTGTGCTTAGACATCTATTTGGGTTACAAAACCTCTTTATGATGAATTAAAATTTAATGATTCACATTCAAATTTTATTGATTCATTTTTAAGAGGAAATCCCAATCATGGAAAATCCCCTCATTGTCCTTGTTTTGTTGAAAATTCAGGTGATCCTTCTTGGATAAACAATGAAGAATCTCAAAGTTTACCTCCAGATTTGGGCCTATATCCACAAACATTTACACTCTTGCATTACAATAATCAAAGGAATCCTACTTCAAGATCCAAGCACTTATCATTGCACCGTCACCTTATATCAACACAAAGTGAAGAAAATTCAGCTGTCCTCCTCTACTACAAGAAGGACAATCCAGTTGTAGATTTTTATAATTACCCCAAGTAAAGATTAAAGCGGGGTGTTAGAATTTGTAATCTTTCCTTGGTGTATTTATAAACCAAGGCTAGACTATTTATCTTTACTTGTTGTAATATATTAGGATACAAGCCAAGGTATCCTAATATACTTCTTTTTGTCTTCTTTCCACTACATTCTATTTCGTCCTGTAGTGGAATATGTGAGGAAAAATATTTATTCTTATTTGTAATTTAGTTTATTCCTCCTTAAGAGGAATCTCACACTTGGCCCACATACTGTTATGAATGTGGCTTACATGCACATGGGAGTTACATTTTGAACTTTTTCACTCATCTCTACTTATAGAGATATTTCTCCACACACTCTACACCAATTCTCTCTCTCTCTCTCTCTCTCTCTCTCTCTCTAGGCTTTTCATGCCTCATTCATAATTCACAAGAGGTTTTCTTTTCTTTCCCCTTTCAAATTCTTGTCTCCTCTTTGCTTTGTTGGTGTATGCTCCTAGATTTTGCACTAATTCATGGTATTTTCCTAACTCCTCACTCTTGGATTAAATAATTTCCTGCATTTCCATTGTTATTCTTTATCATTTTTAACAACTTCTTTATGTTTTTGTTCTTGCCTCAATTTTTCTTGTGCCCCTTTCCTTGAACATAACTCCCCATACCGACTTAGTTCCTCGGGGCTTAGAGTTCTTGGGTCACATTCGGGTATAAAAATAACTTCATCAATGGTGACCGGCCCTTTGGCTTTCTTCTTTTTCTTCTTTGGGGCTAGAGGTGACTTCTTTTCACTTACAACAATAGCTTTTCCTTCACTCCTCGGAGTATCTTTTCCAGTTGACACTATTTCAGCCTTCTTCCACTCCTCGGTAGATTGAGTGGGAGTCTCGGTGGTAGTGTCAGGTTGGTTCACCTCGGTTGACTTGGTTTCTTCAAGTTCCTTTTGTTCTGTAGAATGTGCCTCTAGTTTGACAGGCTCATTTGTATCAGCAGGTTTCTCAGGTGCTTGAATCTCGGTTGTGTCTTTGGTTGGCTCAGGATGAGAGACATCGGGTTGTACTTGTGAAATTATTTCAGCGGCCTCTGCAAGTATAGGTAGTTCACCTAGTAGAGATGTACACATATTGTCAGTGTTTAATGCTTCATCTTTGTATTGTGTAATTATTACATCTTCATCATCCTTATCATCAAGATCACTGTTAGTGATGTCCTCAATGAGTGCATCATCATCTATTTGTTTTTGCAAGTGGATCTTAGCTTGATCTAGTGCATCCTATGAAACTTTGATTGCTTCATTTTGCTCAGTGATATCAATTACCTCAGTAACTGATATACTGGTGTCTTCTATTTTCTTGCCTTTATTATCATCAATGAAAATACTTTTACCTTTTGAACTATGTCTCTTTTTAGACAATTTCAGGAATGCTTCTTGTTCAACTTTCTCTTCTGCTTTCAAAATTGATGTCCACAAGGAGTCACATACACCATCCATATCATCTACATTTTCATCCATGATCTGCATAGCTCTATTCTTGATTGAAAATCTAGGCTGATACCTTGTCATGTATTCACTGACCTTAGCATAGCTAAAGTGAGTGGCTGCATGACCTAGAGAGCATTCTCTTTCTCTTTTCTCTGTATCTAAAGCAATAGCCCATCTTTCACTTATTTTATCATCAAGTTCCTTCGGCAATTGACATGCAAATTCCATCGGTACTCTTTTGAACTTGATCATCATTTGAACAATAGCATGTTCTATCTTTATCTTGTCCTCAATTGACATATTATTGAATTTGCCTATGCCGGGATCATTAAGATTTCCATTCTCAATAATATCTTCAATTATTTCTTCTATGGTACTTTCCCTATTACGAACTAGCTAAAATTGATCAAGGTCATTTTCAGTGTCAGTCTCCTCTATGTCTTCCTTACTCCTTATGTATTTCCTCTTTTTCTTTGGTGGTTCAGCTGTCTTCTTGTTCTTTCTCTTGATGTATTTCTTTGTCGGTGTGGTTGCTCTCCTTTATGCAACTTTTTCTGCTTCTTCTTTCTGCTTGGTTCATTTGGCTACAGTTGCTGATTGTGTCCTTCTTCCTTCAGGTTCTGGTAGCTGAGTATCTTGTTCATCAGTTGTGGGAAGTTGAGTTTCTTCTTCATCATTGGTGGGAGGAACCGGTGTGTTATCCTTTTCTTTGTCTGACTGGGTCTCCTCATTGTCATAGGGTTTATCAGCCAGCTGTAACTGATCTTCAGTTGCTTCATCAACTAGGGACTCCTTATGTGAGTCAGATGTAATTCCATATCTTGCTGAGAGATCCTTTTTCATTTTCTTTTCCCTTCTTGACATTTTACCGATCTCAATGTCTGTTGAGATTCTAGACTTAGCTTCCTCATACACTCCAAACCTACTGGCAGTGATGTCAATTGGTAATGCTAGCAATGCATTGATATATTTCAGAGCGAAATCATGATTTGTTTCATACCCCATTGGTGCTAGCCATTTTGTTCTCGGTTCTACTACCTTTATCATTGAGTGGTCTATGCTTACCACAAAGCATATGTCATCTTCAAATTTGCTTACTAACTTTTTTGGAATTTTGCTTCTTTGTTGCATTCTTGTTTGAAATTCCTTGAAATATGCATGGAACTCCTTGTTCACATTGTCTCCTAGACTTCTCATCATATCACCGATTTGGGCAGTTATCGGTCTGTCCGATTGCCAATTAACTTTTCCAATACCTGGTACATATTTTTGCAAATAGAGGAATGTACAGACAAGCAGTGATCTGTACTTACATGTATTGGACTTCTTTTCTTTTATTGTCTTCATGTTGTCATGTAGTTGGTGCAGTAGTAGCTCGGTAAGATCAACCTGGTGATCTTTCTTTACAATTTTGTAAGCCATGTCCACAACACTGCAGGGTACACTATTCGGTCTGCTTGATTGAAATATCTTGTACCTAATGACATGAGCTGCAAATCTTACCGCTGGATCTTTGATAGTTGAAATCTTTAGTGCCGTACCGTCCCATTGAGCTCCAATGTTCTTTTCTACATCAGGACGAGATGAAATCCGAAATGCTTTGGCTTTGTCGGTTGTAGGGTACCTAGTAACCCTACTGATAATCTTCTTGGTGACCTCAACTGGTTTGTCTAGCTAGAATTTGTCATCATGGAATCTGCTAAGTATGATTCATATCCAGTCGTTGTGAAATGATTGCAGGAAGTATGTGAAACACCGTAACCCTGATTCCTCAATCTTCTTATACTTGGGTTTGATCTTACCATTTGGTCCACAAACTTGCTGATAATCTGCTATAATCTCAAAGTCACATACTTCACTGATCTTGCATTGAATGTAAGCCGTAACGTCTTCTGTTAACAAAGCCTTATCAGGAATACTAGAGAATGCACCCATATCGTCTGTTTGTGCTGCGACCTTAGGATGTGATTTGATTTTTTCTTCGGCAAAGTGTGCCCTAAAAATTAGTTCCACTTCCTCCTCAACATTCTATGATTTGCTTGTGGTCAAAGACGATGCCATAAATTGTTTCTAGGGTTTTGGCAAGCAAATAGATAATCAATGTTCGGTAGGCGGATGAACTTACTAGTTTTCATCGAAGAATTGGCGTCGGTTCAATCTAGTTGCTTTGACTCTGTTCTAAAAATTGTTAGCTTGAACTCTTCTCTGTAAAATCTCCCTTCTTCAAAATCACGATGTAACAATGAACTCTGTTTCTGCGTATATATAGGGTTTTCCAAAATTCTCACTCAAACTTTGATGCATTAAATGCACGACCTAACTTTTGGTATGAGAGGGTTGTCATCTCAATAAAGTCTTTAGCTTGGGTAACATAGAGTTTCTTCATCAGTTTGAACTGTTGTCGGTTGACCTTGTATACTAATTACTGATGGGTAACCAACTCATGTTTCCCTTTACCGACAAAATGTCATTCACAAACTTATAATATATACACCATAGTGCATCTTTATTCATGCAGATTTGGTATATGTACATCATATATAAGGAACTCAATGTAAACTATGATCATTTGAAATGTCAGTTCCATACATACCTTTGTCATCTTAGGTGGAGATACCGATGTCACCCAATCCAGTGGATGAGGTTTCACCAACAGTGTTACTTGACTGAGCATTCTCATTAGATGCCTTCTTCCACATCGTGTTCCTTAACTTTGTAATTTCTACAATGTTATATCCACTCTCAAATATATGGTTTTCATCAGGTGCTCAGTCTCTGCAGTTCTTGCTTACATGACCGACCTTGTGACAGTGCATACATGCCATTCCTACATTTGTCTAGTTACTTGATTGTCCAATCCAATTATTTCTATAACAGTTTGCTGTAATATGTCCATACTGACCACATGTAGTACAATTAGTCCATGTATTATAATCCCAAACATATGAGTTACCCTATCTCTTCGGTTGATATGGTTTTCGTTGAAGTTTCTCTTTAGGTGTCCAGACCTGCTTCATTTTCGCCTTATAGTCCCTTGTAGTGTGTCCATACTTATTACAAGTATAGCATATTTTCTCCTTAGTGGTGTTATTAGTAATGTCATTCTTCTTTTCTCTGCATTCATAAGCTGGATGTCCAAACTTACCACAATAATAGCAATATCCATTGAACTTAGGAATGACAGGAGGTTTACCTTGTGCTTTGCTTCTGCACACATTAGATGTATGTCTTGGTTTTCCATAGTGGTAAAATGTCAATACTTTAGGTTTTTTACTTTGATTGTTGTTGACTCCTTCAGCTTGTTGTGATGATTCTCCTTCACTGGTGTAGCCTATATCGACTTTGCTTCCAAATCTCCTCTGATTAGTTAGAAAATCATCAATCTTTTTAGAGCTTTCCTCGTCTAACATCATCATCTCATTGTGTTGCTTTTGTGTTTTTATTTCATTTCTTATTTTTTCATTATCTTCTCTAAGTGTTGCTACATCTTCCAGTCTTCTTGATAATTCTCCATTTACTCGGTTCATTTCTTGATTAACTGTCATCATCTGATTTGACACTTGGAAGTGACGATCAGTGAGTCTTTGGATTTCACTTTCTTTTGCTTGAAGTTGTTCAGTCATTAGTCTTCGGTCTTCAATAGCCAGATTCTGATCTTGTTCAACTTGTCTACCATTGTTCATGTTTTCCACCATTCTCACCATTTGAGATTCATGACCGATTTGAAGTGCTTTCACTTTCTCGGATAGATGCTGATTCTTTTCAGATAGCTCAAAGATTATGCTTTTGAATCCATTAGAGATGCTTCCTGAGCTTGATCCAATATGATCAAATATGTCATCAATATGTTCTTCATGATAACTTATTTCATTCTACTAAATTGCAAGATTCTTTCTTTCAACCAGTAATTTCTTTAGTTCTTCCTTGGCTTGTTTGTATTGTTCCACAAACATCTGCATTTGTATCTTCTGATTCTCAATAGTCTTGTCAAGCTTGTATCTCTCCATGACTTAGATATTTTCTCTTCAGTGGTTAAACTATTCGACAGGAGAACCAAGCTTTGATACCAATTGTTGGAGTTAGGAGAGATAGGTACTAAGAGGGAAGTGGTGAATCAGTGCCTTCAAAAATTAAGTTACAAAACCTTTCTGATCTATAATTGAGTACTGTGATAACCGATCAAAATAACTTGAATCTAATTGCATAAATCAATCATCTAGTTAACTTAAGAAAGTAAACAATATGAAATTAATATGATAATCACATAACACAAGTATTTTGGTAATGCAAAAACCCTTGTTAGAAGGTAAAAATTACGGTGGGGATGACACCCACAAATTCTTCACTACTACAGATAGAAAAGGTTTGCCTATTAAGGCTACAAATTTTGATCACTTCTGGTGATCTTACCCTGTTAGGAGTAACATATTAGATCAGCTAGATCTACCTAGTTATAGGATTTAACAACACTATATGAAGTGTGTACTCGGTTAAGAGATTTATACAAAGATTGTTAAGTCTACTCTATTAAGAGATTTATCAAAACTCTATTACAATTGTCAGAAAGTAATAGGTAAATTATCTGCTAGTTGACAACTTAATTGTCTGAAACAAATCTATAAGTTCTTATCAAAATATCACCTTATTTTTGATGGTTCTCTGCTCTGATCTGCTCGGTTGCCTTGTCTGATTCTGCTCAATTTGAAAACCTCTGTACTCTATTCTTCTCAGTAAACTGATTGTCTTGAAGATAGGCAATTTCTTCAAGTGCTTAGTGATTCATATATATTAATTCAACAACAACCCCATAAAATGTTGCGAACATATACAATATATAGTGTTCTATTTTTGTTGCTTAAAGAAAAATTAGGTTACAAAGAAAATATTAACCCTAAGATCTACGGTGCAAAATAACCTAGATCAACTAATACAAATAAGATAATCATTGCATTTAATGAATATCTTTTTACAATAAATGCTCCTCGATCTTGGTAAACCATTTTACGATCTATTATAACCATTTGCATAGAATAATGTGCCATTTTTTATTACTATGCCATTTACTGTGATCATCGATAAACACTGTATAATCTGCTCGATGTACACTACGATGCTCGGTGTTTGCTGACCGTTAGTGTTGGTGTTGCTGGTGCTTGGTTAACTATGTGATGCTCAGTATAAGGCTTTATAGACTACTCTATCTTACTACTAGTTACTGACTGTCTCAATGTAAATAGCTGACCAACCTGTTTACTGTCCTTTGATACTAATGACAACCTAAAATGCTCAATAGAGATTAATAGAATATTATAGAAAATGATGAAATTGAGAATCAGAGGGAGAATTTATTTCAAGATGAAGAGAACCAAAGAGAGAATAGAATATAAAATGATGAACTCCCTTCATCTAATCGTGAAGATATTGAAATTCCTCACAATCTAAACCATCTAATGTTAAAAATGATATTTGGGAAGTAGTACCAAGACCTAAGGGGAAAATAGTCATCTCTTCAAGATGGTTATTCAAAATCAAATATTCTTCAGATGGTAATATTAAAAAACATAAGGCCAAATTTGTCGCCAGAGGTTTTTCTCAAAAGGCTGTAATTGACTAGTAAGAAACCATTTCTCCGGTCACCTAATATACTTCTGTAAGGACTATTATTTCCATTGCAGTAGCCAAAGGGTGGAAGATACATCAAATGGATGTAAAGAAAACATTTCTTAATGGTGTTATTGAAGAAGTATACATAGAATAACCTAAAGGATTCATCACTCTTGATAGTAATAGCTATGTCTGCAAATTGAAGAAAACCCTTTATGGCCTTAAGCAAGCTCCCAAGGCTTGGTATGAACACATAGACAATTATCTCTCCAAGCTAGGGTACTCCAAAAATGAAGTTAATCCTAATATATACTTCAAAACATTCAAAGGTGAAATGGTAATTCTAGTTCTTTATGTGGGTGATTTATTAATAACGGGAGAAGATCATCTTATTGCTAAATGCAAACAAGATCTCACAAATGAATTTTGTATGAAGGATCTAGGGTTGTTACACTACGTCTTAGGCTTAGAAGTATTACAAAAAGAAAACTATATTTTCTTAAATCAAGGAAAATATACCATGGACATTTTAACCAGATTTGGTATGATGGATTGTAAACCATTAACCACTCTAATGGAAACTAATCTTCATAAACTCAAAGATGAAGCTGTCGATTAAGAACCTATAGATCCTTCATATTATAGAAAGCTAATTGGATCTCTTTTGTACTCGGTAAACACTTGTCCTAATATCTGCTATGCTAAAAATGTTTTAAGTCATTTCATGTATGAACCAAAGAAGATTCACCTAAAAATTGCAAAACATATTCTAAGATACCTATGTCATACAATTTGAATGGGCCTAAAATATGAGAATGTTGAGACACAACTTCAAGGATTCTCTGAGTCTAACTGGGTTGGCAATTCAATCGATTGTAAAAGCACTATAGGATGTTGCTTTAGTCTTGGATCTGCTATGATTTCTTGGTTTAGATTGAAATAATCAGCAGTCACTCAAAGTCTGACTGAAGTAAAATATATGGCTGCTTCAATGGGAGCTTGAGAAGAAGTATGGTTGAGGAAGTTACTATTTAGATTTTTTGGCAAGCCTCTTTAGCCTACTTTAATTCATTGTGACAATCAAAGATGTATTAAAATTTTAGTGAATTCTTTTTTTCACAATCATTCCAAGCACATAGAAATTCCTTACCACTACATAAGAGACATGGTAGACATAAATATTATCAAATTGGTCTAGACATTAGTAGTGAAGAACAAAATGCTGACATCTTTACAAAGCCTCTTACAAATTTGAAAATTGAGTACTTCAGAAAGAAACTTGGTATGATTAAGTTGTGAGTAAATTTCTTTGATTAAATCTCTCTATTATGAAAATTGATGTATTCATGAATAAAATAAATAAAATATTGCAATATTGTGTGTTTTTAAAGGTGACAATCTTTCATGTGTGTGAGGTCACTATTGTGAGGTGACGACGTACAATAGTGTGACCTATTTAAGTTATCATTTAAATCCAGTTCTGAATTTAGTCAGGGATTATGATAATGTGTGCTTTAACTTTTTGATCCAAATTATGCCGGATATCTTCACACCTTACTTATCACTAAATTTAGTTCTTAATTGAGTTGGGGATTTCAATAACACTCACATCTTGAGATCTTGATTTTGATCAATCCTCTCTTGCTAAGATGGAGTGTTAAATTATAGCTTTGATCTGATTAACTTATATATATATATATATATATATATATATATATATATATATATATATATATATATATATATATATATATATATATATATATATATATATCAGATTCAATATTCTTGAATGAATCGACTTTAGTTGATTACATATAATATATATTTAACATGTATTGCATCAAATTCCTTATATTCGACAAGGTTGTTATTGCATATGAAATTGACCGCAATCGATACTATTGTATTAGTTATCTTTGGTTACACTGGTGTGTTTTCAATCCAATGGTGTCATAGTGGGATAGTGTTGTTTTGAGAGACTGGAAGATTCTTTTCATTCCAATAGGATGGGGACCTCCAAAGAATGGACTAGTGAAAGTGGATCGTTCAACAGTTAAGTGGCTCCCCCTAGATCAGACCGTAGTGAAGCTAAATTTTGATGGAGCATCGCGTAGAAACCCAGGAAAATTGGGTCTTGGTGCTTGCATAAGAGATTATCAAGGCAATATGGCATTCATTGCCTCCCCAGTACCTATAGGCTCAAATAACATGGCAGAAGCTCAAGCATTTCTTGCAGGACTTATTTTTTCCAAACAACGTGGCTTCACTAAAATACATAATGAAGGAGACTTGATGGTAATTATAAATGCCCGTATTAAGAGGGAGTCTCATAGCTAGCAGCTTGCATATGCTCTCAAACAAGTCCGGCACATCCTCGATACATTTCAACTCCTATTTTTGTCCCCTACGCTGAGGGAAGGGAACAAGGTTGCTAATTACTTAACCAATTTGGGGTGTGTTGGGACAAAGATACAATGTTTAGTACCGAATAAATTCCCTGAAGAATGTTGTGAGCTCCAAACATTGGTGATCGCAGATAAATTTCCATCTGAGGGAAAATTATATAAACACATGATTTGAATAGATTTATTCCTCGTCATTGTGGTTCTTTCATTTATTAACATCAGACGCCAAATCATGCCAAATTGTAAGGGCCACGAGGACACACCTCATGCAACAGTACAACGTGACTCAAAAGGAATACAATTTGTTGTAGATCCTATGGGCGTCGGGTTTAGTGATAGGATACACGTTGGGAAAATATGTTAGTTTTGATATCATGTCATTCACCATTATTTTCCTGCATCAGATGGAAATGACTCACAATAATTATGTTGTTTGTATGGTACAAGGCATACCCTATAGCAATAATATGAAATGGCCACCAATTCCCATTTTTAGTTTCCATAGGGATGAGTGGACATTTCTCACACTCAAGTAGTTACTCATAGATACATGCTGGTGATTTCACACATGCCTCTCTCCACTTCATTTGTGGTGTATTCATTTCCTAATAAATAAGTGAGCTTCAATTAATGATTGCAGATCAACTTTGATTCGTTATTTTCCCTCAACTGGTGATATTTTTGTGGTAACCTCATTGTATTTTTTCCCTACCCCGGTTTAATACAAGCTTTGCTAATGGAAAATCTATTGAATGTTTGTGTTCAGTGTGATGACTGCGCAAGTTTTTAAAACAAAATTCTCCCAAAAAATTACCGAATTTGGATTCCGCCTCGCGAGGATGAAGAAGGACTTCCATGGAATATATCTGACCTAATGTTGGATGAGATGTTTATGTCCTCTGCCTCAACTTGGCCAGCTATTAAATTGATTATTGGGGAAGAAAATCTTGCTCCGTGGTCAAAATAGTTCTTGTACCCTTCATAGGTTGTTTCAATTTTCCTATCAAACACAATAGATTTGTTGCAGTCTATTTAGTTATTGGAAATCCTTGCCTTCAAATTTGTTAAACCCCATTTCTGGGAAGGGAAGAAAGTGTAGAAATAAATGCAGCAATATGATCTTTGGTTTGGGCATGCTTCAGTGGATGGCTTGTTCTCATGATATTTGTTGCTCAAGAATCACACTTTCATGGTTATAAATGATAGTGTCAAGAAAGTGTTGGAAATATAGAGCTTTTGATTTATCAAGAGTTCCCTACAACCATATGATCAAACGTTGGGTATTGAAATGGAGGTGAAGATAAAAATGGTGGTCGATGCCCTTCTCAAAATTCTTGAAGCCCCAAATGCTCCCCTTCTTTATGTCTTGCTGCTTGTTTAGTCGCATTTCCAACTCTCTTGATTCCTACAATGGTGACCCCAAGAAGAAATAGATTGCTCACTGGTGATGCTAGTGGCTCTCTTGTTGTTCTTTCCTCTCACCCACATTCTACGAACTTGGGTTGGAATGATGTTGATCCTGCCTTTGGCAGATAGGGTGATGAGGTGCATGGCTCTAGATGGAACCCAAATTCTGAGATAGAGCAGATTTCAGGATGGTTTGAGGAGCCCTCAAGTTGGTCACCTAACTCTTAGCTAGAGTTTGTGCCACACATGCCTGATGCAATGGAGGAGTAATTTGAGGTTTTGATCAATTTTTATATCTTTTTGAATGTTCACACATACATGCTAGTGTGCCCTCGATTTGTTGTCTATTGATATTTTGGTCATGACAACATTTTCAAATCGAGGATGTATTGGTTTTTAGATCCTGTTCAACCATTTTTCAAGTTGTACTTTTCATTTTGATTATAATGTGAAGTGAAAATACATGTAACTAGTACCTTATAAGGTGTAATTTTGTAAACCTTTGTAAATAGCAATGATGTTGGGCTTTCTTTCTAGGTTCTTTCCCGATTGAAATTTTGAACCAGATTTTATTTTGTATATAAATATATACATTGGTATACCCACTTTTTCTTAAAAAAAAACACATATATTAATATGTGTTACGATAACTATCATACAATAGTTATACATAACACTAAACAATGAAGTATTATGTATAAACAACCACAAGTATTATGTATAAACAGGGCCAAGTAAAAATGCATGTCTATGTAACAACATGACCATGCGTGGCTTAAGCCATATATGGTCATGTCTCTACATAGACATGACTATTCTATTTTATATATATGCCTTCATATGTGGCTCTGGAAAACACATCTATTAGAGTGTTCATGTTATTATCACAACAACATATGAAGTACATATATCTGCATTTATAATTCAGTAAATATACAAAAGATATTAGTTGTGAATAAAATAATAAACAATATTGAATTCTCTCTATTAAAGATCTCTATTTCTAACAATTAGAAGGCATAATGACTTGAGGGATCTTATTATTCCCAAGTTATATATTCTTTAGAGAGAACTTAAGGAGGCTGATAAAGTATATGGCCTATTAAATCCTACATGCCTTCCCAAAGCAGAGAATGCAACCTTTGTCGTATGTGGATAGATTAAAATTTTGGATAGCTTGAAGAAGTCTTGGGATATTGACATGGCAGCTCTGAGAACAAGTTTCTCAGATATTTTAAAATATTTGTAAGTATGTAAGTTGTATATAAGGCATTCATAGGATTTTGGTAGAAGACTTTTTGTTTTTGTGTCTCGCCTATGCCATTGATTTCAAAGGGGAGAGATTTAGGGAAAAATGTATAAGTGTGATGTATATCGAAAGGGGAAGTATTTTTTTATATAGTTTTGAACTTGACATTTTGGGATGGACACTTAGCCATTTTTCCTAAGTGTTGCCATCAATGCTAAATGGGGATAATAGTGGGAAGAGTTAATCCTTAATGTATGGTATGTTGTCATTGATGGAAAATACTATCATTACTCTTGGCTTGATGCACACATGTCTATGTACCGAATGATTTGTTACCTATATTTATCTAAGTACCAGAAGTAGGACAATGACCAGTCAAATAGATCAGTTTGGTTCAGACAGAATTATGAGTGTTAGTGGATGCAATTATAAGGTATGAATGTAGATACACTACTATGTCTAATCTGGTAATCACAAATCTTAAAGTCATCAGATGCATGAGATATTTACTATGGAATATTGGGTTGATAGTTTCTAGAAGAACAAGACAATTTAGAGAGATTGGATCGGTAAGCCTAGTAAATCATTTTTGTTTATTGGTCTAATGATTGGTGATGATAAAGCCAACATCAATGTCTACTTGATTCAGTTAGCAAGGATTGATTTTATGTTTTGACCTTGTTTTGGTGTTCTTACATCTATACATTTCATTACTCTTATTTGAGAAGAAAAATTTTATGTTTTGAGGTTTTGGTCTTATATTTACGATCGAGTTTTGGTTGCAAAGGATAAAGAATAAATTGACGATCAAAAGGATGATGATATTGTGAAAATGCAGTAAGATGAGATTATGTTGATGTACAAATCTATGTTTAGAGCTTCAATGGAACTGTATAGGCATTATTAATGCTAATAGTCTATTTGGTATAGGGCTGTAAGTCCACTTATTTATGTAAATAGTTGTAAGAATTGTTGTATTGTGGTTGAGCTATTGATCAGTGAGCTCTAGGCTATAAGATTGAATGCAAGTGCATTCCCTCTTTGTAATTATGCCTTTAACTAGACACTTATTACTGTAGTAGTGAGATATTTGTGGGTAACATCCCTACCGAGGTTTTTTGCTTAACCAAATTTTCCTCAAAAATAAATGATGGTGTTGTGATGTTTATGTTATGTGTTCTATTTTCTTTACTTGTATTTACTTTTAGTATTAAGTTGTGGTTTTAGTTTAAAAGGATAAAGAATACTATTGGACCAATTCACCCCCCTCTTGGTGCTCCCTAATCCTAAGAAGTGGTATCAAAGCTTGGTAACGTGTTCAAATTCCCTCGGGTGATGTAGAGGGGGGGACTATTAGGCTAACCACAAACATCCCCCTTTGGGATTCGTGACATGATTTAACAACCTCTTGTGTCTTCTATAAGTCGATATTTTGGTGAAATGAAAACTACTAGTTGTAAAAAAACCAATTAGGTATGTATGTCCAATCAATGTAGGTGACAAAATAGGTCTCTACAAAAGCTACTAAAGAACAAGATTCATGAGAAGTAAATATAAGCTAACATTGATGTGGCTATCAATAGAGAGGAGATGAATTTCCTAAAAATAATCCTCTAGATCTACAACATGATACTCTATAAAAATGGATGATATGTCTGGAAGATACAAATTCCAAGGAGTCGAGTCAGGAAGAACAATGTCCTACTATACTGAATCAATAGGGCCTAAGTATGAGTAAATTTGAATCTAACGAGGTATGCAAATATGAATATTGAGACTATTCCTTAATGTGATGTAGAATAGAGAAGACTGAGGATGTCCAAAGATGAGTCCAAAGTGTGTGAGGACATTCAATATCAAATAAAGAAAACATAGTATTGAGTTATTCCTCGTCCTCTTTCTAATCTCACATAATTTTTAAAAAAATTAAAGTTAAAAATAATAACTTTGTTACATTCTAAGCTAATAACCAATATGAAATCCATGATTATAAGTTGATATATTCAAATTGAAAAATTTATCTAACTATTTATTTATCTATATAAATTATTTAAAATAATATTATTTTAAATTTTTATTTCTAAATGACTTGAGAGAGATTGTCTAAGATGAAGATGAATAGTTTTTAATTTTTCATTAAAATAAAATATTTTAGTCAATATATTTATAAATATAATTTTTTTTATATAATTTTATTATTTTCATTGACATGATTTAAATTTTTAATATTAAGATTTTTATTAGTATTTAAGTAATATTTTCTATAATATTATAATACTTATATTATTATCCATAAGTGTAATTACACTAGCGTGCCTATATTTTAGATAATTTATTTAAAATAACGTTGAGAGGTATCATTGGAAATAAAATTGGTATATTTGATAATAGATACAATACTTCAAACATGAATAGTACTGATTAACAGCTAAGAAGACTATTAAAACAATCAGAATAGATTAATAGTGTCGAACATTGAAAAGAAATCAAATATAATTTAAAATGATTAATTATAAATTTTAATGAAATTCAAAAAATAGGAAACAAATCTAAGTTTTTTTTAAGGTAAAAATGTATATTCTTTTTATTATTTTTCAAAGCAAGTATACATTGAAACCCAGTTTAGAGGAGCATGTCATTAGGAAAGAACCATGTGAAGAAAACCTGAAGTTGTAATTCCAGAGGAAAACCTATGTCCTACTCATACAATAGGATGGGCATCTGCCATACCTAAAAAAAAATATGATCCAACAACTCAATCTGATACATGGTGAGTGATATACATCCTAGTACAATACATGGTGCAAGAATACATCCTAGTATAATGTCAACGAAGGCAAAAGAGGAACGCTTGGTGAGAAAAGAACTTCAAAAGAAAGCAATAGGAAATAAAGATAAATGCTTGAACAATCACAATTTGATAGCGATGTCACATATGCAACCACCAACACAACATCCTAAAAATTGGCCCACAACTTGAAATGCAACTTTCACAACTGGAAAAATATCTCGGTAGCAATTAGAACAAAGTAGCCTCAGCAAAAGATCAGTTGCATAAGTTTCCTCATTTAACAATTAAATAGAAATACCAATAACAAACTAAGAATCTAAGGATAAAACCATAAACATAGTAAGGAACCTAGAAGTAAATTTAGTGGACAAAGCATTTGAATTTGCAGATACCCAGTCAAACCCAAGTGATGTACGTATGTCAACCTCAATGTAAGAACACTAAAACTGAAAGACTGAGCCCAATTTCAATGAATTGTATTCGAATGAGATCCAATCTTTCCATTACAATTGTGCGAGGTGATCCTAATATTCCATGACCCTAACAACACAAAAGGGTGACAGATAGTTTCAAATGACCACAATGCAAAGAAGAGCCAAATAGGAATATAATATACCAAAAACCCACTAATTACCACTTAATAATAAAACATTAACAACTTCAAACTATTTAATTGAGAGTAAATTTAATGGCAGCGAGTCGAGGAGGAATTAATAATAGGGGTATTTGATCTAACAATTCAACCTCAACCCCTTTGAATCTAAAGGTTTCTCAACCCTTATTGCTAGTCCTAATTCCTGCGAAACCCAACCCACCCCTGTTTCGTAGACTGGCCCCAAACATGTCCTTATCCTTGAAGAATGCTCTCAGCCCCCTCCCCCCAAAAAAAAGAAAATCATCATTAACCTGGATTTCCCTCTGAATAATGATCCCTAGCCCAGCTCTACCGGTTGCTCCTCTCGTTTTGCCAAAGAGAAAGGAAAAAAAGCTATCAAATAGTTGATGAGCCAGGAGGATGTCTCTGTGGGCTCTCCTAGTAGAGAAGACTCTAACAATGGTTCTGATCAGGTGGAGAATAAGGTGGAAAAGGACATCCAAACTACCATGGCTGAGGAGGACAAGATGGAGAAGGACCCCATTGCTAGTAAAGATACTATGGGTAGTGGTCTGGTGGGAAGAGTTAAATACCAATTTGCTTCCCTGGAGAACACTATGGAAAAACTCACCCAGGACCTTGATAACCCTAATAAAAGACTAGCAGATGTCAGAAAATTAACCCTCAAGGTGATGCATGTGTTGGCTACCACACTCTACCTTCTCAATGAAAAGGTTTTAGAGGGGAAGGAGTTTGTGGAAGGAAACTATGAAGTCTTCAAGTTCCTGAATGAAGAGTGGGATGACTTGTTGCTGTCAAAATGCTTATGGGATGGGAAATGACTTTGCAGCTGGATGTGTGCGTGACTACGGATGGTGTTGGGGCTAACTATAGGCCTTTTTGTTGGGTGGGCTTTGTTAATTTCCACATGTCTAAGACTTTAAGTACTATTTTTAGCCCTCCATGGCATATGTTCCTTTTTATGCTAGATTTTACCAAAACTATATCATGGTTGTTTGCTACTCAGTGGCTATGCTAGGTTGGATTTTTCTTTTATGTTTTTGATAGAGGTAGATGCTATGTGTTCTTATCTGCTACTACTACTACTTTCTAAGTTGGATTAATATTCTGTTAATTCTCTTAGTTAGCCTCTTTATGTTCCATGGGCCAGCATGCTTTTGCTGCTGCTTTTTTGAAAAACAATGCAACCTCAGCCCCATACCAACTGTTAGCACCTTGAAAAAATTTCATGGCTCTAGCCCTTTTCGTTTGGTCTCTACAGTTGTTTTTAGGTCTCTGGCATAAACCCTTAGTTCAAATTTTGAAAATGTAACCATTGGTAAGAAAAAGCCCAGGCCCTGCTCTAATTTCAAGTTACCTTTTTGGGTCACTTAAAAATCCCTTTACTGCATGTGCTTTAATATTTTTTCACCCCGCGGGGACATGCCTTTGATTTTTCCTAAGTCTCTAACCCTCGGTTGCCTTTAATTTTCCTAAGTCCCTAGCGCTTAATATTTCCCTAAGCCTAATGTCCTGACAACCTCTATATTTACCTGGGCCCGACTCTCTGACAACATCTTGATCCTACAGTTGTCGTAAGTTTGCAAGGGTTTTGTTAGAGGCTTGCGATCTTATGATGACTGTTGATTCCTTTCCATGATGTAACCTTTCAATGCAGGTGGGTCCACTGCCATGTAAGCATGAGTGGCATCTCCTCATTGGCCGAGATAAACAATGAAGTGGCATGGTTGTCAAAATGTCCTATGAGTGAAGAAAAAGTTACATGTCCACTTGCCAAATTCTATGATGTGGCGGTCTCTCATTCATCGAGATATCCTATGCAGCACAGTGGGGTCCTGCTCTGTGATATTGGCTAAGATTCCAGATCAACGATTGGCATGTAAGCGCATAGAATCTGTTGAGCCTTTTAGATCATGCGCCATCCATCTAATCCTCTAGGTGTTCGTGTCAGAGATAAAGGTGGGTCCAAAATAACACATAAGCATAGTTGGTAGTTTTTGGTTGGTCCATGATTTAATGTGTTGGCAGTTGTTAGTGGGACCTAGTTTTTGGCTTGTCAGAGGGTCTTGGCATCTGTAGAGAATTGACGACGGGTGTAAGTTCTTAAGGAATGTGTCAGATGCATGATATCTTCAGACAACCATCGATTTTACCTTTTTCAGACGTGACAAAATATGGCGGGTCCACTGCTACGTGTACATAAATGGTGTCTCCTCATTGGTCGATGTGGATGATAATGCAGGGTGGGGTCATTGTCAAAAAAGTTGGTGATGAGGATAGAATTAACGGTTGGCGTATGATCGCATGGGTTGTGTCAGAGCCATGAGATCTTGCGCCCACCTTCCGATTTGAAGGCTTACTGATTATGGGTCCTATGTCAGAGATGACCAAGCATGAGTAGTGAATGGTTTGCTAACAAGTGGCATAAAGCAGGCCCAGGCAAGGCTCTAAGGTCTAGCAGTCCAGATAAATAAGGTTAGCGGCCTGACAAATTCCAATGGGTTCACTCATTCGCGAGAAGAATTGGCGGTGTTCTAAAAGTTCTGGTGATTCAACGAAGGGAGGTCGCGTAATCATTAAATATTTTAGCGATAACATAAAGTGTTTTGCAAACTAGTAGAAACCTTCAGTCGCCAGTTCGCTAAGTGTGACTGGGGTCTTTTTAAAGGATAAATCATAAAACCCATGAAATAAAAGGATCTGACGGTCATGATATAAAGTTAACCTAAATTCAAATGTGGACTGTCGATGCACTACTGGCACCATGGAAATATTCGTTTCTTCTAGAATTTAAATTTTTGAAGGGTTTCCAGTGACAAAAAGGACTAAAATTTATTGTTTCAGCGGCTGGCTTTGGTGAAGTTGGTTTCTTAGTGCATTTGAAGAGTCCAGAGGCTTGATGATTGATTGCAGATGTGTTTTTGTGCCGTAAGGGTATGGGAAAATGTTTCTCAAGGCATGTTACCGGCAGCTAAAAGGACTAATTGACATAGAATTCCATGATTTGCAGTACTTTCTCAGAGATCTATCATAAGTGCAAATCTTTCTCAGACATGCCCGACTGGTTTTCATCCCCTGTAATAAATTCTTGATTGTTTCAGTTGGTTTAGTTGGTGAAACCCTAACCCTAGTCATCTGTAGCTTGTTGCAACCTATTTTGGGTTTGCAAGATGACTAGGGGGGTATATATTGTAGAAGTTTTTATGTATTAGAGGTTGTTGATGGTATTATACTGAAGAAGGAGAGCTTGGATTTAGGGTTTTGTTTCTCTTTGCATATTGTTGTCTGAATAATGTATTGATTCTACAAGTTTTGATGAGAATATAGTTGAATTCCAATCTCATAGTGGTGTATGTCTTCTTGTTTTGATATTGAGTTCATATATGTTAATGTCACAAAGTGAGTTAGCATATGGTAAACAAAAAGTATTGTGAAATTATCTTTGAGTTCTTAACAAAGTTAGGATTAAAGTCTTTCAGGTAATTTCAGTGAGATCATGGCTTGATAAGAATTTGATGTCCTGGTATGTGAGTGAGAAGGATAATAGGAAAATCACTTATCCTGAATTCAAGTATGTTTGAGTTAGAATTTTTAGTTGGTATAAGTTATTTAGTGACTCTATGCCCTGGATTAAGGCACTGATCTATTCTCTAGAAGCAGTACATCATCATCAATCACACACACACATTTAAATGATAAAATCTTTCAATTAGTTAGTAAAGGGTATAATGGTATAACGTTTAGTGATTTCTTTCAAGAAGTGAATCAAGGGTACACCCGCCTGAGCATTAAGGCTCAAAGTGTAGGAGGATCTCATTGTTGATCCTTGTTAATTGGCCCTCTTCCTTGTAGACTTTGGAGTGTTGGTAGAGTCAAAGTATCATTAAAGTTATCCATCAAAGTATAAATCTACAAGTTGAAGATCAAAGGGAAGAACCAACACCAACATCAGCCCATCAGAAAGGGTTAGAAAAAGCTATCTTCTCCCATCCCCATCATTGGAAAAAACCTCAATGAAATATGCCTGCCAAATCC
This sequence comes from Chamaecyparis obtusa, assembly GCA_027943335.1. Taxonomy (NCBI): domain Eukaryota; kingdom Viridiplantae; phylum Streptophyta; class Pinopsida; order Cupressales; family Cupressaceae; genus Chamaecyparis; species Chamaecyparis obtusa. The sequence goes on along the minus strand of BSBK01009904.1, from coordinate 15,640 downwards.
CAATGGTGGAGATGGGGCAAAGAGAAAATAAAAAGTAAATAATACTGCATGAAAGAAACAGAAATAGAAAACCTCCGACTGAAGCTAAAAGAAAAAATTGGAAAAGAACAATACCAGTTTATCAAGAAGCATGATCCCATATCAATTCGACATGACCAAAAGAGAATCAAACTATGAAGAACCATTTCCATCAATTGAAGCCTCATGATTGTTGAGTGTACCTCGTACTTACTGTATGGTGAGTCCACCATAGAGTGGTTTCTCACCATGTGGTGAGGCACATACAGTGAGTCCACCATATGGTAGTTGCTAACCATACAATGAAATGAAATGCAATGTCATACAGTGAGATCCAACACAGTGGCCTATGGAGAGACCTAGTTCTATAATGGCGTACAAAAATGTGTGGTGTAGTATCCACCATGAGGAGATGTCAACACATAGTTTGGTGATTGCTGGTTGGATGAGTGAAAAGGATGTTTTTTTGTCCATTTTATGAACTGAGGATTGACATACCAAATTTCATAATGAATTGTAGTGTGTATAAATTATAGAAGATTCGTTAGAAATATAGTAGAAAAGGTTGGGTAGATTGTAACACAATCTAACCCTATAAAATAATCTATTGTTGATTGTATGTAACATTGCTTACAGTAATACAAAGAATACACTCAATTTTTGGTGTGTGGATTTATCCCCAAAAGGTTTTTCCCACAAAAAATTGGGTGTTTCTCTCTATCTTGTCTGCTCGTTGTTCTTCTATGCTCTTTTTTTCATATTTAAATACACATCTTAATATTCTGAAATTCTTTTTGCTTACTCTTCTGCAAGCTTGCCGTTAGGAAGACATTTTCATGATGTAGCATTCCTTATATGAGTGGTATCAGAGCCTGGCCATTTGTTGATATCCTTGTTGGGTAAGGTCGGTTTTTGTGTCAAATTTGTTTTTAGTGGGAGTTTGCAAAGAGTTCATTTGTTGAGTCTGTAAATTGAGATGGCTAGCATGTCAATGAGAATAGACATAAAAAAATTGAATGGCACAAACGTTGAGTTGTGGAAACTTAAAAATGAAGATATGTTACTTGACCGAGATGTGTGGATCACTGTGTCTAGCAACAAGCCTTTAATCGTGAAGCATGAAGATTGAGATCTAGCTGATTGATAAGATTAAGTCTTTCAGATTCTGTAATGTTGAATATCCATGAAGAGAAAACCACATTCTTTGTGGAAGAAGTAAGGAAACATTTATGAGGGAAATTTCTTGGTAAACAAGCTCTTCTTGAGAAAGAAGTTGTACTTTGTGAAGATGGATGAAGGAACGTTCATGGAAGATCACCTAAACATGTTCAATATGGTGATTTCACAATTAACATTTGTTGGTGTATCTATTAGTGATGAAGAGGTTTGTGTGTTATTGTTAAATTCTTTTCCCGATTCATGAGATCACTTCATAATGGCCATCGGAAGTACTACTACCCAATTTAAGATGGATGAAGTAGTTGATGCACTTACGTTAGAGGAGATGCAAAGGAAATCCTCTAAGGTGGATAAAGAGGCTCTTATAGTCCAAGGAAGATCTAAGGAAAAAAGAAAGAAGGAAATAGAATCAAAGTCATAGGAGAGGTCCACTACTCCTGGAAGGATGTCCAAGGGAAATGTTAGAACTGCAGGTAGAAAGGTCATATCCAGAAGGATTGCAAAGAGGAGAAAAAGAGCAAATATACTTCTAACACTGAATCTTCTTAGAGATACGTTGATGCTATTATAGAAGCCTTGACAGTGCCTACATCTGATGATGTGTGGTTGGTCAATTCGAGAGTATCAATCAACATGACATCTTATAAAGCATAATTATTATAGTATGAACTATATGATGGTGGAAAGGTGTTTCTCGCAAGCGATTCCACATTGGAGATCATTGGAAGAGGAGACATAATTCAATTTCCCAATGATAGATTAAAGGGAGTTGGAGTACTTCATATACCTGGTTTGATTCAAAATTTACTCTCTATCAACAAGCTGAATGATGCTAGAGTTCAAGTAAAATTTGTGCATGATAGTTGTAAGATGACTAGAGGTTCTATTATTTTAGCTAAGGGTGAATGCATTGGAACACTATATAGATTAGATGCCAAACTTTTGTGCTATAATAGTGTCTTTGCAAAGTCTGATAATGCTGCCATACCAGCACATGGATGTAAACTCTATAGAAGTTAAACTTCGAGGAGAGAAAACAATGCTCGGGCATTATAGGCTTGGCCATATTGGTGAGAAAGGTTTAAAAACCTTGAAGAATAAAAACCTAGTTGAGTGACTAATTGACTGTAATCTTGAGTTTGATTTCTGTGAACATTGCATATATGGAAAACAAAATCGTGTTCAACTTTATTCTAGTTCTCAAAAATCTTCTAGTTTTTTGGACTATGTTCACTCTAATGTATTTGGTCCTATGGATGTTCCTTCTTTGTCTAAGTCAAGATATTATGTTTTGTTTATAGATGATTATTCAAGAAGAGCATTCATTTATTTTCTAAAGAGTAAATTAGAAGTGTTCTGTCATTTTAAGGAATTTAAAAGTCTTGTTGTAAATCAGACTGGGAGAAAGATTAAATGTTTAAGAATAGATAATGGTGGCAAGTTGTACAATGCAGATTTTGATAAATTTTATATAGATCATGGTGGCAAGTTGTACAATGTGTTTCCTGCTAAACCATTCTCCTACGGTAGTGTTAGTTGATAAAAAACATATGGAAGTATGGTCTGGTAAGAAGCCCTCATTAAGAAATTTATGCATCTTCGACTGTGAGGCATATGCTCATGTGCTTGATATGAGTAGGTCAAATTTGGATAACAAAGCTATGAAATGTATCTTCATTGGTGATGACATTGGTGTGAAGGGATACAAATTATGGAACCCTCTCACTGAAAAAGTTTTGTATAGAAAGAATGTTATCTTCCATCAGATGGAACCTGTCTTAATAGATTGATAGTCAGGGCAGATAGAAAAAGGAAAAGAAGTACTTTAAATCCCTTTCACTTCTAAAAGGGAGATATTAAAAAACTCAAATGTATCTGAGACTGAGGACTCAAACGTGCCTAAGGATGAGGAGAGCTTGAGTAGTTCTGCAAGTTCAGAAGAACATGAACCTTATAAAGCCTCATCACAGGAAGTGAAGAGATCTACGTGGGAGAGGCAAAAACCTGATGGTATGGCTAATCATTAGAGAGGTTTAATGACTCAATGTTGAATGGAAACTGTGCCTATTATTTTCTTACTGATATCTATTTATCAAAGAGGTTTAATGACCCAATGTTGAATTTCAACTATGCCTATTATTTTCTTACTGATATTGATGAGCCTACGATTGTAAAAAGAATCAATTAATATGCTAGATTCAGATTCTTGGTTGGAACCCATGAAATATGAAATGAAGTCATTGGAGAAAAATAGAACCTGGGATCTAGTACCTTTTACCAAAGGTATAAATCTTGTAGGTTGTAAGTGGATATTTAAAAAGAAGTATGGCCCACATGGAAGTATTGACAATTACAAGGTAAGACTAGTTGCTAAGGGTTATTCTCAAAAGAAAGGGGTTGATTATGGAGAAATATTCTGTCTTGTAGCTAATCTAACATCCATTAGGTTTCTGCTCTCACTTGCAACCGCACATGTAACTTTAAAATTGAGAAGATGGATGTGAAGACAACATTTCTTCATGGTGATCTTGAAGAAGAGATATATATGTCCCAGTTGAAACATTTTTTGGAGAAAGGTAAAGAACATTTGGTTTGTAAGCTTAAGAAGTCTCTTTATGGTTTGAAACAAACACCCAGAATGTGGTATCAAAAGTATGATACATATATTTTATCTTTGGGTTTTTTGAGATCTAAATCTGATCACTATGTGTATTATAAAGATGAGGATGATCATATACTTATTATTGCTCTTTATATAGATGATATGTTATTTATAGGCAATAATAAGAGAATGATCTTAGATTTAAAATCTTAGTTGTCCTTGAAGTTTGAGATGAAAGATTTGGGAGTAGCAAAATTTATTTTCAGGATGGAAATCAAAAGGGACAAGGCTAGTAGGAAAGTATGGCTCAACTAGAAAAACATATTGCTAATATTCTTAAGAGGTTCAATATGACTAATTGCAAGCATCAAGTAGTTCCATTTTTGTAGGGAACGAGGCTATCGGTTAATGATGGCCCTGTTAACACCCATTTTTTAAAATGAAATATTTTTATGGTTTTAAAAAATCTTCTTATACTTTGATAATAGTTACTGCTTGTTTGTTTGGTTTTGACAGGGTTAGCTTATGGATGGTCACCTAAAAACCTTTAAATCCAATTCTCCATTTGGTAAATCCAAGGTAACATTGGGATAGATTAACCACATTCTGACTAGAGGTATCATTTGAAGCTTCTATAATTTAAAAAATTCCCTATCGACAAGACTCTGGCCGATATCTTTAAGAAAATAAATCAAGTTATGATACACTGGTGAAAGTTCTACTAGTGTGACACATACTATCGAGGTGAATCAAAATAGTTTAGACAGATCCCCGATAACTTGATTGGAGAAGGATACACTAATGATTGATTGGGGTATCTTGAATTTATGGTGTAATTGGATTCAGATTTGACCGATAACTGGTGGTGTTTTTTGGTATTTGTCTTGCCAAAAACCTTATGCATATAATATTATCGGCACAACATACATGTGTTGGCAAATATCAGTTGTCATTAGTGAAGTTAGAAGAAAACATCATTCCCATCGGTATAGGTACACAGGTAGATCACTCATTATTTTATAGGCAATGGTAGACTAAATAGAGGATATGCACTGGTAGACCTAACAAAGCACATAGTACCGATCTTATAGTGCATGCAAGGGATGAATCAGGTATAAGATTGATACCGGTTGACTGCATAATAATTTGCACTGGATTATGTAGAGTTGTTTGATTTAAAACTAGGTTTTACGGAGCATACACCATTTAACACTAGAGTTAGCTTTTTAACATGAGTTAGTTTTATGTCTATGCAGATGTTTCAAGGTAAACTCAAGATCATCTTGCAAATATTTTTGCTGCATGATTTATGGATGAGTTTACATCCTGGAGGTTCTATGAGTTAGGTTTTAATATGATTCATTTCCTATAAATGTAGGTCACAAGACACAAAAAAAGTGTTGTTAAATATATAGAGTAGGAGAGAGATATCTTCTGAGAGAAGCTACGGTCATAGAGGTGAAAATCAGAAATGATCAATAGCCAAGCACAACAAGAAGGTCAACAAGTATTATCTAATCAGACAGAGAGTGTCAATTAAGATGATTGCTTTTATATTGTTAAAGCATATTCAAATCCCTTTATCAGGGTGAACCCTAATAGGTTCTTTGTATAAATCCTTTAACCAAGTAGAATCTTAATTAATGTTGAAAGTCCTTTAACAAGGCGGCTTGAAATAGAGTCAACATCTTAACCAATCTTCTACCAAATCCCTTTACTAGGTAGTACTCTTGCAACTACTTTGTAAGCTCCTAACATGACATCTTTATTACTATAGTAGTGAAGTTGTGAGCTCTGTCTCACTATGGTTTTTTCCTTCTAACTGAGGGTTTTCACTTATATATGATGTGTTGATCTGAGTATTTCTATTTCTATTCATGAATGCTTAATTTCATATTATTTATTTTGAAAGAATTTGTATACAAGGTTTAAGTTGAAGTAGAAATAGTATTTACTGATTCACCCCCCCTCTCAGTAACCGGTTAGGAATAACAATTGGTATCAGAGCTAAGTTCTCTTAGATATAAAGCTTAACCACTTGAGAAAAATATCATGGAGGGTTACAGGTATCAAAAGCAGCATGAGGAAGCCAATGACATCATTGCCTCTCTTGAAAATAGACTAAGAAGATCCCATACTAAAAGAAAGGAGTTGGCTCTGTAGTTGCATAAGAGAAATGAAACAATTCATGAACTCTCTAGGCAAAGTAGATTAGATGAAGCTGAGGAGGCAATCTCTGAGCTCATGGCGAGAAACTAGATCCTATCCAATCAGATCTCCAACCTAAAAAGAGAGTAGGAAGATAATGCCCTAAGAATGACTGAACTAATTGAGAAAAAGAGAAAAGATGAAGATGAAAGAAAAACTGTAGTTAAATCACTAAAAACCTCTAAGAGAGAAATAAATTTGGCTGAAGAAGCTGTAAGGGAAAGTGATATTGTCATTCTATAACTTCAAGAAGACATGAAAATAGTCACTCAAGAAAATGCCAACATGCAAAAGATTTGGCATTATAAAGATGATGCATGCAAGAGGCTAGCAATTGAGTTGTATTAACTGAAGGAATAGATGAAATAACTCAAAGAAAGAAATGAAGCCCTTAGGAGATATAACAAAAGCTCAGTAAATCTTGATGAGAAACTAAAAGCTCAAAGAAAGAACAAAGATTCCATAGGACTTGGGTTCACTGGACAAGACACTAAGAAAAGTGGTGAGTCATCTCGAGCCAACAAAAGCAAGAAAGAGAAGAAGAAATTGGTAGAACAAAAATGTAAAATACCTTCAACACTTCTTGCAATCATTATGGAAAACTAGGCCATAAAGCAAGTAACTACAGAAATGCACCGGTAAATCCAACCAATAGTCATTGCAAAAATTGTTGCAAGTATGGCCACAAGACCACTTAATGTTAGTCTCACCCCACAAGTGTGTCCACTAGAAGCAGGGGAAGCTTCAAGGGATATTTTTGTGCATGGAACAAGTTTGGACACAAAGCTGATGAATGCAGATTCAAAACAATGGCATTCAGATCGCCATCGAGATCAATATTCCCCAAAAGAAATAAGAACCAGAGCACAACCAACTGTGCTAACTCTGGCATGCATAGTCATAATGATTGATTGTGTAAATCAACTAACAAAAGAAGGGTAAATCTATGGAAGGTGACTTGGATAGTCTGTTACACCTGCAATAAAGTTGGACACCTAGCCCAAGATTGTAGGAATTGGTCAATGAACAAAAGAAAAGGATCGGTCAAACCGGTGGTAAAGACCTTGTCTTCTAATGAGAAGAACAATAGAGGAAAAGAGACTAAGAAAGAAGTCAAGAATATTTGGGTCAAGAAGGAATCAAAGAACTCTGCTAAGGAGAAGATAGAGGAAAGATCATCGTCTACTGACGATAATATCTCTTCAGCAAACTGAGCCTAAAAGGCATAGAGAGAATCAGCATCCCATCTACTATTCTCGGTAGGACTGGTGAGTAACCAAATAATGAAGTTAGCAAGAAAAATCGGATAGGTAAGCGTTGTTCAATCGGGGTTTGTTCAATAGGAAAAAGCCTAAATATTGGTTGGCGAAAAAGGAAAGAAAGGTTAGGTAAAGTAATTAATGTTATAGTCGTTAACAAATAGTTATTGTTTGGTAATTACCGTTATGCCCTAAATCTATATAAAGAAAGGAGGATTACTCAATCTCTTTTACTTTTTGATTTGTGATTAATAATTTCTTATGCTTGACTAATATTCTTGTGCTTTGATCCTTGATAAGATATCTTCTGTAAGACCAATCAAGCTACTTTCTGTACAAACCAATTGATAACAATGTCATCATCATCATATGTAGGCAAGTTGATTCAAGGTAATCAATTCGACTGACCTGTCTACGACACAATGGCAGTCTAGAACAGGGAAAATGACATGTTTGGTGCACTATCATCCATGCTTGATGGTGTTCTCATGATGCAAGATGTGACTGCTTTCATTCACGCCAAGCAAGAAGACATGGGTGAGATCTTCATCCAAAGTGAGTACCTCTCGCTATGCATAGATGGAAAGCTTCCAGACAAATATACGAAGCTAGTGTCATCTAGGCTAATCAATGGAGTCTGCTACCCAACCATCTTCTAACCACATTGGATTCAACTGGTTCTCAGTCGTGTACATGAACTTGGATTCTGGCTCCCAAAAGGAGCATGCAGTCAAATCATGAAGGAGGACCTACATAGAGTGACTAGGTACAGTGACAAAGGGGAATCTCTCACCCTAAGAACCATCTCCAACATCATGGTCACCAAGTTGACAAAATCAAAGTTTGACAGTCAACTAATGACTGTCAATGACATCGAAGATGAAGGAGTTCAGTTCACATCTAGAGTGATAGGTTACAAAATCTATCAATCTAGTACCCCGAATAGCATACCAGGAGGAGCCATTCATGCCACTCACTGAATACTACATGACAATGCCCAATATGATATTTGCACAATACTTCAAGGAAATATTTTTGAGAATCTGAAGAAGCTCGGTATTGTTAAGAAGAAATCCCTATAGTATGGGACCCTACTAGTATGTCTTTACTTTTACCATTCTAATTTCTTACTGGGAATAGGAAAAGTGACTTGGGGAACCAATTAACCTATCATGATCCATATCAGTGATATGGCCAATCAACTAGGAAACCAGTTCAAAAAATTCATGACTGAATACTTTGAGGCATTCCAGCTAAGAATGCATGTCAGGGAGAGGGTGCCATGAACTATTGTTGACTCATACAAAGACAATGTATGTTTTTTGGTCTCCACCGATCACTACATCATTTAAGTAGTGGAACCAAGAACCGGGTATACTCTTGAATTATGGTATGAGATCTCTGTAAAGATATCCAAGGCATATGAAGATGCCCTGCAAGACTATGATTTAGACTTTTCTGCTTACCAATTTGGGACCTTTGAAGAGATTTAGGAGAATCTAAAGAAAAGGGCACCAATTAAGAATGTTTATGTCAAGAGGACCCCCACACCAAAGAAGAAACTGATAACAGATCAACCCAAAGCTCAAAGGAAAAGAGGACAAAAAGTGACCAACCCTTAAGGAGAAGAAACTGAAGACCCAACTCCTTTGGTCTGCAAGAAGAAATCTGCTAAACCGGTGAAGGAAGATGCACCAAGAGAAAGAAAGCCCACAATTGATGAATACAAGGCAACATTAAAGGATTCGAGTGGTATGGCTTCAGTAGGAAGGAGGTATGATCTATAAATTGAAGAAGATAGGAGAAAAATAGAAGAAGTGATAGTTTACTACATTCATAAATTCAACCTTACTCCTATCGAACTTCATAAGGTCATTCCTAATGATCTCCAAGAAATTATTGAAGCAAGATGGAAAGCTTCAATGGAAATGGAAAAAGATGTAAGGATTAGGGCACTGCTTGAGGTTTAGAATCATCTCACTCTAGACGAGGCCACCCATCAAACAAAATTGCACAAGCAAAACTTCTTGATAAGGAGAATAAGTCAAATGCTCATTGGTGAAGCTAAAAAGGTTCATGAGGAAGGTGTGGAAACATGGAAAAAAATTCTTTAGACCCAACAACATGCATAAGAAGCATGCCAAAGGACCATTGAGGTACTACTCATTGATACCAGAAAAGGAAAAGGAGTGTTGGGAGCAGAAGTACCTATTAAAGAGAAGATTCCTACCACACCGGTCATCATAGACATTTTTGATGATAAAGGTAGTGATCAAGCTCGTCCAACCATTCTTATTTCTCCAGAAAAAGATAAGGATCACACCATGAATGTTAATGATATAGTAGATGAAGTAATGGATTTTAGAGAGGTAGCCAATGCGGCTAGATGGTATAGTGTGCTAGGAGAGAAAGATAAACAAGCAATAATAGTGGCTCTATTGGAAACCTTCTTCAATTACAATAGAACTCCAAGAGACTACAGGTCTAAGTTGCCTCCTAAAATTAATACATGACTAATGACAAAATGGAGAACTGGTCTAAGATCCAACACTAGAATTTCTAAGGAGACATTGTCACAGGTCAAATTTAGTCTTAGTGAAGATACTACCAAACTTCTATTAGAGGAAACATCAATGAATTTGGATACTAGAAATAGGGTTTCCAAGATAATAAATGGTTATGAGAATGAAGTCTATAAAGAGACACTAGATTTCTGGCAACAATATGATTTTAGTGCTCTAAAGGAAACAGGTCCACAAGATGAACGTAGGTCAGAATAGGAACCACTGGTTCAATTCATTGCTCTTGAAGAACCTACAACCGGTGAACAAGAAGTTCCTAAGGAACAGTTCACATAAAATGAACAAGTACCAAGAGAGTCATCGGTCAAGATGAATACTAACAACACCATATCTGGTGAAGAGGATATTTCTATAGGTGAGCTTCATTTAGCTGAGGAGAAGCACTCAGATCCACCTCTAGAACAAGAAGCCCCACTAGAAGAGCAATTGCAATAGGAAGAAGATGCTTAACCAGAAGTAGAAGTACAACCAGAAGGGGAAGTATAGACAGAGGAAGAAAGACCAGTAGAAAAAGTCCAACCAACATAAGTGGCACAACTGGAAGAGATGGTCCAACCCGAAAATGAAGAAAAACAAGAACAACAAAATGTAAAGAAACATGAGTTACCTATATAAGAACAATCGGTACAGGAGTCAAGAAAAAAGGAACATGTAGATGTTCCAATCTCATCCTCATCTAAGAGGAAGCTATCCTTTGAAGCAGACATAGAAGCCAAGAAGAGCAAGGCTAGCGAAACCATAGTTGACATAAGAAAAATGTGTACTAGGCAATTAAAGGAGCCGACAAAGAGGAAATAGGACATGGTCCTAACAAGTATCAAGAACATCCTGAGCAATTTTATAGTCAATACAGACTTTGATGAAGATGAACCTATAATTGATCAATTAGAGATTTTGGCACAAGCGATCAGAGAAGGTCTCACTGATCCAAAGAAAATTGCCATTAATCACTATGAAAAATAGAGAATAGAAATTCTCCACAAATAGGTTGAAGAGATAAAGATAATAGTGTCTACCAACTTAAGGTTACTTCAACAAAAGATTCAAGTTGCAGGAAGTCTGATGAAAAGGAATTAGAATTTTGATACTTTTATACAAGATCTCACAAAGAAGTCATCAAAGACTTCTGAAGACATAAGAGTTCTATCTTCCCAGTTTGAAATAAAGAACAAATCTGCAACTGATTTCAGCAGAGAAATGACTAGCCTTTCTCTCATTCTGAGAAAGGCATCTGAAGAGAAAACCAAGAGAATCCAAGATATTATTGGATTTTAATTATTTATGGCCCCAATATTTGATTTAATGCAATAGAGTCCAATAGATGTTGAGAATATGATCAATGAACAGGACTACCAAATTGTAGAGGACATGGATAACATTATCGACTCTCTAAAAGAAACATAGAAAAATATAGAATATTTCACTAGTCAATGGAACCTTTTTCTTCATACAACGAAGAAAGTGTATAGGGAAATCTTTACAAAGTTATAGAAGTAAACCAATCAATACCACATAACCCTTTGTCCTATGGAGGAAAAAAGGGGAAGAAGACATCAGAAAAAAAGGGGAGAAGTTCAGAAAGGAAGGAGATCAGAGAAGATACAGAGTAGATCAGAATGCAGCACAAGAACGGGGGAAGTCTATAGATAGAAGAGCTGAAGCATACACATAGCATAAGTCTATAGGACAAGGAATCAACTATGATGAGTTAGTGATGTTTTTCCACCCAATGCCAAAGGAAAATAATGTTGGAAAATATAAGTTGTAATTGGTGAAGTGAGAAGTAAACATCATTCCCACTGTTATAGGTATGCCAGTAGATCACCGTTAGATCACTCATATTATTTTATAGGCACTGATAGACTAAACAGAGGATATATATCGGTAGACCTAATAGCGTACATAGTACCGGTCTTATAGTGCATATAGGGGATGAACCGGGTATAAGATTGATACTGGTTGACTGCATAATAATCTGCACTGGATTATGCAGAGCTGTCAGATTTAAAACTAGATTTTACGGAGCATCCACTGTTTAGAACTGGAGTTAGCTTTTTAACAGGAGTTAGTTTTATCTCTACGCAGATGTTTCAAGGTAAACTCAAGATCATCTCGCAAAGCTTTTTACTAAATGATTTATGGATGAGTGTACAGCCTGGAGATTCTATGAGTTAGTTTTTAATAAGATTAATTTCTTATAAATATAGGTCATAGGAAAAAGAAAAAAAAAGAAGTGTTTTTGTTGAATATACAGAGCAGGAGAGGGATATCTTCTGAGAGAAGCTATGGTCATAGAGGTGAAAGGCAGAAAGGATCAACAACTAGGCAAAATAGGAAGGTCAACAGGTATGATCTAATCAGACAGAGAGTGTCAATTAAGATCATTTCTTTTATACTATTAAAGTATATTCAAATACCTCTATCATGGTGAAACCTAATAGGTTCTTTGTATAAATCCTTTAACCAGGTAGCATCTTAATTGATGTTGAAAGTCCTTTAACAAGGTGGCTCCTAACAGAGTCAAGATCTTAACCGATCTTCTACCAAATCCCTTTACTAGGTAGCACTCTTGCAAGTGCTTTATAAGCTCCTAACAAGGCGTCTTTATTACTGCAATAGTGAAGTTGTGAGCTTTGTCTCACCATTGTTTTTTCTTTCTAATCGAGGGTTTCCACATATATATGATGTGTTGAGATGAGTATTTCTATTTATGTTCATGAATACTTAATTTCATATTGTTTATTCTGAAAGAATCTGCATACAAGGTTTAAGTTGAAGTAGAAATAGTATTTACTGATTCACCCCCCCTGTTAGTAACTGCTTATGAATAACATGGGAGGCATAGTACAAAATGAGATTGACCAATACCCAAGGAGGGAAATCATGAAACCTATGCCGATAATCGTGAAATATGAAAATAGCTAGACTTTGGTGCCTTCATCGGTCATATATAGATGTGACCTATAATGATAAGGATCTCAAATTTTGAGAAAGAGCTGAAGGGAAATAGAATTAATATGATGGGATCCTTTGCATGAAGTATGTCATTTATTTTGAATCATCTAAGATCGAAATAAAGCATCCATATTGATTTCATAAGCTGCATAATTAAAATTGTATTAGCTAAATGATTGAGCAAGAAATGTAAGCAAAAATGGAAGCGTCTAGTTCGAGAGGAAAGTAGAGACCAGCATGGAGCTCTGAGTCTATTGCTAAAAAGTAGAAGAATGAAGCTAAACATGCACTGATGAAGATGAATCAAGACTTGATAGACCAAATGAATGCTCTCGGTTCAAAATCACAGAGATCAAAGCAACATAGGATAGAATGAGAGCAATTGGAGGATGATTATGGTGAGGTGAAGGATATCTAGACTAAGGTACGTGGCTATGAATTTTCCCTTTTTCATTACCTGAGGAGAAATAAGGAAGCACAAGTTAGTAATCCATGGACCATGAATCTTGGTAGGTTGGTTGTACCAAATATATTTATTAATATGAAATTTCTTGAAATACTTGTTAGAAATTACAAGGAAAAGGAAAGGTGTATCATAGATCCAAGGGTGATATTTTCTTAGAATTTTCTATTGACTCTATATCAGAATTGTTTGGTTTAGATTATAGTTGTAATAAACTATTGAAATTGGCATAATTAATTGATGAATTCATAAGGATGGATACGGTTTATATGGGATGAAAATTGGCTATGCACAAAATTGAGAAAGGTTCCTTGAATAGGGAAGATGGTCCACCCTTTAGGCTAGACCTATTTAGCCCTTATCTTCAGTATACATATATGTCTTGTGGACAAGTTGCAGGAGTGGAGGTTCTAGATTCAATGAGTATAGAACCTATGGTATTAGCAACAAATATACAAATGTATGAACCTAGGCCCTTTGATTATGCAACATTCCTAGCTGAGAGCTTACATGAGGTTTCATTGAGTTAAGGGATAGTGGGACACCCATATTTAGGTATTATTCCATGTTAATGCATATGGCATTGTTTTATGGATTCAAGAGAGGACTTTGGCCTAAGGAATTAAGATTAAATATAGTTAACAAAGACAAAAAAAGCAGCCGATGCAATTATGGACATCTAAATAGGATTCAAGATACATCTGGTCACACTATGTTAAGTTTGAAGAATTGATTCTGAAACCCTTGTATCAACTAATTTTTTCCTTTCGATATGACATTGTCGGAAAAGATTAAAGCCTTTCTTAAGACTAAATAGTTTTACCCAGATAAGAAAATTCAGCACAATTGGGGGGATTGGTTTGTGTAATAATTTCTTTTTTTTTAGAATTTATGGTTTTGAAGGTACTCCTTATAAGCTTCCAAAAATGATTCGAGATAGAATTGCTTACCTTGAAATCATGAGGCAATTAAGTGTTTCTAATGCAGAACATTTTGGTAATTTGCATAAGAAAACCTTTTTGTTAGCCACATTATCATTCAGAGATTTCACTATTGTTTCTATCAAGGCATACCCTTTTATTGATGAGATTTTAATTGAAGAATACAACTTATATGAGCATTCCTTAAGAAAAAAATTTGACCCAGAAGGGTATATCCACAAGTGTAGGAAGAAACAAAGGCTGGGAGATTACCCTCATATTGCATTTGAAAGTGAAGATGTATTTAGAAATTTGGAAGAGTCTGATGCTCTATTGGTGATGGAAAATTATTAGAAAATGCTTAGTGATATAAAACAACAATTAAAGGAGATGATTTCACAAGAAGAGACAAAAGCATCTGAGATGGAAGATGATACTGAAACTGAAGTTATATCCAAAAGAGTCATTGAGGTTGAAGATGAACTAGATAAAGATGATAGGATCATAGAGGCTCTTGACATTCATAATGATAACAAGATTGTTAAACATCTAGTACATTTATATCTGACAATGAGTTTATAAAGTTGAAAGAGTTTTAAGTATTCTTCTTTAACTTCATGGGCAAGCAGTTGAGAAATGCTCATCCAAATTTGGATCCATTAAGGGAAGTTGAAATGCTAGAGAAACTCAATAAGGATATTGAGTTTGAGATTCAAATGATGACCACAGAAAAGGGAAGGGAACTGTTGGTAGAAGTTGGTATAATTTTATTTCCCGGGTGGGATATGAGTGTTTCTTTCATTTTTTAAAGACTTATGAGTTCGGAGAAGGCAAATGTTAAATTGGATATGGCTGGTGTCAATGAAGTTTTCATAGGATCAAGCCTTGATCAATATGGAAATGCTCTATTATATGGGCTTTGTATCCACCAAACAAGTGGCCTAAGAGTATTGATGTTGATCAAGCTTTTGGTCATATGATGAAGCTTAAAGTAGGGGAAACTAGTCCTATTATTTTAGAGGATATGGCTATTGAATTTTCAAAATTTTTACAAAGTACAAATACTTGGGCCCATGAAGGATAGGGATCATTACAGAGCAATGTACGAGGAGCAGATAAAGAAAAGAAGATTGGGTGTCCCACCAATTACCTCAGGAGATAACATGAAGTGGAAGAAAAAGTATGATGACTTACTTTTGGAAAATTAGAAAATGCTGAGACAAATGCAAAATGTGAGGGCAGACACTACTATCTTTATGCTTACACAGAGATTCAAGAATATGCTAAATGTATTGGAAAACCTTTGGAAGGTTTACCAAAGACACTATGATAATGTCTTGTCTCATGATAGACTTAAACATAGAGATAAATAACAGGATGCGAGAAAAGACTTTGGAAGGGGATAACGATATGATCATTGAAGAACTAAAAAGAGTAACTGATGAACATGATAT
>BSBK01009903.1:0-25000 GCA_027943335.1 Chamaecyparis obtusa | reverse complement strand
CGAGTTTCGACCCCGCCCGGGAGCGAGCTCGGCGCCGATCCCGCCCCGCCGCTCCCCGGAGAGCTCGACCGGTTCGGTTCCGCTCGGATCGGACCCCGCCCGCGAGCGCCGCTCGGCTCGACGAGCTCGATGGGGATCCCGTCCGCGGGCGAGCTGGGCGTGGCTACACGTATGACGCGAATGTATTTTTTTTTTTTTTTTTTTTTTTTTTAACTCTGGTTTTTTCGTTCTTATCCTCGTACGGAGCCTCCTTTGTTCATTTTTTTTCCGCGAGTTTCGACCCCGCCCCGGAGCGAGCTCGGCGCCGATCCCGCCCCGCCGCTCCCCGGAGAGCTCGACCGGTTCGGTTCCGCTCGGATCGGACCCCGCCCGCGAGCGCCGCTCGGCTCGACGAGCTCGATGGGGATCCCGTCCGCGGGCGAGCTGGGCGTGGCTACACGTATGACCCGAATGTAATTTTTTTTTTTTTTTTTTTTTTAACTCTGGTTTTTTCGTTCTTATCCTCGTACGGAGCCTCCTTTGTTCATTTTTTTTCCGCGAGTTTCGACCCCGCCCGGGAGCGAGCTCGGCGCCGATCCCGCCCCGCCGCTCCCCGGAGAGCTCGACCGGTTCGGTTCCGCTCGGATCGGACCCCGCCCGCGAGCGCCGCTCGGCTCGACGAGCTCGATGGGGATCCCGTCCGCGGGCGAGCTGGGCGTGGCTACACGTATGACCCGAATGTAATTTTTTTTTTTTTTTTTTTTAAAACTCTGGTTTTTTCGTTCTTATCCTCGTACGGAGCCTCCTTTGTTCATTTTTTTTCCGCGAGTTTCGACCCCGCCCCGGAGCGAGCTCGGCGCCGATCCCGCCCCGCCGCTCCCCGGAGAGCTCGACCGGTTCGGTTCCGCTCGGATCGGACCCCGCCCGCGAGCGCCGCTCGGCTCGACGAGCTCGATGGGGATCCCGTCCGCGGGCGAGCTGGGCGTGGCTACACGTATGACCCGAAAGTTTTTTTTTTTTTTTTTTTTTTTTTTTTTTTTTTTTTTTTAACTCTGGTTTTTTCGTTCTTATCCTCGTACGGGGCCTCGTTTGTTCATTTTTTTTCCGCGAGTTTCGACCCCGCCCGAGAGCGAGCTCGGCGCCGATCCCGCCCCGCCGCTCCCCGGAGAGCTCGACCGGTTCGGTTCCGCTCGGATCGGACCCCGCCCGCGAGCGCCGCTCGGCTCGACGAGCTCGACGGGGATCCCGTCCGCGGGCGAGCTGGGCGTGGCTACACGTATGACCCGAATGTAATTTTTTTTTTTTTTTTTTTTTTTAACTCTGGTTTTTTCGTTCTTATCCTCGTACGGAGCCTCCTTTGTTCATTTTTTTTCCGCGAGTTTCGACCCCGCCCGGGAGCGAGCTCGGCGCCGATCCCGCCCCGCCGCTCCCCGGAGAGCTCGACCGGTTCGGTTCCGCTCCGATCGGACCCCGCCCGCGAGCGCCGCTCGGCTCGACGAGCTCGATGGGGATCCCGTCCGCGGGCGAGCTGGGCGTGGCTACACGTATGACCCGAATGTAATTTTTTTTTTTTTTTTTTTTTTTTTTTTTTTAACTCTGGTTTTTTCGTTCTTATCCTCGTACGGAGCCTCCTTTGTTCATTTTTTTCCCGCGAGTTTCGACCCCCGCCCGGGAGCGAGCTCGGCGCCGATCCCGCCCCGCCGCTCCCCGGAGAGCTCGACCGGTTCGGTTCCGCTCGGATCGGACCCCGCCCGCGAGCGCCGCTCGGCTCGACGAGCTCGATGGGGATCCCGTCCGCGGGCGAGCTGGGCGTGGCTACACGTATGACCCGAATGTAATTTTTTTTTTTTTTTTTTTTTAAAACTCTGGTTTTTTCGTTCTTATCCTCGTACGGAGCCTCCTTTGTTCATTTTTTTTCCGCGAGTTTCGACCCCGCCCGGGAGCGAGCTCGGCGCCGATCCCGCCCCGCCGCTCCCCGGAGAGCTCGACCGGTTCGGTTCCGCTCGGATCGGACCCCGCCCGCGAGCGCCGCTCGGCTCGACGAGCTCGATGGGGATCCCGTCCGCGGGCGAGCTGGGCGTGGCTACACGTATGACCCGAATGTAATTTTTTTTTTTTTTTTTTTTTTTTTTTAACTCTGGTTTTTTCGTTCTTATCCTCGTACGGAGCCTCCTTTGTTCATTTTTTTTCCGCGAGTTTCGACCCCGCCCGGGAGCGAGCTCGGCGCCGATCCCGCCTCGCCGCTCCCCGGAGAGCTCGACCGGTTCGGTTCCGCTCGGATCGGACCCCGCCCGCGAGCGCCGCTCGGCTCGACGAGCTCGATGGGGATCCCGTCCGCGGGCGAGCTGGGCGTGGCTACACGTATGACCCGAATGTAATTTTTTTTTTTTAATTTTTTTTTTAACTCTGGTTTTTTCGTTCTTATCCTCGTACGGAGCCTCCTTTGTTCATTTTTTTTCCGCGAGTTTCGACCCCGCCCGGGAGCGAGCTCGGCGCCGATCCCGCCCCGCCGCTCCCCGGAGAGCTCGACCGGTTCGGTTCCGCTCGGATCGGACCCCGCCCGCGAGCGCCGCTCGGCTCGACGAGCTCGATGGGGATCCCGTCCGCGGGCGAGCTGGGCGTGGCTACACGTATGACGCGAATGTATTTTTTTTTTTTTTTTTTTTTTTTTTAACTCTGGTTTTTTCGTTCTTATCCTCGTACGGAGCCTCCTTTGTTCATTTTTTTTCCGCGAGTTTCGACCCCGCCCCGGAGCGAGCTCGGCGCCGATCCCGCCCCGCCGCTCCCCGGAGAGCTCGACCGGTTCAGTTCCGCTCGGATCGGACCCCGCCCGCGAGCGCCGCTCGGCTCGACGAGCTCGATGGGGATCCCGTCCGCGGGCGAGCTGGGCGTGGCTACACGTATGACCCGAAAGTAATTTTTTTTTTTTTTTTTTTTTTTTTTAACTCTGGTTTTTTCGTTCTTATCCTCGTACGGGGCCTCCTTTGTTCATTTTTTTTCCGCGAGTTTCGACCCCGCTCGGGAGCGAGCTCGGCGCCGATCCCGCCCCGCCGCTCCCCGGAGAGCTCGACCGGTTCGGTTCCGCTCGGATCGGACCCCGCCCGCGAGCGCCGCTCGGCTCGACGAGCTCGATGGGGATCCCGTCCGCGGGCGAGCTGGGCGTGGCTACACGTATGACCCGAATGTAATTTTTTTTTTTTTTTTTTTTTTTTTTTTTAACTCTGGTTTTTTCGTTCTTATCCTCGTACGGAGCCTCCTTTGTTCATTTTTTTTCCGCGAGTTTCGACCCCGCCCGGGAGCGAGCTCGGCGCCGATCCCGCCCCGCCGCTCCCCGGAGAGCTCGACCGGTTCGGTTCCGCTCGGATCGGACCCCGCCCGCGAGCGCCGCTCGGCTCGACGAGCTCGATGGGGATCCCGTCCGCGGGCGAGCTGGGCGTGGCTACACGTATGACGCGAATGTATTTTTTTTTTTTTTTTTTTTTTTTTTTAACTCTGGTTTTTTCGTTCTTATCCTCGTACGGAGCCTCCTTTGTTCATTTTTTTTCCGCGAGTTTCGACCCCGCCCGGGAGCGAGCTCGGCGCCGATCCCGCCCCGCCGCTCCCCGGAGAGCTCGACCGGTTCGGTTCCGCTCGGATCGGACCCCGCCCGCGAGCGCCGCTCGGCTCGACGAGCTCGATGGGGATCCCGTCCGCGGGCGAGCTGGGCGTGGCTACACGTATGACCCGAATGTAATTTTTTTTTTTTTTTTTTTTTTAACTCTGGTTTTTTCGTTCTTATCCTCGTACGGAGCCTCCTTTGTTCATTTTTTTTTCCGCGAGTTTCGACCCCGCCCGGGAGCGAGCTCGGCGCCGATCCTGCCCCGCCGCTCCCCGGAGAGCTCGACCGGTTCGGTTCCGCTCGGATCGGACCCCGCCCGCGAGCGCCGCTCGGCTCGACGAGCTCGAATGGGATCCCGTCCGCGGGCGAGCTGGGCGTGGCTACACGTATGACCCGAATGTAATTTTTTTTTTTTTTTTTTTTTTTTTTAACTCTGGTTTTTTCGTTCTTATCCTCGTACGGAGCCTCCTTTGTTCATTTTTTTTCCGCGAGTTTCGACCCCCGCCCGGGAGCGAGCTCGGCGCCGATCCCGCCTCGCCGCTCCCCGGAGAGCTCGACCGGTTCGGTTCCGCTCGGATCGGACCCCGCCCGCGAGCGCCGCTCGGCTCGACGAGCTCGATGGGGATCCCGTCCGCGGGCGAGCTGGGCGTGGCTACACGTATGACCCGAATGTAATTTTTTTTTTTTAATTTTTTTTTAAACTCTGGTTTTTTCGTTCTTATCCTCGTACGGAGCCTCCTTTGTTCATTTTTTTTCCGCGAGTTTCGACCCCGCCCGGGAGCGAGCTCGGCGCCGATCCCGCCCCGCCGCTCCCCGGAGAGCTCGACCGGTTCGGTTCCGCTCGGATCGGACCCCGCCCGCGAGCGCCGCTCGGCTCGACGAGCTCGATGGGGATCCCGTCCGCGGGCGAGCTGGGCGTGGCTACACGTATGACGCGAATGTATTTTTTTTTTTTTTTTTTTTTTTTAACTCTGGTTTTTTCGTTCTTATCCTCGTACGGAGCCTCCTTTGTTCATTTTTTTTCCGCGAGTTTCGACCCCGCCCCGGAGCGAGCTCGGCGCCGATCCCGCCCCGCCGCTCCCCGGAGAGCTCGACCGGTTCGGTTCCGCTCGGATCGGACCCCGCCCGCGAGCGCCGCTCGGCTCGACGAGCTCGATGGGGATCCCGTCCGCGGGCGAGCTGGGCGTGGCTACACGTATGACCCGAAAGTAATTTTTTTTTTTTTTTTTTTTTTTTTTTTAATTTAACTCTGGTTTTTTCGTTCTTATCCTCGTACGGGGCCTCCTTTGTTCATTTTTTTTCCGCGAGTTTCGACCCCCGCCCGGGAGCGAGCTCGGCGCCGATCCCGCCCCGCCGCTCCCCGGAGAGCTCGACCGGTTCGGTTCCGCTCGGCTTGATCAGCTCTGGTCGCTAGATCACTTGACAAAATTAGGTCAACAGGCAGATCAACTCGGGTCACCAACTAGATCAACTCAGGTCGCAAACTAGATCATCTCGGGTGGCTAGATCAACTCTGCTCGCTAGTCGGTAACTCATACTGCCATAATAAATTAGGTCACTACAACGACTCTGGTCGCCATCGGCACTCGACTAAGGTGACTCAGGTCACTGGGTGACTTGGTCGACTCGGTCGACTCGATCGACTCGGGTCACCGAGTTGACTCAGTAGCCAAATCGACTCAGGTCGAGTCAGTCACCTGACCGACCCGGTCGACTCGGGTCGACGCAGTCAACTTGAGTCAACTCAGTTGACTTGGATCACCGGGTCGACTAGGGTGACTTAGGTCGACTCAGCTGACTCGCGTTGACTCAGGTCGACTCAAGTCGACTTGGGTTGTCGGATCTACTCGGGCCTCTAGATTGCACGGGTCACTAGATCAACTCAAGTTGCTAGCGAGATCAGCTCAGGTCACCACACAGGTAACCAACTAGATCAACTCGGGGTCACTAGATCAGCTTGGGTCACCAGCTAGATCAGCTCTAGTCGCTAGATCACCTGACAAAATCAGGTCACTAACTAGATCAGCCTGGGTCACCAACCATTTCATCTTAGGTCGCCAACTAGATCAGCTTAGGTCGCTAACTAGATCAACTCAGGTCGCCAGATCAGCTCTGGTTGCCAGCCAAAAACTTTGACTGCCATAATAAATTGGGTCACCACAGCGACTCGGGTCACCAGGTCGACTCGGTTGACTCGGGTCACCAGGTCGACTTGTTGAATCAGGTCACCTGGGTCGACTCGGTCCGACTCGATGGACTTGGGTCACCCAGGTCGACTTGGTTGACTCAGGTCACCGGGTCGACTCAGTCACCTGACTGACTCGGTCGACTCGGGATGACTCAGTTGACTCAGGTCATCGGATCGACTCGAGTCACCAAGTTGACTCGGGTCACCGGGTCGACTTGGGTTGTCAGATCGACTCGGGCCTCTGGATCAGTACGGGTCACTGGATCAACTCAAGTCGCTAGCGAGATCAACTCAGGTCACCACACGGTCGCCAACTAGATCAACTCACATCGCCAGATCAGCTTGGGTCACCAACCAGATCAACTCTGGTCGCTAGATCACCTGACAAACTTAAGTCACCAGCCAGATTAGCTTAGGTCACCAGCCAGTAACTCTGACTACCATAATAAATTAGGTCACCACAGTGACTCAGGTAACTGGGTTGACTCAGTCGACTCAGGTCGACTCAGTTGACTCAGGTCACCGGGTCGACTCGATCGACTCAGTTGACTCGATTCACCGGGTTGACTTAGGTTACTGGGTTGACACGATCGACTCAGTTGACTCAGGTCATTGGGTGGACTCCGTTGACTTAATCGACTCAGGTCACCGGGTTGACTCAGTCACCTGACTGACTCGGGTCGACTTGGTTGACTCGGGTCACAAGGTCGACTTGGTTGACTCGGGTCATCAGGTCGACTTGGTTGATTCGGGTCATCGGGTCGACTCGTTGAGTCGGGTCACCAGGTCGACTCAGGTCGACTTGGGTTACCAGATCGACTCAGGCCTCTGGATCAGGATGGGTTACTGGATCAACTCAAGTTGCTAGCAAGATCAACTTAGGTCACCACACGGGTCACCAACTAGATCAACTCTGGTCGCCAGATTAGCTTGGGTCACCACCAGATCAACTCTGGTCTCCAGATCACCTAACAAAATTAGGTCACTAGCAACTTGGGTCACTGGGTCGACTCAATTGACTCAGGTCACCGGGTGAACTCGGTCGACTCAGTTGACTCGGGGTCACCGGGTCGACTCGGTTGACTCGGGTCATTGGGTCGACTCGGTCGAGTCAGGTCACCAGTCGACTCGATCGAGTCGGGTCATCGGGTCGACTCAGGTCGTCGGGTTGACTCAGGTCAACTCGGTTGACTCAGGTCACCGGGTCGACTCGGTTGACTTGGGTCACCGCATCGACTTGGTTGACTCAGGTCACTGCGTCGACTCGGTTGACTCGGGTCATCGGGTTGACTCGTTGACTCAGGTCATCGGGTCGACTCGGTTGACTCAGGTCACTGGGTTGACTCAATTGACTCAGGTCACTGGGTCGACTCGGTTGACTCGGGTCACCGAGTCAACTCGAATCGACTTGGGTTGCCGGATCGACTCAGGCCTCTAGATTGGGATGGGTCACTAGATCAACACAAGTCGCTAGTGAGATCAACTCAGGTCACCACACGGGTCACCAACTAGATCAACTCAGGTCACCAAATCAGATTGGGTCACTAGCCAGATCAGCTCTGGTCGCCAGATCACCTCACAAAATTAGGTCGACAGCCAAATCAGCTTAGGTTGCCAACTAGATCAATTCAGGTCACCAGATCAGCTCTAGTCACCAGCCAGTAACTCTGACTGCCATAATAAATTAGGTCACCATAGTGACTCAGGTCGCTGGGTCGACTCGATCGACTCGGGTCACCAGGTCAACTCGGTTGACACGGGTCACTGGGTCGACTCGGTCGACTCTGTTGACTCGAGTCACCGGGTTGACTCGGTCGACTCAGGTCACTAGGTCGACTTAGGTCGACTCAGTCACCTGACTGACTCGGTCGACTTGGGTCGACTTGGTTGCCTCGAGTCATCGTGTTAACTCAGTTGACTCAGGTCATCGGGTCAACTCAGTTGACTCCGGTCATTGGGTCAACTCAGTTGACTCAAGTCATCAGGTCAACTTAGTTGACTCAGGTCACTGGGTCGAGTCGGTCGACGCGGTTGACTCAGGTCACCAGGTCGACTTGGGTTGCCGGATCGACTCGGGCCTCTAGATCAAGATGGATCATCGGGTCAACTCAAGTTACTAGCGAGATCAACTCAGGTCACCACATGGGTCGCCAACTAGATCAACTTGGGTCACCAGATTAGCTTGGGTCACCAGCTAGATCAGCTCTGGTCGCCATATCAGCTTATGTCACCAACTAGATCAACTCAGGTCGCCAGCCAATAACTTTGACTGCCATAATAAATTGGGTCACCATAGTGACTCGGGTCGCTAGGTCAACTTGGTTGACTCAGGTCATAGGGTCGACTCGGTTGACTCAGTTGACTCAGGTCATTGGGTCGACTCAGTTGACTCATGTCACTGGGTCGACTCGAGTCACCAGGTCGACTCGGTTGACTCAGGTCACTAGGTCGACTCGGGTCAACTCAGTCACCTTACTAACTTAGGTAGACTTGGTTGACTTGGGTCACCAGGTCAACTTAGGTCATCAGGTCAACACGGTTGACTCAGGTCACTAGGTCAACTCTGTCGACTCAGGTCACCAAGTCAGCTGGGTCGACTTAGTCAACTCTGGTCACCGGGTCGACTCAGTTGATTCGAGTCACCGGGTCACTGGGTCGACTCGGTTGGCTCGGGTCATCGAGTTGACCAGGTTGACTCGGGTCACTGGGTCGACTCGGTGGACTCGAGTCGACTCGATTGACTCAGGTCGAGTTGGGTTGCCGGCTCGACTCGGGCCTCTGGATCGGGATGGGTCACTGGATCAACTCAAGTCGCTAGCGAGATCAACTCAGGTCACCACACGGATCACCAACTAGATTTACTCAGGTCGCCATATCAGCTTGGGTCACCAACCAGATCAGCTCTTGTCACCAGATCACCTGACAAAATTAGTTCACCAACCAGATCAGGTTAGGTCACCAATTAGATCAACTCAGGTCGCTAGATTAGCTCTGGTCGCCAGTGAGTAACTCCGACTGCCATAATAAATTGGGTCACCACAAAAACCCTGGTCGCTGGGTCGACTCAGTCAACTCAGTCAACTTGATCAACTCGGGTCACCGGGTCAACTCGGGTCATCGGGTCAACTCGGGTCACTGGGTCGACTCGGTCGACGTGGGTCACCGAGTCGACTTGGGTTGCCGAATCAACTTAGGCCTCGAGTCGACTTGGGTTGACACGGGTCGACCTAGTCGACTCAGGTCACTAGGTTGACTCAATTGATTCAGGTCACTAGGTCAACTCAGTCGACTCTGGTTTACTCGGGTCGACTCGGTCACCTGACCGACTCGGGACACCACGTCGACTCAGTCGACTCGGTTGACTCGGGTCATCGAGTCGACTCGGTTGACTCGGGTCATCGAGTCGACTCGGTTGACTCAGGTCACTCGGTCAACTCGATAGACTCGGGTCACCGAGTCGACTTGGGTTGCCGGATTGACTCAGGCCTCTGGATCAGGACGGGTCACTGGATCAACTCAAATCGCTAGCAAGATCAACTCAGGTCACCACACGGGTCGCCAACTAGATCAACTTGAGTCACCAAATCAACTTGGGTCACCAGCCAGATCAGCTCTGGTCTCCAGATGACCTGACAAAATTAGGTCACTAGCCAGATCAGCTTAGGTCACCCACTAGATCAATTCAGGTTGCCAGCTCAGCTCTGGTCGCCAGCTAGTAACTTTAACTGCCATAATAAATTAGGTCACCACAGCGACTTGGGTCACTGGGTCGACTCAGTTGACTCGGGTCATCGGGTCAACTCGGTCGACTCAGTTGACTTGGGTCACCAGGTCGACTCGGTTGACTCGAGTCATTGGGTCGACTCAGTTGACTCGGGTCACTGGGTCGACTCAATTGAGTCAGGTCACTGGGTCGACTCGGTCAACTTAGGTCATCGGGTCGACTCAGTCACCTAACCGACTCGGTCGACTCAGGTCGACTCGGATCACCGGGTTGAATCGATCGACTTGGTTGACTCGGGTCACCGCGTCAACTCAGTTGACTCGGGTCGACTCGGTTGACTCAGGTCACTGGGTTGACTCAGTTGACTCAGGTCACCGGGTCGACTCGATTGACTCAGGTCACCGGGTCGACTCGGGTCACCGGGTCAACTCGGTTGACTCGGATGATCGAGTCGACTCGGTCGACTCGGATCGACTTGGGTTGTTGGATCAACTCAAGCCTCTAGATCAGGATGGGTCACTAGATCAACACAAGTCGCTAGCGAGATCAACTCAGGTCACCACACAGGTCGCCAACTAGATCAACTCGAGTCGCCAGATCAGATTGGGTCACCAGCCAGATCAGCTCTGGTTGCTAGATCACCTCACAAAATTAGGTCGACAGCCAAATTAGCTCTGGTCACTAGATCACCTCACAAAATTAGGTCGACAACCAGATCAGCTTAGGTTGCCAACTAGATCAATTCAGGTCGCTAGATCAACTCTGGTCGCTAGCCAATAACTTTGACTGCCATAATAAATTGGGTCACCACAGCGACTCGGGTCGCTGGGTCGACTCGGTCGAGTCGGGTCACTGGGTCGACTTGGTTGACTTAGGTCACTAGGTCAACTCGGTCGACTCAGTTGACTCAGGTCACCGGGTTGACTCGGTTGACTCAAGTCACCGGGTCGACTTAGGTCGACTCGGTTGACTTGGGTCACCAGGTCGACTCAATTGACTCAGGTCATCGGGTCAACTCAGTTGACTCAGGTCATCGAGTCGACTCGATCGACTCGGGTCACTAGGTTGACTCGGTCGACGCGGTTGACTCAAGTCACCGGGTTGACTTGGGTTGCCGGATCGACTTAGGCCTCTAAATCGGGATGAGTCACTTGGTCAACTCAAGTCGCTAGCGAGATCAACTCAGGTCACCACACGGGTCGCCAACTAGATCAACTCAGGTCACCACACGGGTCGCCAACTAGATCAACTCAGGTCGCCAGATCAGCTTGGGTCACCAGCTAGATCAGCTCTGGTCACCAGATCACCTAACAAAATTAGGTCACCAGCCAGATCAGCTTATGTCACCAACTAGATCAACTCGGGTCGCCAGCCAGTAACTTCGACTGCCATAATAAATTGGGTCACCACAGTGACTCAGGTCGCTGGGTCGACTCGGTTGACTCAGGTCACAGGGTCGACTCGGTTGACTCAAGTCATCGGGTCGACTCGGTTGACTCATGTCACTGGGTCAACTCAGGTCACCGGGTCGACTTAGTTGACTTAGGTCACCAGGTCGACTCAGTTGACTCAGGTCACCGAGTCGACTCGGGTCGACTCAGTCACCTTACTGACTTAGGTCAACTTGGTTGACTCAGGTCACCATGTCAACTCAGGTCATTGGGTTGACACGGTTGACTCGGGTCACTGGGTTAACTCTATCGACTCGGTTGACTCGGGTCACCGAGTCGACTCAGTCGACTCTGGTCACCGGGTCGACTTGGTTGATTCGGGTCACCGGGTCACTGGTCGACTCGGTTGGCTCGGGTCATCGGGTCGACTCGGGTCACTGGGTCGACTCGGTTGACTCAGGTCGACTGGGTCGACTTAGTCAACTCTAGTCACCGGGTCGACTCGGTTGATTCGGGTCACCGGGTCACTAGGTCGACTCGGTTGGCTCGGGTCATCGGGTCGACTCAGGTCACTGGGTCGACTCGGTTGACTCAGGTCGACTGGGTCGACTTAGTCGACTCTGGTCACCGGGTCGACTCGGTTGATTCAGGTCACCGGGTCACCGAGTCGACTCGGTTGGCTCAGGTCATCAGGTCGACTCGGTTGACTCGGGTTGCTAGCTCGACTTGGGTTGCTGGCTCGACTCGAGCCTCTAGATCGAGACGGGTCATTGGATCAACTCAAGTCGCTAGCGAGATCAACTCAGGTCACCACATGGGTCGGCAACTAGATTTACTCGAGTCACCATATCAGCTTGGGTCACCAACCAGATCAGCTCTTATCGCCAGATCACCTGACAAAATTAGTTCACCAGCCAGATCAGGTTAGGTCGCTAACTAGATCAACTCGGGGTGCTAGATCAGCTCTAGTCGCCAGTGAGTAACTCTGACTACCATAATAAATTAGGCCACCATAAAAACCCCGGTCGCTGGGTCGACTTGGTTGACTCAGGTCACCGGGTCGACTCAGTTGACTCGGGTCATTGGGTCGACTCGGTCAACTCGGGTCACCGGGTCGACTCGGGTCATCGGGTCACTGGGTCGACTCGGGTCACCGAGTCGACTTGGGTTGCTGGATTGACTCAAGCCTCGAGTCGACTTGGGTTGACACGGGTCGACCTAGTCAACTCAGGTCACCGGGTCGACTCAATTGATTCAGGTCACTAGGTTGACTCAGTCGACTCTGGTTGACTCGGGTCGACTTAGTCACCTGACCGACTCAGTTGACTCGGGTCACCACGTTGACTCGGTCGACTCGGTTGACTCAGGTCGACTCAGTTGACTCGGGTCATCGGGTCGACTCAGTTGACTCAGGTCACTCGGTCGATTCGGTTGACTCGGGTCACTTGGTCAACTCGGGTCGACTTAATCACCTGACTGACTTAGGTCGACTTAGTTGACTCGGGTCACCAGGTCGACTCAGTTGACTCAGGTCACTGGGTCAACTCTGTCGACTCAGGTCACCAGGTCGACTGGGTCAACTCAGTCGACTCAGGTCACCGGGTCGACTCAGTCACTTGACCGACTCGGTTGATTCGGGTCACTGGGTCGACTCGGTTGACTCAAGTCACTGGGTCGACTCGATTGACTCGGGTCGACTCGAGTGACTCGGGTCACCGGGTCAACTCGGGTTGACTCGGGCCTCTAGATCAGGAGGGGTCATTGGATCAACTCAAGTTTCTAGCGAGATCAACTCAAGTCACCACACGGGTCCCCAACTAGATTTACTCAGGTCACCATATCAGCTTGGGTCACCAGCCAAATCAACTCTTGTCGCCAAATCACCTGACAAAATTAGTTCGCCAGCTAGATCAGGTTAGGTCGCCAACTAGATCAACTCGGGTTGCTAGATCAGCTCTGGTCGCCAATGAGTAACTCCAACTGCCATAATAAATTAGGTCACCACAGAAACCCCAGTCGCTGGGTCGACTCGGGTCGACTCGATTGACTCGGGTCATTGGGTCGACTCGGTCAACTCGGGTCACCGGGTCGACTCGGTTGACTCAGGTCATCAGGTCGACTTGGGTCACTGGGTCGACTCGGGTCACCGAGTCGACTTGGGTTGCTGGATCGACTCAGGCCTCAAGTTGACTTGGGTTGACACGGGTCGACCTAGTCTACTAAGGTCTCCTGGTCGACTCGGGTCGACTCAATCGATTCAGGTCACTGGGTCGACTCAATCACCTGACTGACTCGGTCATCTCAGGTCACCATGTCGACTCGATTGACTCTTGTCATCGGGTTGACTCAGTTGACTCAGGTCACTGGGTCAACCGATTGACTCAGGTCACTGGGTCGACTCGGTCACCACACGGGTCACCAACTAGATCAAGTTAGGTAGCTAGCGAGATCAACTCAGGTCACCACACTGGTCCCCAACTAGATCAACTCGGATCGCCAGATCAGCTTGGGTCACCAGCCAGATCAGCTGTGGTCGCCAGATCAGCTTGGGTCACCACATTGACTCAGGTCGCCACATTACTTGGCCAACTCGGGTCACCAGCCAGATCAACTCAGGTGACTCGGTTGACTCAGGTTATCGGGTCGACTCGGGTCGACTTGGGTTGCCAGATCAACTCGGGCCTCGAGTCGACTTGGGTTGACTTGGGTCACCAGGTCGATGCGGGTTGTCAGGTCAACACGAGTCACCGGTTCGACATGGGTCGCCAGTTTGACACGGGTCACTGGGTCGACACGGGTCACTGGGTCGACGCGAGTCACTGGGTCGACGCGGGTCACTAGGTCGACGCAGGTCGCTGGGTTGACTCGGGTCGTCAAGTTGACTCGGGTCGCCGGGTCAACTCAGGTTATTGGATCGACTCGGGTCTCTAGATCAGGACAGGTCACTTGATCAACTCGGGTCACCACATGAGTCACCAATTAGATCAACTCAGGTCACCAGATCAGCTTGGGTCACTAGCCAAATCTGCTCTGGTCGCCAAATCACCTAACCGACTCGGGTCGCCAGCCAGATCAGCTTGGGTCACCACATCACCTGGCCAACTCGGTTCGCCAGATCAACTCAGGACACGACATCGACTCAGGTAGTTAGCTAGATCATCTCAGATCACCAGATCGCCCGATGAACTCAGGTCGGGTGGGGTCTCTAGATCGAGTCGAGTCACCAGATCAAGTCGGGTCCCGAGCCAGATCAACTCAGGTCACCACATCGACTCGGGTCACCAGCCAGATTAGGTCAGGTCACTAGATAGCCTGACCTACTTAGATCTCCAGTGAGTCTGTCCACTTTTTGAATGATTGACCCATACTCCTCTTCAAGTATTATCATAGTCAAGTCTCCGCTTCTAGCTCGACAATAAGAAGGGCGTGACTCCATGTATGGCCTGAGTGATTTTTTTTTAACTCTGGTTTTTTCATTCTTTTTGTCGTAGGGAGCCTCCTTTGTCTATTTTTTTTACAACTTTTGACCTCGCTCACGATCAAGCTAGGCCAACTCATTTAAACTTGGATCGCATAAATCTAATATGCACAATAGTAATGTTGATGAGTATGCAAACACATCAATGAAGTCATCTCAGTATGTCAAGTCCCCCAACTTAGATCACTCGAGTCGCATAAGTAACTCAGATAGCCATAATAAATTAGGTCACCATAGTGACTCGGGTCACTAGGTCGACTCAGGTCACGGGGTCGACTCGGGTCATCAAGTCAACTCAGGTTGCTGGGTTGACATAGCCGAATCGACTCAGGTCTTTGGATCGGGACGGGTCACTTGATCAACTCGTGTCGCTAGCCAAATCAACTTAGGTCATCACATGGGTCGCCAACTAGATCAACTCGGGTCGCTAGATCAGCTCTGGTCACCAGATCACCTGACCAACTTAGGTCGCCAACCAAATCAGCCTTGATCGCCACATTGACTCAGGTTGCCACATCACCTAGCCAACTTGGGTCGCCAGCCAGATCAACTCGAGTTGCCAGATCGACTCGGGACACCACATCGACTCAGGTAGTCAGCTAGATCATCTTGGATCCCTAGATCGCTCGATGAACTCAACTCAGGTGGGGTCTCTAGATCAAGTCGGGTCACCAGATCAAGTCGGGTCCTGAGCTAGATCAACTTAGGTCACCACATCGACTTAGGTCACCAGCCAGATCAGGTCCCTAGCCAGATCAACTCAGGTCACCACATCCAATATGCACAATAGTAATGCTGATGAGTATGCAAACTCATCAATGAAGTCATCTCAGTATGCCAAGTTGTCAAGTCCTCCAACTTAGATCAGTCGAGTCGCATAAGTAACTCCAACTACCATAATAAACTTAGATCACTCAGGTCGTTAGGTCGACTCGGGTTGCCGGCTTGACTCGGGTCTCTAGATCGCGATAGGTCGCTGGATCAACTCGGGTTGCTAGCTAGATTAACTCAAGTCACCACATCGACTTGGGTCATCACCTAGATCAGCTCAGGTTGCCACATCACCTAACCAACTCAGGTCAGGTCGGGTCACCAGATTAATTCGGGTCACCAGCCAGATCAACTTAGGTTGCCACATCAACTCGAGTATCCAGATAGATCAGCTCGGGTCACCAAATCACCTAACTAACTTAGGTCAGGTTGGGTTAGGTCTCCTGATCAGGTCGGGTCACCGGATCAACTCAGGTCGCTAATTAGATCAACTCGGGTCACTAACATGATCAACTCGGGTCAACACATCAGCTTATGTTGTTAACACATTCCAATATGCCAAGCTGTCTAGTTTGCTAGCTCGGATCACTCGAGTCGCATAAGTAACTCGTATTGCCAAAACAACTTGGGTCACCTAATTAACTCGAGTCATCAGATCGACTCGGGTCGCCAGATCGACTCGGGTCACCGGATCGACTCGAGTCCTCGAATCGACTCGGGTCACCGTATTGACGCAGGTCACCGGATCGACTCAGGTCTCCAGATCAGGATGGGTCGTCCGATCGACTCGGTTCATCGGATCGATTCGGGTATCCAGATAGATCAAATCAGGTCACCAAATCACCTGACTAACTTAGGTTAGGTCGGGTCTCTGGATCGAGTCGGGTCACCAGATCAAATTGGGTCTCCAGCCAGATCAACTCGGGTCAACACATCGACTCGAGTCACCAACCAGATCAACTTGGGTCGCCAGACCAACTCAGGTCAGGTCGGGTAAGGTCTCCAGATTGGGTCAAGTCGCGGGATCATTTCAGCTCGCCAGCCAGATCAACTCGAGTTGCTACATCGACTCGACTCGACTCGCCAACCAGATCAGCTCAGGTCATTAGATCACCTGACCAACTCGAGTCAGGTCGACGGATGAAGTCAGATCGCCAGATCAACTCAGGTCGCCAGCCAGATCAACTCAGATCATCACATCGACTTAGGTCGCCAGCCAAATCAGCTCGGGTCACCAAATCAACTCGGGTCACCAGCCAGATCAACTCGGGTTAACAAATTTGAGTTTTGACCCCACTCGCAAGCGAGCTAGGCTAACTCATTCAAACTTGGATCGCCTCAATCTAATATGCATAATAGTAATACTAACGAGTATGCAAACTCATCAATGAAGTCAACTAAGTATGCCAGCCTGATCAACTCAGGTCAACAAATTGACTCGGGTCACCAACCAGATCAACTCGGGTCACCAGATTGCCAGGCCAAGTTGGGTCGGGTCGGGTTGGGTCAGGTCTCTAGATCGGGTTGGGTCAGTTCTCTAGATCGGGTCGGGTTGCCAGATCAATTCTTGTCGCCAACCAGATCAACTCAGGTCGCCACATCGACTCGGGTCGTCAGCCAGATCAGCTCGGGTCACCACATCACCTAACCAACTCGGGTTAGGTCGGGTCACCCGATCAATTTGGGTCACTAAGTTGGGTGTGACTCCATGAATGGCACGAGTGGTTTTCTTTTTCAACTCTAGTTTTTTCATTCTTTTCATTGTACGAAGCCTCCTTTGTCTATTTTTTTAGGACTTTTGACCCCGCCCTGAGGATCGCCAACGAGCTCGACCGGATCCTGTCCGAGATCTTGCTCGTGAGCGAGCTCACCGGGATCCCGTCGCCAACGAGCTAGGCGTGACTCCATGGATGGCTCTAGTGATTTAAGTTTTTTATAACTTGAAAATTTTGTTCTTTTCCTTGTATAGAGCCTCCTTTATCCATTTTTTCCTACGAGTTTCGACCCCGCCAGCGACCTTGTTAAGTTCTCATCGCAGGTCTTGCCCTACTACCACGAAAGCCTCCCAGCGGTTATATGAAATGACCCCGGGTCATTTCAACACTGCGTCTAACAATAACTAGTCAGACTACATCAAATGATGTCCACCTCGATCCATGCCAACTCATTCAAACTTGGATCACCTCAATCTAATATGCACAATAGTAATGCTGACAAGTATGCCAACTCATCAATGAAGTCGCCTTAGCATGCCAAGCTGTCAAGTCCCCCAACTTGAATTACTCCAGTCGCATAAGTAATTCGGATCATTGGATCGACTCGCATCGCCGAGTCAACTCGGGTTTCTGGATCGACTCGAGTCCCCAAAACAACTTGGGTTGCCAGTCGGATCAACTCGGGTCACCATCCAGATCAACTCAGGTCGCAAGATCACCTGACTAACTTAGATTGACGAAGTTGCCTAGCCAACTTGGATCGCTAGACTTGCCAGATCGACTCGAATCACTGGAGTCGTCAGATCGACTCAGATCTCTATTTCAAGTCGGCCCTATTGCCACGAAGGCATCCCAATGATAACCAGTCAGATCGCAAGTTAAATCACATCAAATGATGTTCACCTCGATCTGTGCTAACTCATTCAATCTTGGGGATCACCTCGATCCAATATGCCAAGCTGTCAAGTCCACCAGCTCAGATCACTCGAGTTGCATAAGTAACTCAGATCGCCAGAACAACTCGGGTCACCAGATCGACACAGGTCGTCAAATCCACTCGGGTTGCCGAATCAACTCGAGTCGTCGGATCGACTCGGGTCTCCAGATTAGGACGGGTTGTCAGATCGACTCGGGCCGCCAGCCAAATCTACTCGGGTCCCTACATCGACTCAGGTATCCATATAGATCATATTGGGTCGCCAAATCACCTGACTAACTAAAGTTAGGTCAAGTTTGGTCGGGTCAGGTCTCCGGATTGGGTCGGGTCACCGGATCAACTTGGGTCAACATATCGACTCGAGTCGCCAACCAGAACAACTCGGGTCACCAGATTGCCAGACCAACTCGGGTTGGGTCGGGTCAGGTCTTCAGATCGGGTCAGGTCACGGGATCATTTTGGGTCGCCAGCCAGATCAACTCGGGTCGCCACATCAACTCGACTCACCAACCAGGTCAGGTCGGGTCACCAGATCACCTGACCAACTCGGTCAGGTCGACGGATGAAGTCGGATCGCTGGATCAACTCAGGTCGCTAGCCAGATCAACTTGGGTCACCACACCAACTCAGGCCGCCAGCCAAATCAGCTCAGGTCGCGAGATCAACTCAGGTCAACAAATGTGACTTTTGACCCCACTCACAAGTGAGCTAGGCTAACTCATTCCAAGTCTCTCATGGAAAAGTCCATGACTTCCCATTCCTATACCTATGCTGACGAGTATGCCAACTCATCAATGAATTCGGCTCAGCATGCCAAGTTGTCAAGTCCCCCAACTTGAATTACTCCAGTCACATAAGTAATTTAGATCACCAGAACAACTCGGGTCACCGGATCGACTCAATTCGCCGGATTGACTTGGATCACCGGATCACTAGAGTCGGCAAAGTAACCCAGATCTCTAGGGTCATAACGGGATAGGTATTGTTTACGGATGTAACGACCTCTGAGATGAGCCCAACTCGTCAATCGGAGCCAGCTCGCCAATCTGATTGAGCTAGCCGATCTGAGCCAACTCACCGATTTGAGCTAGCAAGACACCTCTCAAGAATTGAGTTTGAGAACTTCTCCACTAATGAGTTGTCCTCAAGATGTGAACTTGCATCCAGATTAGGACTTGTGGCTTGCACGAGCCAATGTCATGAAGACCTCCTACGTACATGCAACCAATGCATCTCATAGTCCAACATAGTTCTGAACTAGCTCATTACGCCACCATCTCGCACATGTTCCAAGTCTCCCATGGAAAAGTCCCCAACTTCCCATTCCAATACCTAGTTGATTTCACCTCGGATCGAGTCCCCAACAAGATCCAATGCCACTCTGCACAAAGCAGTCCATGCTACTTCATGCAGCTCGAATGACACCTCGACTTGACTCTAAACCTTACCCAGGCCAAAACTATTAACAACTTGTCGCACAACCCCATGAATGCTCCTCGAATCAAGTCCCTGACATGACCCTACTCCTGAGTGCACCAAACAACTCCTTTGTTACACCTCGGATCGAGTCCCTTACATGTCAGTTCAAGTCAGTCGACGTGTTAGCTCTATTTCTAGTATGAGGTGATCTTGTCACATCAACACTACACCCATCCATTGTAAGTTAGCCATACCACCACAAAGTCATCCAACAGTCATTATGAAATGACCCCTATCACATCAAGCTGTGTTGGTTTGTTTCAAGTCGGCCCTATTGCCACGAAGGCATCCCAATGGTAACTAGTCAAATCGCATCAAATGATGTTCACCTCGATCTATGCCAATGCTGCCTATGATTGATTTGCTAGCTCTCTACGGATATTTTTGGATATGCCATTTGATACCTGAATGCTATGCATGGGTTCGTGCATAGACGATTCGAGCTGAGCTTAAGGATGTTGAGTTCTCAAGTGAATATGAATAGGCGAGTTGTTCTATGGAGTAGAACTCAGGAATGCATGATGGATTGAGCTCATCTCGCGGATCCGAGCCAGCTCGTTGATCCGATCCAGCTTGTCGATCTGAGCCAGCTCGACGATCCGAGCCAGCTCGTCAAGTTGAGCCTTTTACGAGATTTAAATTTTTTGCGACCTATCGACGTCGGCAAGCATTTGTATGGGGGAGAAAGACTCGGACTAATAACTTATCCTCGTAGGGGAGGTGTTGTTGGTGGATGTGAGGATTTTTGAGATGAGACCCAAGCTGGAACAAATTCTAGTGCGCATTGTGATTAGAGCTAAGCTAAAGGATATTGAGTTCTCAAAGGAATACAAATAGGCAAGTTGTTTTATGGAGTAGAACACGGGAATGCATGATGGATCCGATCCGATTTGAGCCGAGCCGGCTCGGCGATCCGAGCCAGCCAGCTTGGAAAACCGAGCCGGCTCGCTCGGCAAACCGTGCCAGCTCGCCGATTCGAGTCAGCTCGCTCGGTGATCCGAGCCAGCTCGCTTGGCGATCCGAGCCTTTTACGAGATTTTAAGTTTTTGTGACTTATCGGCGTCGGCAAGCATTTCTACGTGGGAGCAAGACTCGGACTAATAACTTATATAGGGGAGGTGTTGTTGGTGGATGTAAGGATCTTTGAGATGAGACTCGAGATGGAATGGATTCTAGTGCCCATTGTGATTCGAGCTGAGCTAAAGGATGTTGAGTTCTCAAGTGAATACAAATAGGTGAGTTGTTCTATGGAGTAGAACACGGGAATGCATGATGGATTGAGCTCAGCTCGTCGATCCGAGCCAGCTCACGGATTCGAGCTAGCTTGTCGAGCTGAGTCTTTTACGAGATTTAAAGTTTTCGTGACCTATCCGTGTCGGCGAGCATTTCTACGGGGGAGCAAGACTTGGACTAATAACTTATATAGGGGAGGTGGTGTTGGTGGATGGAAGGATCTTTGAGATGAGACCCGAGCTGGAACGGATTCTAGTGCGCGTTGTGATTCGAGTTGAGCTAAAGGATGTTGAATTCTCAAGTGATTACAAATAGGCGAGTTATTCCATGGAGTAGAACACGGGAATGCATGATGGATTGAGCTCAACTCGGCGATCCGAGCCAGCTCGGCGATCCGAGCCAGCTCGGCGATCCGAGCCAGCTCGGCGATCCGAGCCAGCTCGGCGATCCGAGCCAGCTCGGCGATCCGAGCCAGCTCGGCGATCCGAGCCAGCCCGTCGAGCTGAGTCTTTTACAAGATTTAAATTTTTTGTGACCTTTCGGCGTTGGCGAGCATTTCTACGGGGGAGTAAGACTCGGACTAATAACTTATATAGGGGAGGTGTTGTTGGTGAATGTAAGGATCACTGAGATGAGACCCGAGCTGGAACGGATTCTAGTGCGCGTTATGATTCGAGCTGAGCTAAAGGATGTTCAGTTCTCAAGTGAATACAAAGAGGTGACTCATTCTATGGAGTAGAACATGGGAATGCATGATGGAATGAGCTCAGATCGCCGATCCGAGCTAGCTCGTCGATCCGAGCCACGGGTATGTACGATCCGAGCCAGCCCGTCGAGCTGAGTCATTTATGAGATTTAAATTTTTTGTGACCTTTCGGCGTTGGCGAGCATTTCTACGGGGGAGCAAGACTCGGACTAATAACTTATATAGGGGAGGTGTTGTTGGTGAATGTAAGAATCATTGAGATGAGATCCGAGCTGGAACGGATTCTAGTACGCGTTGTGATTCGAGCTGAGCTAAAGGATGTTCAGTTCTCAAGTGAATACAAAGAGGTGAGTCATTCTATGGAGTAGAACATGGGAATGCATGATGGAATGATCTCAGATCGTCGATCCGAGCTATCTCGTCGATCCGAGCCAGCTCGCTGATCCGAGCCATGGGTATGTAGGTAGTTTTCATGAGATCGGCTCGCCCGGCCCACAAGTCAAACATCGATTCTCTTATTAAGGGTGAGCCCTTGTCTAGCGTTTGGGTCGCTCGGTACAAGCTGTTCGATTTGTAATGTGTGCAAAGCTTTTGGGTTGATATTTGGAAGATTTAAATTTTTTGTGAGCTATTCTCCTCGTTTCACTTGATATTTTTGAAGATTTGAATTATTTGTGTGAGCTATTCTCCCCGTTTCCCTTGATTTTTTTGGAAGAATTGGAATTTTTGAGAGTTGTTCTCTTCGCCTCAAATTTCTACGGAAGAGCAAGACTTGGACTAATAACTTATATAGGGGAGGTGTTGTTGGTGAATGAAAGGATCTTTGAGATGAGACCCGAGCTGGAACGGATTCTAGTGCGCGTTGTGATTCAAGCTGAGCTAAAGGATGTTCAGTTCTCAAGTGAATACAAAGAGGTGAGTCGTTTTATGGAGTAGAACACGGGAATGCATGATGGAATGAGCTCAGATCGACGATCCGAGTCAGCTCGCTGATCTGAGCCACGGGTATGTAGGCAGTTTTCATGAGATCGGCTCGCCCGGCCCACAAGTCAAACACTGATTCTCTTATTAAGGGTGAGCCCTTGTCTAGCGTTTGGGTCGCTCGGTACAAGCTGTTTGATTTGTAATGTGTGCGAAGCTTTTGGGTTTGATATTTGGAAGATTTGAATTTTTTGTGAGCTATTCTCCTCGTTTCACTTGATTTTTTTGAAGATTTGAATTATTTGTGAGCTATTCTCCCCATTTCCCTTGATTTTTTGGAAGATTTGGATTTGTTGCGAGTTGTTCTCTTCGCCTCAAATTTCTACGGAAGAGCAAGACTTGGACTAATAACTTATATAGGGGAGGTGTTGTTGGTGAATGCAAGGATCTTTGAGATGAGACCCGAGCTGGAACGGATTCTAGTGCACGTTGTGATTCGAGCTGAACTAAAGGATGTTTAGTTCTCAAGTGAATACAAAGAGGTGAGTCATTTATGGAGTAGAAGACGGGAATGCATGATGGAATGAGCTCA
This sequence comes from Chamaecyparis obtusa, assembly GCA_027943335.1. Taxonomy (NCBI): domain Eukaryota; kingdom Viridiplantae; phylum Streptophyta; class Pinopsida; order Cupressales; family Cupressaceae; genus Chamaecyparis; species Chamaecyparis obtusa. The sequence goes on along the minus strand of BSBK01009903.1, from coordinate 2,288 downwards.
GATCGCCGATCCGAGCTAGCTTGTCGATCCGAGCCACGGGTATGTAGTCAGTTTTCATGAGATCGGATCGTCCGGGCCACAAGCTAGCTATTTTTTGTGAGCTATTCTCTTTGTTTCCTTTGATTTTTTTGGAAGACTTGCATTTTTTGTGAGCTATTCTCTTCGTTTCAATTGAATTTTTGGAAGTTATGCATTTTTTGTGATGTAGTCTCTTCGTTTCACTTGCATTTTTGGGAGATTTGATTTTTTTTGTGAGCTATTCTCTTCTTTTCCCTTGAATTTTTTTTTGCAAGACTTGCATTTTTTGTGAGCTATTCTCTTCGTTTCAATTGAATTTTTAGAAGTTTTGAATTTTTTGTGATCTATTCTTCTTTGTTTCACTTGTATTTTTGAGAGATTTGAAATTTTTGTGAGATATTCTCTTCGGCTCAAATTTCTACGGAAGTGCAATACTTGGACTAATAACTTATATAGGGGAGGTGTTGTCCGCGGAAGCTCCCCCATGCCCCTCTAATAGAATCAGTGCTAGTGATCCCGTTTTGAAATCCGACGGACGGATGGATGAGCAGGTCGGATTTCAAAACGGGATCAGCAGCACTGATTCCATTAGAGGGGCATGAAGCCACCTGATTGCTATGCGGGGGCTGCTCAAAGTCCCGTCTTTCGAGTCGCTCGACGGCGCAAGTCGGAAAGGGTTCGACAGCGGTTGTCGTTCCAATGCGTCGTCGCAGTGACATGGAAGGCGATCTTCGGGTTAGCCCTTGTCTAGCTTTTGGGTCGCTTGGTACAAGCGATCTGCTATGTACTTTCCGCGAACCCCTATCCGGGTACTCGTTAGCTATGCATTGGCTCTTGCATGTGTGGAACGGAGAGATGCGGCCTTCACAGGGAGTCGGCCTGAAATAGTTCTGTGCGTGCGAATGGAGCCGCGTATAGCTTTTGGGTCGTTTGGATAGGGTGCCCCTCCAAGCGAATCAGTGCTGGTGCTCGGACGGATTTGCGGCTCAGATTTAAAATGTGAGGAGCATGCCTGATTTTATTTGAGGGGCATGAAGCCACCTGATTGCTATGCGGGGGCTCCCCTGGGTCGTCTCTTTTGGGTCACTCGATGGCGCAAGTCGGAGAAGGGTTCGACAACGGTAGTCGTTCCAGCGCGTCGTCATTAGTGATACTGAAGTCGATCTGTGTGCAGCCCCCGTCTAGCACTTGGGTCTGCATGCCGCAAGAAGATTTGAATTTTTTGTGAGTTAAAGTCTTTTTCTTTTTTTCGTTTCACTGGAGTTTTTGCGAGATTTGAAGTTTTTGTGAGCTATTCTCTTCGTTTCACTTAAATTTTTTGTGAGCTATTCTCTTCGTTTCACTTGAATTTTTGGAAGTTTTGAGTTTTTTGTGAGCTATCCTCTTCGTTTCACTTGAATTTTTGCAGGATTTGAATTTTTTGTGAGCTATTCTTCTTTGTTTCACTTGGTTTTTTGGAAGATTTGAATTTTTTGTGAGCTATTTTCTTTGTTTCCCTTGTTTTTTTTTGGAAGACTTGCATTTTTTGTGAGCTATTCTCTTCTTTTCCCTTGATTTTTTTTTTGCAAGACTTGGATTTTTTGTGAGCTATTCTCTTCATTTCAATTGAATTTTTGGAAGTTTTGAATTTTTTGTGATCTATTCTCTTTGTTTCACTTGTATTTTTGAGAGATTTGAAATTTTTGTGAGATATTCTCTTCGGCTCAAATTTCTACGAAAGTGCAATACTTGGACTAATAACTTATATAGGGGAGGTGTTGTCCGCGGAAGCTCCCCCATGCCCCTCTAATAGAATCAGTGCTGGTGATCCCGTTTTGAAATCCGACAGACGGACGGATGATTAGGTCAGATTTCAAAATGGGATCAGCAGGGCATGAAGCCACCTGATTGCTATGCGTGGGCTGCTCAAAGTCCCGTCTTTCGGGTCGCTCGATTGCGCAAGTCGGAAAGGGTTCGACAGCGGTTGTCGTTCCAATGCGTCGTCGTTGTGACATGTAAGGCGATCTTAGGGTCAGCCCCCGTCTAGCTTTTGGGTTGCTTTGGTACAAGCGATCTGCTATGTACTTTCCGCGAAACCCTATCCGGGTACTCGTTAGCTATGCGTTGTCTCTTGCATGTGTGCAACGAAGAGATGCGGCCTTCACAGGGAGTCGGCCTGAAACAGTTCTGTGCGTGCGAATGGAGCCGCGTATAGCTTTTGGGTCGTTTGGATAGGGTGCCCCTCCAAGTGAATCAGTGCTGGTGCTCGGATGGATTTGCGGCTCGGATTT
>BSBK01009902.1:0-318621 GCA_027943335.1 Chamaecyparis obtusa | reverse complement strand
GTGGGTGGTTAGGAGGCATGAAAGTGTTTCGGGTCGGGGATGATGTGTGGCTGGCGTGGGGTTGGGTGGGTTGTAGGGAATTTGGGAATTTAAGGGTGTCGTTCATAGGAGTCGTTGTAGTGAGTGGGGGCACAGGGATTGCTGGGCAGGGTCATTAATTTTTAACTAAATATGAGAATTCTTCCCTTACATTATTCTTATTTTTTGCTAATGTACTAGCTTGTGTTTTTTCAATTCCAAGAGATTGTGTTTTTGTTTGAATGCAAATAGAAATAAAAGAAACCATTTTGTCTAGAAGCAGCCATCTGGGACAGTATATTTTGAACTCTATCCAAGGGGCACTTCTTCTGTCAAAAATTAAATTCACAGAAGATTTGCTGCTGGACTTGAACTGAGAATGCCCTGCTACAGTTTGTAGCTTTTTTTTTGATTTCTTGTTTGAATGCAGTTAGGGACATGTTGCTTAGGTACTGTGCTGTAAAACTCGGTAAACCTTTTATCCTAGAAGAAGCAATATGTGGGCTTATCTCTGCCTCCCTGCCAAAGTAGAACCTCTTTGGCCTGTGTTAACTACTTTGTGGAACTTGGGAGTTCAAGTGTTATTTTTATTTTGTATGAGTGCAAATAAGGGAATGATATTTAGAATTTTAGTGCGTTGTAAAACACAAGAAACCTTTAAGTTGAGAAACCCTACTTCCTGTGTATCTCTTAGAGCCATGTTCAAGGACATCTCTTCTCACTAAAGCTAAATATTTGACTCAATCCTTGAGTCATAGTTTAGGACTATTATTTCGAAAGATTTGGTTTGGGTTCTTCTTGTTTAAGAGCAATTAAGAAACTGATACCTATGAAGTTCCTAGAGTTGTGTTCCTTGGTATCTCTTCAATCATGCCCAACAATACCTCTTTTTTCAAATCTACCCAACATACTTGATCACTTAGTCACATAGTCTGAGGCATCACAAGCTCTTGTAGAGTTTGAACCTCGATAATCATTGTGGCCCATTGGATTATGGTGGACACCTATTAGGGCTCCATAAAATAGATGGTTTTGAAACTTGCACTTTTCATCCTCCTTTTGGATGTTCTTGGCATAGTTCCCAGACTTGTACTCGACAAGGCCGACTCGACTCGTGACTTGGCTATGACTTGGCAAAATGAAAAAACCCTTGAAATTTAGAGGTTTTTAACGATTTAGAACTTGTTTCATGCACCCATTATTGAATAAAGCTTAAAGACACTATAACATCATCAAATAGAAGCCAATTTGATCACATACATAAACATACATCCATCAAATAAGTACAAACGTAAATTGTAGTTGAAGGAAATAGACAACATAGATATATAGAATTATAAATATTGTCAAATGTATATAAAATCCATGTCATCAAATGTTCCCAAACATATGTCTAAAGAAAAACAAGTCTATGGCTCAGGCTCTAGCTCAACCTCAGCCTCAGAGTAGTCTGTTTGCCTCCCATAAAGGCGTCTGAGGTAGGTCCTAGATGACGGACAAGCCATAGTCTCTTCCTATGAGGTGCCACTTTGATCAACATCAGCTGCGCTGGATCGTGCTCTATCCTCCTTTGCCATAGCCACAGCCACAGCCACAGCCTCAGCCTCTCTGTCTTCTTGGTCAACCCACTCATGGTCCTCCTTACTGAAGACAGGATCGGTAGACTCAGTGAGCCACTTGGACTCTGGATCGATCTCCGCTAGAGTGATCGAAGAGGAGTCAATGTCAAAATCTGTCTGGTCCTAAGACAGAGGTTGTAATGAAAAAAGACAAGATCATTCAACCTCTCCATAGACAATCTATTACGCCTCTTCGAGTGGATGATCTCAAACATGGACCAATTGCGCTCACATCTAGAAGCATTGCATGACTGACCCAAAATACAAATGGCAATTTCTTGAAGGTTTGGGGTTGTAGGCCCAAACATTTGCCACCATCTATGTGGAATAAGGAAAAGAAAAAAAAAATCAGTCTCATTTCCAACTTTAAGGCTAGATTATAAAATCAAAATGCCTAAGCCATAAACTTAAGAATCTTAAGTTTAACATATATTTCTACCTGGCTTCAATGTTGTCTGAGAGTCTTTGCACGTCTTGCTTGCGAAAATCACTCCTTGTTCATTGTTATATGCATCTATCTCGTGCAGTGTAGATGTGCCATCACTAGACATCTTTTGTAGCATTGTATATAGGCCACTAAGAACCTCCTCATTTGCCTTGAAGTCATTGCGGAAACAAAATGTCGGATTAAGGAAATAAGCTGCTGCATGGATGGGTCTGTGAAGTTGGTTTTTCCATCTCCTATCAAGTATCTCCCAAATGGGGCCATACTTATCCTCATATCCTGCATATATGGATCTAATGGCCTCCTTGGCCCTATCCATGCCCTCATATGTAGCCCATAGAGGGCTTCTCCCCATCAACAACTAGTAGGAGAACTACTAGGGGCTCAGTGACCTACAAATAATGTTAAACAAAAACAATTAAGTACAAGTGTGCATAAAAATAAGAAAAATTGCAAAGTTGCAAACAAAACAAAAATATGCATATAAATTAAAAGTAAATACTAAATGTTAAATTGTAATAAATTTACTTGCAACGATCTCTGCACAAGGGGTCCAAAAATTTGGCTCATAAAAATGCAATCTGCCACATCCCTCCCTGCAGTGGTCGTAGCTTAGGATGAGGAAGTCCACTCCTCACCAACAAACATGTGCCTTAAAGTTGTCTTTGATTTCATCAAGGATTTTAGTGCGAGGAAATTTGAGGCAAATTTTGTGATACAAGGATGGGCCAACTCTTTTTGCCCCGTGTATTGCCTCATAATGGTAAGGACCAATGCATGATTGTAGACAAATTTGTAGATATTTTTGGCCCTTTCAACGTATGCTTTCACCCATTCAAGCTTACCAAAATCCTCCAACATGAGGTCAAGGCAATGGGCTACACATGGAGACCAAAATTTTTTCGGGTGCCTCTCCATCAAATGTTTACCTGCAACAATTTTAAATTAATTAGAAATTTAGATGATTCATTGATGCCTCTCCATCAAAAGTTAAAAGTAAAACTTAAAAGTTTATCTGTAGCAACATAACTTGCTGCATTATCTGTCACCACCTGCACCTCATTTTCTTCCCCCACCTCACTTATGACTTCCTCAATAACCTCACATAAGCATGTGACATTTTTCACATGCGAGGAAGCATCAATGGACTTCAAGAACATGGTGGATCCTGAAAATAAAGCAAAATACTTATCAATTATCATGGATCAATCAACAAATCAAAATTTAAATTATTCAATGCATTTAGGGAAGTAGAATGATCAATCACCTCTGTAGGAAACAAGAAATTTAGGAGTTTCTATTCCTCCTATTCGTCCAACCATTTGTCATGATGGTGCAACCCTTTTGGCTCCAAGACTTTCGGTGGTCCTCTAGCTTAACTTTCATATCCTCAACCATTTCTAACAAGAGGGGGCCACTTAACTCAGCATCAGTAAGGGCTTTAAACCCCACCCCACAAATGTTTACGACATCTACCATGCCTTCCCAGTAAGGAGACTTGTCACAAATAGATTATGGTTAGACAAAGCAAAGTTCAACTTCAAAGTTTCAAACTATAAATTTTAGAACTACTTTTAAACTTAAAGCAATCGAATCAAAAAGAATTTCCCGGTTGCAATAAATAGAATGTTGCAAAAGTACCAAAACTTGCAAATTTGTTTTCTTGTAGCATCATGAACCTCCTTGTTCCAACTCATGCTCTCAAGTGAGGGTTGTGCGCTAGGAGTACTGTGTGGCACAAAAAAACTATCCAACTTGGATCTCCAGACTCTAGGGCCAAAGGTAACAATACCACTATGAGGAGCATAAGCATAAGCACTAGCACTAAGACGAAATTGAGGCATGGTAAAACCCTCTCCAACACAGCCTACGGATGTGGATGCGGCTGTGAATGCAGATGAATGGAACTAATAGCACTTAACTCTTCCAATTGCCTCTTCCTAGTTTCCTTTTCTTGTTCATGTGTTTCTAACTAGACATAACATAAACGTTTTTCCTCGACAGTTTGTTTTTTACATACCTCAATATCATGGCCAGGTATGCCAACAATATGGTATTTAAATCTATTGACGCCACCATGATTAATTTCTTTACACAAAAAACATTTTGTTTGATTTTTTTGTCTACCAGGAAAGTCTTCAGTATATTTCCAAGGTTCATCCTTTGGAGGTATTGGGAAAAATTAATGTTTTTAAAACATGAAGGCTGCCTCAATAAGATAATTTTATAAGGTTATAAACTAATAGAAAAAATCAGCAAACCCTAGATTTTTTAAGAAAAAATTGTAAATATATGTTTACAATTTTTTTCAAAAAAAATGTAGGGTTTGCACTTTTCTATTATTCTACTTCTCTCATTGAAGTATGCAATTTACATTTTAATAGAAAACATTCAAGATTTGGAAAGTTAAACTGGAAAAATTAACAAACAAATGAAAAATCCATAAACATGCCCAAATAAACCAACAAAATCTACAAAATTTAACACTAACCTCTTTCAAATGAGTTGAGAAGTCTTGCTATGGACTCCTTGATGCTCTCAATGCAAACCTATGACCTCTCCAATGTGATTTGTGGACTCCTTGATGCTCTTCTTCCCTGCTGGTTGCAAACCTATGGCCTCTTGTTTTCCTTCCTCTCTCTCACTTTTCCTCTCTTCTCACAACTAGCAAATAGATCACCTTTTAGGGTAAAATGAAAAAGATATGCCAAAAAAAGAAGGGAAAAACCTTTTGTTTTTTATGTTTTTTGCTTGGCCAAAATGCTGGTCACTGTGCGTGAGTCATCAGGCATGGACTTTGCGAGTCATGCCGACGGGTCATCATGGCTTGTTTACCTCTCCTCGGCTCGCCGACTCAGAAAACTCGCAAACCTTGCGGCGAGTTCAGGAACGCTAGTTTTTGGATAATGTTACTACCTTGCTGTTGGTTCTTCAAATCTAAAAGGAAATTTATAATTCATCCCATTAATCTTTTCCTTATTTTTCCTTTATGAGAGGTACTTGGGCATGTTTTATAATTTCCTTCCTCTTAGTTCTTTGATATTAAAGGGAACATTTTTGCTCCAAGCCTCTCAAAAGTACTTCGATAAGGTGTTTTCATTTTTTGGATTTTTTTGCCATATTTTTTTGATATATAAATTTGGGTAAAGTGAGCCAAACCCATTTACATCTTTGGATATCCAATATGGCCCTAAAGCATTCAAAGTAGAGGCATTTACAAAAAATCCGTCCAACCCCAAATCCATTTACTGACATCTTTCCCAAAAACCCATTCCACTACAATAGGACATTACAAACCAAAGGGATTAAAAAAACTTTCATTATAATCTGACGACCACTCTCTATACTTTGTTGTCCATGATAGGAGCCACCGTAGGCACCATTGCACCCACACCTACCTCTTTCTTTTTTTCTAGCAAGAAATCAATGCTCACTGTGGCTTGGCCGTGTTGAGTGTTGGCATTCATATTAGAGCCCCAGATTAGGAAAGGAACCAATGGGCTGTTGTAATTGTAAAGCAATCTCAGCCAGCAATGACTGCCATGCCCAGGATCTGCCAATTCTCATTCACCATTTCAACCTCACAAAGCATCCCATCAAGCTTTGCACTGTTCCAAGCTCCTCCAATTCCAAGAGCCATGCCATGAAAACAAACACCACATCCACACTGCATATGTATTTTCCATCGAATTCTATATACCCATCTCCAAGACCATTTTTATGGCTTGCAAATCCATTCCCGACTCACACTTGAAGATGCTAATTAAATGATGATTAGTTAACCTCCTTGCAAAGGCTAATTGTTTTCCTTGAGCCCTTGGGTAAATTTGGCGTCCATCTCAAAACTACTGTATCTGTCTGCTCCATTTGATAAATAGGGAATGATGTTACTCCCACATACTCAGACTACTTCCGTATCCATTTTGCATTAAGGGAGGGCTCAATTGAGTGAGGTCGATAGTCCACAGTGATCTCCTTAAAGGCTTCCCTCTTCTCTTCCTTTGAAACCTCCACCAACTCGTGCCATATGGCCTACATAATGATACCCCTTTCCCTTTCAGTCATTTTGATCACCCAATCGGCCAGGTGATCTGCCATTCTATTCCCTTCGTGATGAACACACGTAATTTGAAAATCTTCATAAGTTCCTAGCACAGTCCAAATTTGTTGAATATATTTATTTAGCTTCTAGGAAGGGATATGCTCACTCTGTAAAGCATTCACAATAATTTGTGAGTCCACCTCCAAATGAACTTTCGTGCAATTTAACTTTCAGCAGGTCATTATGGGCAACCAGGCTGCTCAGAATTTGACCTCATTATTTGTCCCAGGATTGAGTTTTTTTGGTCTCTAATGCCAAGATCTTGCCATCCTGGTCACACACCATGCAACCAGCTGCAAACCAGCCTGGGTTTCCATGTGTAGCCCTGCCAAAATTAACTTTAATCCATCCAGCATTTGGTGGGGGCCAAACCGTTATCTCCCCTGCTCCTCAAAGACGGATTAGCTCGACCATCTGCATAAAATGGGAATTTTTTTTGCCACATTCATCTATAATTGCAGAAGGAATTTTCAGACACAAACAAAATAATTACATGTATATTTTATTGATTTAAAAAATATAAATGACATGCCTTTGTTTTGCTAACCAACTAAAGCTTGAGGGATAATTCTTCTGCCAATTTGCTTGGGTTTCACTTGAGGCTTGCTAGTTTCATCCCCTTCTAAACATGTCTCAACCACAACCCACACAAGATGAGCAGAATCTTGGTAGTCTTTACAAGAGCCAAGTACTTCTACTTAAGTAAAGCACAACACTTAGATAAAAAGTACATTTTATGTTGCAAGGGTTATTCTGTAGGTGACTTAAAAAATTCATGAACCACACGTGCCCCTCTAAATTAGGGTATATTGATCTAAACCTTAGGCTTAAACCATAAGGTATGGTGGCTGGTTTTTAGCTATTTTCCACTTGGACAGTCTATGTCACGACCCTTGTGTTGTAATCTATAGTGTCTAGTATGTTTAATATTTTGCACTTAAGAATACCATAGTTTGAAAACTTGTGAATCGATAGAAGTCAGTAGATCCAATTTCGATGATTTAATAAAACTTGACAAACTTAAAAATACTTAAACTTCTTTAAAAACATCAGTCGTATACCTATGGATCCATAAACTTGATGTTCATTACAAGAGATCTTCTAGGAGTGTGAAGATAAGCAAGCTTGAAACTTGACACTATACAAATATTTTGTATGGTTACAACGCATTGGGATCCTTGCATTTGATCATTGTGAAAACAAGAGATATGATGGAGATGATGTGTTTGACATTAACCTAAAACAAGTTTGCTTTACCATTTCCTTCACCCTTTTCCCTTGCTTTGATTTGGATTTGGTCCATCAATTCCACTTTCATGTCACCACCATTAGTTGCAAGGGCTCTTGCAATTCAATCATCCTCTCTAAGTGAATGAATATGAGGCACATCTCATCTTAATAGGTTTGAAAAATTCCTTCTTGGAGAGGGTCCAAATTAATGCATGTGATGCATGGTGATTGTAGATAATTTGATAAACATGAAAACATCTCTTGCAATTAAATTTTTTCATGCCTTCGAGTGCACTATTCATGACATGCACACCACAAGGTGTGTCCAATCTGTATGTTTGTAGGTAGCTTCAACCAACTTCCTTGTTGCCTTGGACATATGCGTTGCACTTGTTAGGATCTGCACAATATTATGAGAGCAAACCTCCTCAATAGCATCTTTAAGGACGGGGAACTAAAATTCAGCATCCTTGTTATGTGTTGAACAATTGATAGCCCTAAGGGAGTAACAAACATATGTACATAACACTATAATATTTATGAGTGGACAATGCTTAATGTCTGTTCACCCATCCATGATAATGCTGCATTTGCTAGTGACCCATGTAACCTTCATTTTCTTGATCGTAATGTTCATCTTGGAATAGTTCTTTTCTAAGATACAAGTCCAGTCGTACATATGAAGTCCCCGTTCTTGTTAACTTGGCCACGACCTCCTCATAATGAGAGTAAGCAAAATAGAATGGAATTCCATTGGCATAGAAGAAATTGCCTATGACATCATCAACCTCCTCTCCCGTTTGTACATTGGACATCTCTATCACTGGGTTGAGAGATGAACTTGTGACCCAATCTTTCCTTTTAAGCTCTAATTCACTGGATGTATGAAAAGGAACTTGTGCCCTTGCCTATCAAGAAGTGCCATTGCTAGTAGTTGGCATGTCCCCCACCACCAACACTTTGTGTATCTCTCATTTTTGTTTCAATGACAAATTTTTACATGTCTCAACACTCTTGCTAGAGATGTGAAGGAGATGCAAACTTTGGTAATGCTGCCATGGAATTTTAGGCACAAAAATGTCATACGTTAATATGGATAAGCCACTTGATTTTGTTGCGAAACATATGCTATCTGATTTGAAATATATGTTGGTGATGAATAATATTGCATTGTTTGATTGTTATTGTTAATTGGGTTAGGACTCAATGATTGTGGCTAGGTATGATAAGTGACATGATTTAGCTTAATATTTGATAATTTGTTTGAGAGTACCCAAATTCATAACACATTTTTCCTAGGATGGGTGCTTTTATAAACATTGTCAAAAATAGTTATCCTTGTTTGCCAAATTAATTTGTCAAAAAAAAGGTCACAATGTTCTCAAGTCGAACTCTAGATGTTTGTTGTGTTAGCACATATGAATTCTTTATCCTTTCAAGCAACTCATAAAATCTAAGATTTAAGAGTGGAATTGATTCATGATTCTCTTTCTTTACTATTGTGAATTGCAATAAGGCCTTTCTTGTTTCTATGTATTTTTTAGATTGTTTCAGAAAACAGGCTTCTATTTTTGCCCAAGAATGTATGGTATTTGGGGCAAAGCATTTGTACCAATTACATGCATCCAATTTTAGGGTGTAGGAGAATATTCTATAGGCAACAACTTCATGCTTTTCTTAATTTTTAATGTAGTCTAATGCAGTGTACTTACTAGAAGGGGAAAAGAAAGGTTCCAGTCATAAAGATCCTTAGGGATTTCATGAAAATCCTGGAAACATTTATAGGACAACAACTACCCTAGGCTTCACCATGGAAAGACAGCTACATGATCAAAAAATAAATCCAGTGGGGTTTTAGGCCTTGAAAACTTATTTTAATTGAGTTTTAGCCAATGTCACAAGAATTGATTACACTTGCCTTGACTTGGCAAGTCCTGAAGTGGTTAAACCTAAACAAGGTCTAGGGACTTGTCACTCAGGTACTCGGTGAGTCCCATTGGGATAAGACTTAATTAAGTCATTGGAAAAAAAGAACAAAAAGTTGAAAATACTCAAATCTAAAAGTGTGTAAGTCAAGTATTTTTTGAAGGGTTTGGAGGACTCTTGAAGGTTGGTTAAAAGAGATAAAATTATGGAAAACAGCATGCACTAGAAGGCTGAAGTGTTGATCCTTGATTCCACTGAGGTGGTGCCTCAAACCCCCACTTCAGTTTCAAAAGCAGAAAATAGAAATCATTTCAGCCCATGTTGTATGGAAAAGAAACATTGTTTTATTCTTTTGTCTTTTTTCCAATGAAATTCTAAGTAATTGAATTACATTTATACTCTTATTTTGTTGAGTCAATCCCCATCCCAAGTTATGCTCCTATGGCTGTGGCAACATTTGCAAACTTGTCAGGGATACGAGTGCACAACTCCACATAGAGCTAGCATGTTGGGTTGAGCAATACAAGTTCTTTACTTCATAAATCATGACTCCATTCGTGATTTTTGTTTTTGATGCTGTGGATATCATAATTGATAAGTTCTGTATACCTAAAACACTTAACGATATTTATATTTTTGAAAATGTTTTTGATTAAGGGTCAAACAAGTTTTTAAGGGGTCTCGAAACCCTTTTCAATTAGATTTCAGAGGGATTTGGAACCCTCAAATGAACAGCTACAGAAAATAGAGCATAACCAAACAGCAGCCCCACCATCACCATAAATTTAGCACCCTAAAAGATTCAAACAAGACAAAGCCAATTTGCAACATCAACAGGCCAAAACCCCTATAATCAACACAAAGGGTTTTTAAAGGCTCCCTTAAACTTGAACAACTTCCAAGGGTTTTTCCAGGCTCTCTTAACCTGATCAATGGGTTTTAATAAGGCTCCCATAACCTTACTTATAGAGCAATACACCACCTCATCCGACTTACCATTCTCTACCTCAATACAAGAAGCCTCCACCTCAATGGGATAAACAAGGGCTTACAACAGCTGGCGCAAAGACAAATCCTCAATCTTTCCCACAACAAAGGTTTCCACCTCCATAGGAGACATCTCCACCTCTAAAGGAGACATGAGAAAAAAAGACCAAAGAAGGAATTGTTAGAAATATTTGTCATTGATGTCAATAGTTTCAATCACAGATGACGGGATGCATATTGAAGTTCTAAGCAATCATCAAAGATGTAATTCATTGATAATAATAAATATAAACAAACGGTTGTACTTAGGAGTGTATGAGTTTGTAAATTAAATAAACAACACGGTGAATATTTTGATTGTATTGAAAGGTATGGACAGCATTCTATGGGTCACTTATGGAAAATAGAGCACTTCGATATGAACAGCATTGTAGCAAAAAGTATAATGTCATTTGTTGCAGCCATATTTGATGCCTTCAATCTTTAAAACAGAGTATGTCCGTTGAAGTACGCAAGACTTTCATTGGGAACGTAAGAGGATAGTTGGAATGTCTAATATTAAACTAGTATCAATCAATTGATGAAGTAACTTTCTATGTATTGATTTTTGGAAGCCCATGATAAAGATTGAAATGCTTGACTTTCTTATTCATATTTCCTTCAATAATTTTTTTGAGGCTCGTCTTTTATCGATAAATTTATAAACCTTTTTTTTATAGTGAAAAAAGGTGATAGGTGATTGACAGTTGGCAAATATCAATATGTAATTGATGAGGATTCATAGGGCATGCATAGGATATATATAAGTTATTAGCTTAGTATTATTTTTACTAGTTTTAATCCTATGTAAATGTCAAAATAAAAAGTGAAAAGTATAATGTTAGTTTCTTTTTTTTATATTATAGATAGTTTACAAACTTTTTTGATCGCATTAGTTTACAAGTTTATGAGCTCCTTACAAGCAGCCACACTAGAAACAACAATTGGAAGACCAACAGTCACAACTTAGAATTCCACAAAGATGTCCCTCTTGGGATTTGAACTAGGGTCTCCACAATGAGAACTCATTGCTTCAACCAACTAACCTAAACCCTTTGGACAATGTTAGTTTCTTAGTTGTTAGGAGAGCATAAATTAGTATATGATGGCTGTATTTGTTTATTTATTATTGTTTTCCATCACACGTTGAGACTTGGAAAAGCATATAATAGTTGTTTATTTTCCATCTCATATTGAGATTTGGAAAATATTTCCAAATTCTTTATTTTAGGCATATTAATGCCTATATTTTTGTAGCTTTCTCCTCACGAAGGCATATGAGAATAAAGAAATTTTGCAGCTTTGTTTGCAAAGAATATTGTCTTTGCTTAGAATTTGTTCTCTGACTGTAGAGATTTGTAATGTCCCCATTTTTAATAAATTATTTTTAATTAATTCATGGTCCCAGAATATAAATAATATTATAAATGGACCTTTAATTAATAAAAGGGGGCCCATTTTTATTATTATTATTGTCCATAGGTGTTTGTCGCGTCAGCATTCTTTTGTAAACCCTCGGGAGTTTCTCCGAAGGGGTATTTATGACCGGCGTGTAGGATGTATTTTTCATGTTGAGATTTGATATTTTATTTGTATTTGCTATTCCTCTGCTTGACATGAATATAGTTTGCCTTCATTCTGCCAAAGAAAAGAGTGAACCTGTACGTTGAAGAAGCTACTAAGGTGAAGAGAGAAGAAGAAAGTAGAGTGTGCAGAGAAGCACAACAGCCAAGGAGAACATAGCTGCAGTGACCGGTGATGATTCCATCTCCAACTTCCTTTGCTTTGGATATCAAAGCATATAACTTACTCAACGCCTTGGTACCTTGTTGGTATATATCATCAAACCATTTTCCCATATTTTTTTTGAGCAGATCTAATCACTTTGCGCATTAGTTGATCTAATGGAGGTATGAATCCTTGGAGCTGTTTGATTTCAACCTTTAAAGTTGTTTGTCATCTTTGTCAATAATATTTTTTGTAACAACTTCCACCGTGTTTGTATCACAATGATGTGTGTAACCCAAAATTGGTCTTGGCTATCCAGAAATCAACCAAATCAACACTTTGCATGGTTTATCTCATGGAGGAATGGTGGCCTCTATCATCAAATCACCACCTATTGTCCAATTCATTTGAGATTGACTCTTAGGCTTCTTTCCTCATAGTCTTCAAAGATGGTGGAGATGAAACATTAATTGTGTACTTTATTGATTGAATTACAAGCGTATATAAAGGCAATTACAAGAGCTTCAAACTAAAGTAAAGATTTCTAAAAATAGAAGACTAAAATAAACTAATAAATTAAAAACCCCTAAATGACCATTAATAAAAGATTCTACAAAGCTAAAAATAGCAAAAGATACTAAAATATTCTAATACCCTCCCTTAATGGTCATTCTATCAACTACTCGACCGACATGACAAAATCTGCATATGTAAAAGCATAGAAGGTCAACTCCTCTTCAGAAAGCTCTGCGACAGGAGCCTATTGTTGAGACTCTCCCTTCTTGGTCTTCTGATCAGCTGACCGCTTTCTGCAAAACCTCTGGATATAACCAAGCCTCCCACAATAGTGACATGTGATATTCTTCTTGGAACCTTTCTTAGATGTGTGCTTTCCTTTCTTCTGAATGGACACGCCTTTGCCTTTATCTGTTTTAGTAAATGCCTATTTTGCATTGACCATGTCACTTCTGCTACCATACTGCTGTTTCCACCTAGCTTGCTGCAATAACTTATTCCACAACTCATCAAATTTCAAGTCAACATTAGTGGAGGTAATGTTGAGCGTCTCAATAAAGTGTTTGTATAAGCATGGTAAACTCTTCAGTGTAATCACCACCATGCCCTCCTCTTCCTTCTTGCAATCAATGGCCTCCAATTGATTGCGTATACCCTCGATCTTCATAAGATGCTCTTGTAGAGTCATCTTCTCATCCATCATAAGGGAAAACAACATGTTCTTCAGAAAGAATGCTCGGCTCTTGTCAGACTTCTTATGAAAACCCTTCAAGTGATCCTAGATCTCTTTAGCTGTCTTGTTTGATGACACTTCTGGAAGCATCTCATCTGTGATTGACAATTTTAACACATAACCGCTTCTTGGTTAGGCTCATCAAACTTGTCTTGGTCGTTGCTCACTATTGTAGGATGAGTAGTGGTACCCAAAATGATCACATCTATATTGGAATATTGTAATGTTTCTTTAATGGTCATCTTAGTAAGTGTTTAGTTTATTAGGTAGTTTCTATTTTCTTCTTTAGTTCACGATGCATCTAAACATCACTACTCAAAAATTGAAAGCATCATTTGTTTCTAGGTATTATAGTTCTTGCCGTTGAAGTGTCGATTGCCTTCCAACATGTTGGTCAACAATGCCATCCCTCCCATTTTTCAACGAGGTCAACTTCTCACAAAACTAAAAGGTCCGATTTTTCTATCAAAAAAACTTCAGCGAAGAGCTGGCACAAACTTCAAGGCACTTCTAGAAAACCCATTGATTTTTCTGCAGAATCATGCAAAAATCAGAAACCACAAGTTTTGTTGAAAACCCGAAAATTTTGTGCAAACCTTAGGTCGTAGGAAAATTGAGAAAAACCCATAAACGAAAAACCTTTCACACGGCAAAAAAAGTAGACTTCTCATGGGTAGAAAACCACGGTTTTTATAAAACCCTAGCCATGGAAGAAGAGCAAAAACCCACAAAAAATTGCCAAAACCACCACAAAAACCCTAGTAGCTAAAAAGAGTTTGCGAAATTGAGCTGAACTTGCAGATGTTAAAGCACATACACAACAATTCTTAGGTCGTGAGGACATAGAATTTGAGAAAATCATGATCACTCCAAAAAACACGAGAAGAAGAGTAGAACATGCAAATGTGGGTTGAAAACAACACAAATACAAAAAAGCAAATCTGCAGAAAATGCGAGCAAAAAACAGCTCACATGTGAGCTGGAAAGGTGGGAAATCATGGAAGATCGTGCAGAGGTGGTTCTTGAGAATAGAAAATGTGCAGTCGCCCAGCCGTCTGAGACAAAAACACCCAAAAACGAGATCGTGCACTCTCCACAAAAAAACCATCGCGGTTGGAAGAGTAGAAAGAACCCCAGAAATGACATAGAAGAAACAAAACGGGGGTCTCAAAACCCCGTTGTGTGGTAGAAAATAAAGAGCAGAACTCTTCACGTGGGCCATAAAACACAAAAAATCCTTAGAAATTTCAGAGAGAATCCAGATCACAAGCCCTAGACGCCATTTCTCTCCAATACAGATATTTTCATAAAAGAATCTCTTGAAAAATTTCTGGAAATTATATTCAGATAAAAGGGCACATTTTTTTTAATGGCTCGTCACTTGCTCTGATACCATGAAAAATTAATTGTGCACTTTATGATTGAATTGCAAGCATATATAAAGGCAATTACAAGAGCTTCTAACTGAAGCTAAGGTCTTCTAAAAATAGAAGACTAAAATAAACTAATAAATAAAAAACCCCTAAATAACCATTAATAGAAGATTCTACAAAGCTAGCTAAAAATAGCAAAAGATACTAAAATATTCTAATAGGAAAGTGTATCAAAATTTATTTTTTACCTAGTAGTTTTGCACTTGACAAATCTCAGCTATGTCTTCATTCTTTTAGCCTGTTTTTTGCCATGACAAATGTGTTTCAAAGATCTTTTATGTTTGTAGATCACCAAAAATATGAGCGCCAAAAAAATCACAAATGACATGGGCAAAAAAGACAGATTGAAACATGATGTATAAATGGATATGATTTGGAAACTGATGTTTTCCGAATACAGGCAACAAGCTATATTTGATTTTCATGTCATAATTTGTGTGCAAGGGGTGACAATTAAATGGTAATGGTTACATATGAATGTAAATTGATGTTTGTTTATGTAATAATCTGTGCATTTAAGGCAAAAAATATTTGGAAATGATTACACAAAAATGTAAAATGAGTTTTGCTTATTTTCTGTTTGTAAAGGAATACAAATGGATCAAGGTAGACTCATGGACCTATAACCTAGGTATTACCATAAATGCCTTCGATATAGCTCCTCTTAACATCAATCACTTTATTACACCCATCGACAAGTTATATAAATTATTAGGGCTACATAGCACATATTTACACATGCAGAGGTATAAGCATGGTTTGTTTGATTTTAGTTAGCGGGTATAAAAAGAATACTGTAGTGGAGTATGCCTTTATGTACGGGACAAGAAAAATTATACCAGAGACTGAGTGAAGGGCTTGTGCCTTTTGGCATTCAGGACACTCATCATGCTCCTGCTATGTTATGATGAAGTATGTAAAGCCATATAAATAATACTAACTAGTTGGAGTACAAACAAATGCAATGCTAACCACAGGGAAAAGGTATTTAATTGATGATTTATGATGTGAAAGGTGACTTGAATACTGAGATATTTAATAAGTTTTATGGGCTATGTTATGGATTTCGAACCCTTTCTTATTCTTACGCCATTGTTAATTGTAAAATTAAATAACAATTATCACTAAAAGATCATACTTGTTCACTTGAATGTAATAAAGATCTAATTGCGTGTCATAAAGATGTGAGACTTTCTTTCTATGTTATGTATCTCTAAAACTTGTCATAAAGCATAGCAGATATTTATTTCCAATTGTTAAATGCAGGTCTGCATTTGAGCAAAAGAGATTTTGTGAAAGATTTCACTCAGATGATACTGGTTGGAGGATGTGCAAGATGTGTAAAAAGGTAATCAGGCATATATACTTAGCACACCTTTCAGATATTACAAGATTGTTTTTAATTTCTGAGATTGTGTTGCATATGGATTTTATTTTAGGTGTTTTTGTGCACCGTCGCAGTACCATAAACTCTTATCACTTTGTTTTACTTATTTTCATTTTAACAAAGATGCATTTTAACAGTGGCTTTGAGCTTCTAGGAAAGGGAAAATTTGATCTTCAGCTGTCATCCTGCAGCCTATCCATTGTGGGTGCATTTCGTCAATCAATTTATTCATGCATCTTGATGGTGGAGGCATTGAATGCATTCTCTGTGCCAGGAAAAGTGGCAGCCATATTTCGGTAAAACCTTTATTCCAAAAGTCAAATAGAGCTACCAATAAAAGCTGAAGTCTTCTATTAGCTTTTCTATGGCAACCTACCTTGGCATTTCAAGGGAGTTCAAAAATACAGTTGGACATATAATGATTACATTTTAGTTTGCAATGGTTGTCTAATCATCATTAAATAGAATGAGTCCATCATGAGATATCTGGGTTCAAGTTAGCCATCATTTATTTTGTATTCAGATCTGTAATATTTCTTATTGCTGATTTTCCATGTTTTCATCCAAAGAATTAAGTAGTTTTCATTATATGCATCAAAATGCTTTGTTCAAATTAAAATTTTTAATGAAAAATACTACCATAGTTGTGTCATCTACAATATTAATTGCTAGGAAATAAGATGATGTTGCTTACAAACTTGTTTGTCGCATGCCAATTTGCCATGTTCCTTCTTCAAAATGAATGCATGGTAAGTCCAATTTTTTTCTTTCAGGTCCATTGAATGCTTTGAATTGCCAGTTTCAATTATGATAAGTGGAAATTTTGTGTTCTAATGTGGTTTTCTTTTGTTTATGATAAGTGGAAATTTTGGATTAGCGTTGATTTCAACACTATTACAAATCTATCTTCGGGCAAACTTAATAGCATTTTCATTGGCGAATGATCTTAAGATAGTTTCAGATGATGGCAATGAAATGTGTCATCAATGTTGAATATTTTGTCATTGATGTCAAAGGTTGATGATCAAGGTCGTAGAAATTTTGGAGGATTACTCAAAGTAATAGAGAATTGGAATGAGCTGCCTGGTTATTTGCTTGAGTTGCTTGAGCTTCTTCTTTATTTGGTTGAGCTACTTGGTTACTTGGTTGAGCTGCTTGGTTTTCTACTTGGTGTTCTGGTTGAGCTGCTTGGTTGCGTGCTTGAGCTAGTTGGTTGTCTTCTTAAGCTGGCTGCATATCTACTTCACGTACTTGCTTGTGCCAAGTCAGATTACCATGTCATCCTTATTTGGATTCTTTTAAAGGCAGCTACATGCTAATGCCCACTAAATTTAATATGCGTTCATTATATAAACTCATTGTTTTGGATGGTTACTGAAATAAGAGCTTGGCATTCTATTAGAAATAAATTCTTTACTTGTTTTTGGTGTGGCAGCTTGATTCGTTTGGCAGTTGCTTTGTAACATCTTGCTCAATGAGGTGGCTTCAGTTGAGCATGAGGACTATTTTTGGTTATTTGCTGGGCGTTTTGGATGTGAGGGGAGTCGGGCAGTGAAAGTGAATAAGGATTGGAGTGTACGAGTTTGTACCAGCTGTGCGTATAAAGAAGGGATTGTAGGAGCTGTGCATATGAAGATTGTAGGAGCTCTGTGTATTGGCTGAGATGATACTTGGCTATAGTTTCAAACAAAAAGAATGAAGGATATCACATGGAGTTAGTAAGGAATGAGACTAAGGTGCATGTGTACTAGCGCATACTGTGTGTGATTTCTTGAATGGTATGGGATTGAAGAAGTTTGATATGATGGAGGCGTTTCATTGAAAGAGTATGGTGGAACTTTTTTGCCGAAGATAGTGACTTTCTATTTTTCTCTTGTGCCATGAGGCTCTCTATAGAGTGGTTATAGAAAATCCCATTTTTGGTGTTGACTGTTAGTGGCAGCATTTTTCCCATGGATATTTTAGTATTTGACATATTCATGCTATGTATTGTTTTGGAGGGATATGCATCTGCAAATTGGAAAATTAAAAGGGCGAAAAAATATTTTCAGGTTCAATCTGCAGCAAGTTTATATCTTTGTTTTAGTCTGCTGCAAGTGTGTGTGTGTGTGTGTATATATATATTATATATATATATATATTGATACCTTTATTACTATATAAAACAGGGGTGTTTTGTAATTTTGGATTTGGATTGTAGTGTTAAGTGGATGGTGAAAGGTTTTTTTTTGTTTCAGTGGTTTTCAGTTGGTGCTCAAACTCATGTTGGTGCCTCAGCTAATTGGCGTTGGTGCTTCGAGGAGGGTTGGTGCTCACTTATGTAATCTGGGTTGGTGCTGTGGTTTTTTATCCGAAAGGGTTTTCCATGTGAATTTTGGTGTTCTTTTTGTTGATGTTTGTTCTCTCAATTCTATATCTATGTTTATGGGGTTTCATGTGATTAAAAGTTTAAAATACTGGTGCACTCCCCCTTAGCATTTTCTGTGTGCTCTTCAACTAAAAGCTAAAAACTAAAATGATAAAATCCCTAGACTTTAAATGAAAATTCAATGTATACCATCTATACAACTTAATGATTCAAAGGGAAAATATGTAACCTAAGAATTTGCTTCAATATTTTTATAAAATTTATCCTACAAAGACATAGAAATTACACATTTGCAAATCATAACCAAGTTTTTCTTGTGGAAGACAAATAGTTGACGGATTTTTGGAAATTGTTAGATGAAATTCTGATGTTATTGATCAATAAATATATACCTGCATGTGCAATTATTTAAACAATTTTGTTGCTATTGATGAAGTTGTTGAACAATATCATCATCCTGATTATGAAAGTTGACCTTGTTGAGAATTACATTATTCAAAAGATTAGAAAATTTTGATTCTTTCCACAAACCAAATATTCCAAATCATAGATGAACAACTTGCAAAATTGGTGAGTACTTGCAAGTTAGAAACCATGGCGAGTTACTCACCTAAAAACTCATTGGTGTTTTTTACAAAACGCCTTACAAAATTTGATAAAACCTATCAATAAATCACTAAAACCTCACCTAAATGAGTATAAATTCATTTTTTCACATAATGGTAAAAAGCTATATGATTTTTGAATTTTAGGCATATGTGTATTTGGTGATTTAGGGCATGTGAACCTAGAGGGACCCAAAGGTCACTGAAAGAAAAAGAAAAAGAAAATCTTATAAAAATATTATAATAAACAAAAAGGTGCCAAATACCTAATTTCACATTTAAGTGATAGAATTGTAAAAATGGCATGCACCATGAAGGTTTTTTTTGCTTCAAAGGCCTTAATTTGGGCTTGGTAGTGTTGGCTTTGTCGTTTGACCCAGCCCTACATCGTGAGCCCTTGGACCTTGCAAGGTGTGCTGCTCCTCAACCCCAAGGCACCACCTCTCAACCTCATGGGGCCTCCACTCCTAGAGCCCCACTAGTTATTGTGATATTTTGTCATATAAGAAACTTGATTAAAATGAGAGAGTGATGAGGATTCAAGATATAACTCGAGTGTGCTCACTTATCTTACCAAAAATTTCTTTAGATGAGGCAACTTCTACAGATGACATGGCTAGTTGAAGTGGCAAAATAACTCATTAAAGTTGAACTCATTTTTGAGAAAAAAATGAGGAGCAGATTTTAGCACACAAGAATATGATATTTTTTTTCACATATTCATTCAATCAAATTACATATTTATAGGAGTTTCATCTCCTATATTGTAGGAGTGTTCCTATAACAACTCTTCAACAAAGATTGTTACAACATAAAAAACAAACAAACAAACAACAAGCAAATAATTTCCTATGCATCCTAATACTTACAAACGTATTAAATGGGATTTGTGGCATATTACTAATAATGTAATATTCCTAACACATCCCTCATATTACATCATTCTCCAAATGAGGACAGGTGGACTAATAATTCTTGAGGACCATGTTTAGTAGTTCATCACAAGGTAAGAGTAGGGACATAGCCATTTGCTTTAGATAAATAATAGTGGAACTTGCCTCACTATGCTTTTGAACTTTATCCTAGGATAGGGACAAACACTTCTACCCATGAAACTAAGAATAGAGACTAACATTGATATTCGAGGTCACACAAAAAATTTGGATAGGGTCAAACACATCTAACACATCCAATTATCACTCTTCAAATGTAAAGAGCCTGCTTGGCTCTTCCCGAAATTAATCCCTTTGCTTGAATTAATTGCAAACTTTGTTTCAATGTATTTTGAAAATTCTTTGTTTCAACTAAATTTTCCCACCAATATTGAATTCATAAACATAATCAAATTGAATCTTTTAAATAAACATTAAATAAACTTAAATTGTAATACAACTTAATAACTTCAATTTTTTCTTCAATTTCAATTGGCACCTGGCAATTCATTGTTCACACGATGTTTTAAGATGGCATCAATGTCTTGATGCAGCCTGTCTATGAATAACAATTCAATGTTCAACCCATAGCCTTCAGCATAAAACACAGCCTCTGTAAATCAGATCTCCACTACCCAAAACAATAGTCACACAGCAAAAAAAAACATTAACGCAGCTCCTTAGTATTCACGTGACCTGGCTGGAAGCTGTACGCAGGTCCTTGTAATATAAAAACGCCACCTTGGAGAAAGTCACGCAGGCTGGTGGTAGGGTGATGCAGTCCTCTAAGTCTCACGCACCTCCTTGAATGCACACACATCTCCTTCAGTGAGTTGTAGCAATGAAACGATACCAAGTTTCTTGGAGTTTTAATAATTACTTCACCAAATTGCTCTTGATTATCAACAAAGGAGATACAGCAGCCTCCCATTCGAATTCCCAATCCCTCAGCATGAAGAAAACATCAAACCCTAGGAGAGCAAATCGATTTATCTGCAGATTAAAGATTTCTCACAATTCCAGTATACATTAGCACTGAATTATGATTCCAGGAACATAATTATTCTCTTATAGAATAACAGCTGCAAAATTCACCATTAACTTGTAATGACTCAAATTGCAAGAAGAGGAATCAGTCCTCAAAATCCTAGCCATTTCTCATAGCCAAGATGACTTCATAAATATTTTCATCAAATGAATAATGGATAATGAAAGTGCTTTTTCGAATTGAATATATAACTTTTTTGGAAAAAGCTTCAATTTCACTTTTTTCACTTAAGAGGCTTTTTAGTGACAACTTCATTTTATAACATTAATTTATAAAGTCATTAAGTTATTAAATTAAAATAATTTAATTTAATAATGATAACTTCAAAATAAAAAGCCACTGTAAACCACTGACTGCAACAAATCCGTTTCTAACACCAGAGTCTCAAACTTCAACTGCCCTGCCAGAAATAGCCAACTGCTAAAAATAGACTTACTATAAATAGTAAGTCTCTCAAACTAGAGATCCCTTGAAACTCGATCTTGAAATGTCTGACACTCCATGCAGATGCCTTGCTAATCCTAGCCATACCCAAAATACCACTTACTAAAAATAGTAAGTTGACCAAATTGACCCGAACGAAAAGTAGACCTGATAATCTGAACCTCCAGAATGGAATCCGAACATTGGCTCCACCAACTGACCCCCTCCGATCGCCTGATTAGCTTGCAAGGGTCGCCAAACCAAGCTAATCCAATAGTCTGAAAAACGGGGACACTACAGTCCTCCCTTCCCAAGATTGCTTGTCCTCAAGCAATTAGGAAAACAAGCAACATCACAAACCACCCGGATCCCAAGGATGGTCATGAGTAATGTCTCGATCAACCTCATACTCATGTGAAGAAGCAAACAACATCAATAGTACAGACACCAACAACTGAGAAACTGCACTCAACACCCAAATAACTGACATCACTGGAAACATCATCTGAAGACCAATTGTAGATGCTGATGCAGAAAACAATCCAACGGAACTCAACCCAACTGAAACAACAACTCTGTCAATACTCGAGTCCCTGTCTAACTGACATTCACACCCAACTGCACTGAGAAGACGACAATGACCAAATGTACCTGAATCACTGTTACCAACTCTAACCTCTGATAAACCGTCCTGGATGTGTCGATACTGCAAGTGGTCCAACTTGCAACTGCCAATTCCATCTGCAAAAGATGGTACTTATCCATCCCATAATGGATGGTAAGAAACTGGAGCCAGTTTACCCCTGCGTGAGATCAAATCTTCCACCTGTGGGTCAAAATAAAAATGATGAGCATACCCTACCGTATAATGTTGGTAGGAAGCCCCAATCTCCATCAATGGCTCATCATTACCCAATTGGGAATCATGAGATGGCTCCAATCTCTGACTCCACATAACTGCAGGCTAGTTAGGATCCTGAGTAACTCTCTCAGCAAACCCAACGTCGAAATCCCTGTGGGGAAGCATAGTAGATAGAGTCTCTACAATCTTTCCCACCAACCTCCGGATAGCACAAGAACCGCGGATAAGAGTACCCTCAGACACTCTGTATGAATCCTCTTGTAAATCTGCACTCTCAAGTAAATACTCCATGAATGACTCGGTGCAGTAGAAATTATACGTGGAAGCGTCAACTTGCTCCCCCGCAACCCATAGCTGATCCCTCTGAAAATGTGGCACAACCAACTGTCCCATGCTATCAACTATATGAGATGAAGAAATAGATTCACTTCCAACAAAAGGAAGGAAATCAACATGAGAGCTTGATTCTACTGGTACTCCTACCTCATCCGTAACTAGTGCACCCATATCTTGCACAGATGTGACTGTCCCATCATCATTGTCGCACATCCCCAACCGTAGAAGCAAACTCACCACCAACCACCTCAATGTGCAATCGAACTGGGTCTAGGGCTGGTGTAGACCGTAAATGCTCCAACTCCACGGTCACCTCCTCTAAGTGGATCTGCGACTCCTGAAGAGCCCGCTGAGTGCCCTCTAAAGCCTCATTAGTTGCTGTGAGCTCTTGAGTAAGCTCACTCACCTCTTTTTTGTCCATCAATGCCTCATATGGTGTACTCCCCCACTCAACTAGGTGATCTCTGTCGGCTACCAACTGTAAATAGTTCTGTCTCAAAATCCGACAGCCTCCCGCAAGGAATGAATCTCTGTCAAGGAAAGGTAACCACCACTGTGATCATTTGTCATAGGAGCACCCCAACCATTAACAACCAACAACTGACGAGTGGCATCAAAATGCTCGAGAGTAGAAGTAATATCTCTCTCATCAACTCGCAACTGGCTAGTCACATGATGACTTTGCACAATGGGCCTCCTACGAACAACCTCAACCGTGTTGTCCACACTATGAGAGGAAGTTGCATCCAACAAGCTCCCCTCAAGATTACCGTATCTTTGTGTACTTTCATGCGAGTACACATCTACAAACTAAGTACAGGCATCAGACTCGTCCTCATCTAACCTCGAGGAAGCTGCTGTTGAATCCAACTCAACACCATCTCCAACTACCTCGTCTTCTGCAACCGCCTGACAATCCAAATCCTGAGATCCATCCTCACTCACTAACAACTCAGAGTCCTCCCCCAAGGTCTGATAAATCAAACATGTCTCGCTGCAGGAAGAATCATCCTCACGAGTCACCAAAGTAGTAACCCCCTCTCTAAAAGTGGAAGCCCTGACTGTAACAAACTCCTGCCACTCATACGCTTCCCCATCCTCATTTGTGAGTCCCTGTAACAAAGGATCTTGGAACCCACCACTGTTGTATGACAACGCTGAATCTACACCCAAAGTCAGATATAGAAAGCCAGAAACACTACAACGCTCATCATCCTCGCTCTCAATATCGGAAATATCTATGATGCTAGTGTCCACATCGTCTATTCGTGACTCCTCTACTAACTCTGGCCACATACACGACTCAATGTTGTCATGTGAATCAACTATACTGTGGCATGAATCTATGTCACCCAACTCAACTGCAACACTCCCAACATGAGTGTCATCACTAGATAGCTCCATGCTCGCATCCTCAACACAGGAAAAAACCACTGTCTCCTGTATTGATCCCACACTGCGACTGCTATCATAAACCTCGGAGCTGTCAGAGCTCATACGCTCCTCGTTGTCATCGCCCGACATCTCACAGGGGGTGTCATCCCCAATGCAGCTTACAACATCCTCAAAAGTGTCATCCGATGTTTCTATACTATCAGCTTCCACATCTCCCGCTGAATTCTCAACTGCTGACACCTGACTTTGCACACATGACTCAACGTCAGGCTGTGCGCCAATAATGCTGGAGCACGAACTGTCATCAACTAACTCCGCTGTAGTACCCAGATCACCAATATCACCACTAGGAGACTCCATACATGCATCGGTCGCATATGAGGAAGCAACTGCCTCCTGCACTGGAGCAACACTACTATAGCTGACATAAAAATCTCCAATAACAACTCCCTCCATGGAAGAGTCTGAACACTCAGTGATAACTACAACATCAACTGCCTCTGTACAATCCGTAGCGACTACTCTGGGAGCCTCAACTTGTTGATGCCCAACGCTGCTGTCAACCAATGGTACTGAAACATTCACATGTTATTGTGAAATAAATCCATCATTAGCATTGTGGATAGGTTCAGCAGGTGCTGTACCAACTATAGGCACATTTGTGTCATGGGCACCTGTCAGGGAAAACTCAAGCTTTCTTCCCTGCAGTCTAGATGTTGGCCTTCTAAAGGCAAAAACCATATACCTCGCTGCCCTATCAATTGTCACCGGATCCGACAAAGTCTCTGCCAATCTCTGTTGATGCAGCCTAAGTTTTTCCATTAGGGAAAACTCAAGCTTTCTTCCCTGCAGTCTAGATGTCGGCCTTTTAAAGGCAGAAACCATATACCTCGTTGCCCTGTCAATTGTCATTGGATCCGACAAACTCTCTGCCAATCTCTGTTGATGCAGCCTAAGTCTTTCCATACTTTCTACTAAGGCATTTAATTCCTCTCTTTTCCCCATACTGTTACGGCGACTTCCAGAACTGGGCCTCCTGTATTTATCCATAGCTAGGGAAAGTGGAAGTGCTGATCACTTTTAAAAAAACTTCAGAATATAAATGAATCCAGACCCCACAGGATGGCAGGAAAAATGCTCTGATACCACTGTAAAGAGCCTGCCTGGCTCTTCCCGAAATTAATCCCTTTGCTTGAATTAAGGGCCCGTTTGGTACATGGAATATGGGCTCTAATTCCGGAATAACATTTTTGGATTAGTGAATTTGCTGTTTGTGTCCATCCAAACAAATAGGAATTGGAATTTCGAAATTCCAATTTTGCCCACAAAATGGGCATTCCATCTTCCATTTGAAAAGGTGGAATTAGAAATTCCACTTTTCAAATGCTCATTTTATGTACCGTCGGGTCCGCTTTTTGCCGTTAATAATATTTGACATTCGAAATTTCATTTTCTGCCGGGCATTTCGTTTCATTTTCCGCTGAAACCCTTTGCTCATTTTCGTTCTCATCGTTCCATACTTTGCAGAGCATAGTGAAAGTTTGCATTTCGTTTCATTTTCCAACGAAACCCTTCGCTCAAGCGTCCAGATTGGTAGTTGGGTTTTGACGGGACGAAGGCCACAAGCATCTTCAAGTATTCAGACAACGCATTGCATTTCGTTCAAGAAGTTGTGACGAAACCTCAACAATGGAGTTCGAAACAAGAGTTGATTTCTTCCTTGTAGTTTTATCTTTGAGATTTGAAACCTAGTAGTTTTTATACCGTGTAGAAGAGTACCCAAAATCTCATACAGACATGATTTGAATTTAATTTGCAACTATTGTCTCTAGGTTTTGCTGTTGATGGGGTAAAATTACTGTGATATTTGATTCTTGTCAGATATTCAAGTGCATCTTCTTAGTCATCTTTTGGGTGAACCAAACAGGTCATCCCATATTCCGGAAATCATTTTCAGAATTTGTATCTTCTAGAATTGCAGCATCTTCCAGAATTGACTATATTTGGCATTTGGTATTCCATGCACCAAACGGGCCCTAATTGCAAACTTTGTTTCAATGTATTTTGAAAAGTCTTTGTTTCAACTAAATTTTCCCACCAATATTGAATACATAAACATACTCAAATTGAATCTTTTAAATAAACATTAAATAAACTTAAATTGTAATACAACTCAATAACTTCAATTTTTTCTTCAATTTCAATTGGCACTTGGCAATTCATTGTTCACACGATGTTTTGAGATGGCATCAATGTCTTGATGCAGCCTGTCTATGAATAAGAGCTCAATGTTCAACCCGCAGCCTTTAGCATAAAACACAGCTTCTGTAAATTGGATCTCCACTACCCAAAACAATAGTCATGCAGCAAAAAAAAACATTAATGCAGCTCCTTAGTATTCACGTGACCTGGCTGGAAGCTGTACGCAGGTCCTTGTAATAAAAAAACGCCACCCTGGAGAAAGTCACACAGGCTGGTGGTAGGGTGACGCAGCCCTCTAAGCCTCATGCACCTCCTTGAATGCACACGCAGCTCCTTCAGTGAGTTGCAGCAATGAAACGATACCAAGTTTCTTGGAGTTTTAATAATTACTTCACCAAATTGCTCTTGATTATCAACAAAGGAGATACAACAGCCTCCCATTCGAATTCCCAATCCCTCAGCATGAAGAAAACATCAAACCCTAGTAGAGCAAATCGATTTATCTGCAGATTAAAGATTTCTCACAATTCCAGTATACATCAGCACTGAATTATGATTCCAGGAACAAAATTATTCTCTTATAGAATAACAACTGCAAAATTCACCATTAACTTGTAATGACTCAAATTGCAAGAAGATGAATCAGTCCTCAAAACCCTAGCCATTTCTCACAGCCAAGATGACTTCATAAATATTTTCATCAAATGAATAATGGATAATGAAAGTGCTTTTTCGAATTGAATATATAACTTTTTTGGAAAAAGCTTCAATTTCACTTTTTTCACTTAAGAGGCTTTTTAGTGACAACTTCATTTTATAACATTAATTTATAAAGTCATTAAGTTATTAAATTAAAATAATTTAATTTAATAATGATAACTTTAAAATAAAAAGCCACTGTAAACCACTGATTGCAACAAATCCGTTTCTGACACCAGAGTCTCAAACTTCAACTGCCCTGCCAGAAATAGCCAACTGCTAGAAATAGCCAACTGCTAAAAATAGACTTACTATAAATAGTAAGTCTCTCAAACTGGAGATCCCCTGAAACTCGATCCTGAAACATCTGACACTTCGTGCAGATGTCTTGCTAATCCTAGCCATACCCAAAATACCACTTACTAAAAATAGTAAGTTGACCAAATTGACCCGAACGAAAAGTAGATCTGATAATCTGAACCTCCAGAATGGAATCCCAACACTGGCTCTACCAACTAACCCCCTCTGATTGCCTGATTAGTTTGCAAGGGTCACCAAACCAAGCTAATCCAATAGTTTGAAAAACAGGGACATTACATCAAATGTGATTGGGAGAAAACATATCCAATCACTATCATTCGACAAATGTGATTGGGGACATACACATCTAATCACAACATAACAAATTTGAGGACTACATCCTGATTGTCACATATGTAGCCATTGTTATAGATCATTGCTACCTTGATCAGAAACAATATGAGACAGTCATCATTGCCACTTAAAAACCTATCCTAGCTTTAATCACTTTGGTACAAGTAGTTTTGCCACTAAACAAATTTTGCAACCACTGTTGGTTGTGGACGAGAGGTCGTTGAATGTCCTCCAACCTCTTATGCCTTCATCCTCCAGTTGTCTTTCTACTTAATTTGTCTTTGAGACCTAGTTTGAGTCCCCCCCAATGTGAGCTTCATTTCTACAAACCTTGGTAGTGTTAAGTACCATTGATCATGCACTCCAAATACGTTTTTATAGGGGAAGGTCAATTCTATAAAATGAATAAATAAGCTACCTTAATAGAAGAAAACTAACAAAAACTTTGGACACTTGATGAAAGGGATGAATCCCATAAGAGAGACTTTGCATCAAGACAAAATCAAATTACACTACCACAATGAATTTTTTACGTTACCATTTGTTTTTATTTTGATTACTCAACTCACAAGAACACAAGAGTGAGCAAAATCTGCAATTGCCTTCCTCATTTCCTATGTTGTAGTTCCCACATGTGGTAGCAAAATCACATTTTCTAAGCTACATAGGCTTTTTTGAAAATGAGGTTCATTCCTAAAAACACATACAAAAGTCTTTTAGACTTGTTGAAAGATCACAGAGGAAAATTTAAATCAAGCTCAACAATGGCTATTGGAAGCTCATTATTTGTACTTGATTTTCTTCGAGGATTGGCACCTAGTGGGCCTGAGCAATAGAAGAATATCAACAAACCCAACCTATCTTGCCGCTTAAGTAGAGGAATATCTTTTTTTGAAATTATACTCAAGCTTGTCGATTGCCTTCACTCCAAAATAGTCTCCTTTTACGTGTAAAAGCTAAAAGAATTTACCTTTCATTAACAATAACCATAATAATGATAGTAATGAAGTGTCCTCCATATCAATTTTTTCAGCTCTTAGGATATTGAGAAGCCATGGATCTTGATTGTATCATTCTTCACCAAGTTGGTACCCAGTCAAGAGCTTTGAATTAATTAAGAAAATTTATCAAAGGTGAATTATATATTTATTTATCAGGTGCTTGAATTTCGCAAGATGCTCCTTGACGACAAAAATGAAATGTCTTGATAATCTATGCGAAGGACATTGGCAAGGCACAAAGTGCAATGGTTGAAGGTCCTCTATTGGAGTATCTTGTAGATTCCAATAGCTACTGCATATTCTAACCTTGGCACTAATACATCCATGCAAATTTTGGCTTTGTACTTATTGTGTGATGATAGCGAAGAGAAGCTTAAACTCAAGTGTGGTATTGTGGTTGTGTAGAAGATCAAAATTTTTTCACATGCGAATAAGGCTGTTTTCTTCATACAATCCAAATTGTTTCTTATTGCCTCTCTTTACTGCCTCTTTCAAATCATCAACAGAGTGAGAATGAAAATGGATATATTGATCTCTTGCCCTTTGGCTCCCTAGTGCTCCAAGAGGGCAGATCTACATAATACTATATGCAGTCCTTATTTTACAATAAAAAGAACAATAACATATGTCCTATATGCTTCTATGATGTGATCTTTGTAACCATCCACAAGAGCTAAAAATGACAACAAAGGCATATCATGTTCCAATTCTATAGGTACTTGTCCATTCGAGTCAATAGGAATGAAAATGTGCTTCACAACTAAAACAAGATCCTAAACATCATATAATTCTATCTTGTGGCTGAAAGCAATGAGCTCAAACAATGACATTGACACGAAGGCCACCAAAGCAGTAAGCAGATCACTCTTAAAAAGCTCCACAGCTTCCTTAGAAGCTATAAGGTCAACCTTTTCAAGATAGGCTTTCCCCTGTCCAAGACTTTTCTTCTTGTTCTTCTACATGCAATTACTATTCCAAACTAGCTCATAGTCCACATATTTGCACACTCTGATGCCATGAGAGAATGAGTTCCATCTCTATATTCTAGAAGTGCTTCTATAAAAACTCCCTAACATCATTCTTTATGGGATAACAAATAAACAAAACTCCAAACAAATAATTCTGTATGTATCCTAAGACTAACAAAACTATCGTCGGGGATTTGTGAAATATAAGTAATGATGTAATATACTAACAACTTTTTTTGTCTCTAATACTTATACAACTCTAATTTTGATTTATATATGATAGAAATCAATAATACATTCTACAAATCAATATGTGTGCTTTTGAATTATATTTCAAAAATTATGTATTTCCAAATGTTTGATAAATTTGTTGAGTTTTCCCTCGAGTTTTTTTTGGCAATTTTGAGTTTGTAATTTTTTTGGGCTTGTTGAGTAATTGCCAAGTCCAAGTGTTTGAACTATGTTTCAAATTATAGAGAACATATGGCTTCAAGTTTGGAGTACTTTGTCTCAAAATTTTCATTTAAATATGATGCCTGCCAAAATTGTTCTTTGGTGGATCAAATTTGATTCAATACATAATTCTTCTAATAAGCTATCAAGATTGTGGACCCTGATGTATACTAGTTAGTTAAAATGCTTACTTGTCACTAATAAGACTTAGGATCAACTCTCATAGACAATGTGTAAAGTAGGACCACTTCAGTATTTTGAGGGTCTAGTGAGGGTGTTTGGAAGTTTGTTCATTATAATCATAGCTCCACAAAGTTCCTAGTGTGCGGATGGGTTTCGAGGACGGTGGGGGGATGTTGGCGAGGGGGATGGTGGCATTGAGATACATATAGTACTTAAAAAAATAGGTATTAAAAGATGTATGAGGAATAAGTGTAATAATTACAAATGAAACTTTTGTAAACTAGTAAAACTACGAAACAATTAAATTTAAACTTTGAAGTTCTAAATGTATGCTCCCGTAAATTTCTTGGTTAAGTAAAAAGATAACTGGTTATGTTCCAGTTTGACCTTAGATGGGATACTAATAGATGTGATTGATTTATGTTATTTGTGCAAATACATTCTTGCATTATGAAAATGACGTTTCTTGCCAACTATGACTTAACTTGTATTCAACAATATAATGATTATAGCATGCCAACTTTGTCTATGGCAGTCCTTGTATACCAAACAAGTTGTCTATTGTATAAAACACGATAGTCCTTGATTGTGGCTTTGACTGTGAAGATAAAGAGATTTGCAACAGGGGATATTTATTTTGTAGATTTTATGGTCATGATTCATCATTGGTCTATTACTTGGTTAGACTTATAGTTTGATGGGGTTTGTGGGAACACAAATGAGCACCATTTTCATAGATTTTTATAAATCCTGGATGGGCATGTCATAAAACAAATAAACATTAAAAGGTTGTAACTTGAAAAAAAGTAACTAAAATGGGGAGTATCTTGTGGTGTAACGGTTAAGTGGTTGCATTGTTAATGGTGCAACCAAGGTTCAAATCCCCACTTGGCCCAAATAAATGGTGTTAATGCCGGTTTGGGCCCGCCTTTTCTGGGCTGGTGCGCTCGTGGGCTATATGCCCCTGCTGGTTAACGTGCTCACAAGTTAGGTTTACTGACCAAAAAAAAAGTAACTAAAATATCCCAGGGTATGTTAGGGGATAACTAGCTGCCCCCTAATGTACCCTGCAATTTTTTTGATGTCTTGGGGACAATTTCTGAATTTTGACAACAAAGGTGACGAGGGATGTTTCCTAGGCGTCTTTGCATCCTTGAAATTTCCCCTATGGGGGGTGTAGGTAAAAGGGAAAGGGATGTGTTCTTTGAAGCGCTATTTTAAACTAAACCTGTAAACACATTACAGTGATTGCGTTAATAAACATTTTAATTTTGAAGTGAACACTAATAATGAAAATGTCAAATTCAAAATTTATATTATATAATTGCACAATGATTATTACAATGAAACATGTTTTAAACAACAAAATGGCTTGAAGTGAGGCTTCTAATCATCCCCAAAGTCCTCATCACTAGAACTATTGGACTCCAAATTCTCGAACTCCTCCAAACCAATACAATCAGCCCTGACCATGTAGCATCATCAACAACTTATGCCTGCTCCTTTGGCTCTTCATCCCATCGTGATGTTGGACTCTTCTTTTAAGTGTCTTGCAATCAATGAGATACAAGGCACGATGTACAACCACAGGCTTCTTTATCTCCTATAGGTTAGCTTGTTCCTCCAAAGGGATTGGATGAAGCTTTAAGTAGACCAATTTCTTTCATTAGCAGAAGAAATAGAAACTTGAGATAGCAAACAAATGACGAGTGATATTAATATGAGTAATGTGAATAATATCGAGAAGTCTTGGTCCCCTTAGATTTTCAAGGAAAGTTTTGAAGAGTATTATTTTTTTTCTTGGTAATAGATTAGTATTTTTATTGATAAGTCTGAAAAACATTTCTTTACATAATGAAAGACAGAGGCAGAGCAACATCCAAAAACATCTACCATTACATCCTACACACACCTAACTGCTATCATCTATTCAGTGCATTCAAGTTGTAGACTAAGTAACCTAAACCCTACCACCAACTTCCTTGACATTTATAGAGTCTATACAAAGCCATCATCATCAAAATTTGTTCAGAGCTTATAACATCTGCCCAACTAATCCAATTCGACCTTAATAAAAAAAGAAACCACCCAAATAAAACCACAAAACTAGACAAAAAGCACCAAAAAGGGATAGTTGCACCGGGGCTCTAGTACTCATGTGTGTGTTGTCCTAAGCATCTGCTCCATCCGTCATCTTCACTGCACCTCATTTCCTTTGGTGTTCACTCCTCTGCGTCCAATTCTCAACGAACCCCGCCTCCTTGGAACGTGTACGTCTACCATCCTGACCTTTCTTTTCATCTCTTCAAGTTTTGCTTCAACTTGCCTTAGCTCCAGAAGCAATTTCAAACTAGTCCAACCCCGTTGAGCTTCCTTAAAACATTTCCTGCGACAACTTTCTTCAAATCTCAAGATGAAGGGGGTGAATTTCTTGTCACCCAGCTCCTCATTCTTGAAACCTTCACTATAATCCATGCCTAAACCCGACACAACCCGCTCCAGAATCGAGTCCATGCCACCAAGAAATTCAGCTGGGACAATGGCTTCCAAAATCCTTCTTGCATTCGCCGTCGGCTTGCCTAGCTGGAGACCCCAAGCCATGATCATCAAATAGACATCCGTGTTTGTTCTGTGTCTATTTTTAAGCTGGTCGAAGACGTCCCCCAAAATGAGAGTGACACATCTAGTTAGTCGATGATCCTTGAACAAAAACATTCCATCCAACCTTTTTTTCAACACTGGGCCAAATAAGGGATTTTGTTGTTTGACAATTTTAAAGGTGAAAGATGTCTCCATTTTTCCTCTCTCCAAGAATGTTGCAACATTCACCAAACCGCACCTCTGAAAACTTCACCTTCATCGGCAATAATGATCCACTTTTGGCAAGGTTTATCAAATGTTTTGATCTACTCCCGCATTTAATGCAATGTCCTCCCTTCAAGCTCGCTGTCTTTTCAGCCAACTCACATCAATAAATCTCCTCACCTGTACTCTGCCGTCAACCCACTTACCACCTTATGTCATTTTATTTAAAAATAATGGCTAAGTGTTACAAATTTCAAAGCCTAACGTTTTTAAAGTCTTCAATTGTGATCTCACCTTTTCTTGTAAATGATAGAGCCTAATTCGACATAAAATCTTCTTCTTTGTTACCATCTCTTTTCACATGCCTAATTTTATAGTCATTTATCGATGCCAACTCAGCTCCAATAAGGTCTACATACTTTTGCAAGTGCCAAGCTTCAGTTGTGCCTTTGATTATTGCTTAAATGATGATTAGGGAGTCACCTTCTAAATGCCACTAGTAACCCCCATGCTCTTTTCTACTTTGACTACCACCAACGCCGCCCCAGCTTCCGCTACATTGTTAGTTCCATCCTCCAATTAATTTCCACCTATAGCAATGGTGTCTCCTGATCAATTCCGAATGATAAATCCTGCACTTGACGAGCCAAGATTCCCTTTGGAGGCCCCATCAAAGTTCACTTTCCACCACCCTTCATTTGGCTTTGACCGCACAATTGACTCAGAGACGGAAGACATTGGCTTAACCTAGACTAGCCCATTAACGGGCTTTTGAAGAGTATTTTTATTCTTGCTACCTCTATAACACTTTCTTGTTTGGATAAATTGTAATATTTTTGTTTTGCCTACATTGGTTTTTGATGTTAGTGGAAATAATAAAAGGTCTTTAGAAGGTTTGGAAAACACAATACCCTTGGGTAGCCCTTTTAAGAAAAAGCCTTCTTGTTCATTATATTGGTAAAGAGATTCTTTGTAAATTTAATCCTGGTTCGAAAAAAAGTAAACAATATTCTCAAAGGAGAATAACTTATTTGGTGTATGGTGGTTTTGGATTGATTTAGAGTGGTAATAGCAAGGTTCATGTGTATATGGATGAAAGTAAGCCCATGCCTTTCACAAGAGAGTTAAAAAGTAATACCATACCATCATATTTGAAAGGTTGAGCAAGGGGGGAAGTGTTTCTCCTAGTAATTCATTCTTTTTCCCTCTCTTTTATTTGTTTATGGAGATATTGAATTGGAATGTAAGAGGCCTTGAGACCCATTACGGGAAATGTTTTATAAAATCTCTTTGTATTCCAAGTTTAACTTGGATTGTTTGCTGTTACAAGAGTTTATTTTTGTGGATTGTTATTTAGAAGGTGCTTGCAAAGCCTTTGGCTTAATTCTATTGAAGGTAGCTTCAGGAGGCTTACATATCCGATTCACAATGATGTCTCAAATAATACGAAGTAATATTTGAGATATTAATACATTAATCGATTATTTTATTATGACTTATCCAATATCTCTCCATTATTAAAGAATCTATTTTGCCTATTTAAGGATAGTCATTGTGACACAACCTAAATGGATTCCTCCCTAGCTAAGAGGGAGTGTTGATGTTATTGTAGCTATGGTCGGATTCCTTCAGGATGATCTAGAGGTTGTGATAATATAATTATTGTCAATACAATAATTATATTATATATTATATTAATTGAAAATATGATTATTACATCAATAATAATTATATTATATTAATTATTGGTAATACAATTATTATATTATATAATATAATAATATAATAATCATTATATTATAATATATAATTATATAATAATAATATATATACGAAAAAGTGGTGTCCCTTGGTGATGGGGCACCACCCACATATATTAAGGAAGAATAAGTCTTCCTCCAAAAGTACAATTGGAAGGAAATAATACATACATTGTAAATTTCAACATGGAATCAGAGTGGGTTGTTTGCTGGGAATAATTAGAGTACAAAGATCTAAACTTAACAGAGAGAAAAGAACAGAATAGTATTTCAATATTACAGTGACTTATTTGTTTTTGGGCTATTGACTAAGTATTATAAAATTACATCTGATGCTCTGCTATCTGGGCTATCGATAAAGTAAAGTGAGATTTATTGATAGACTGTAAAATCACGAATATGCGTTTACCTGACTTCAAGCTTGCTGCATCTGAATCCCTTCAAGTCGCAAGCTGCGATTCTAATCTTAGTGTCCGCTACTGGAGTTTGCGATGCTTGAGAACAATTGCATTAAAACTGCACTTTCTACGTAGAACTGCATTGGTGAGTAAGTCAGTGGAATAAATAGCCCACATAATTATAAGCTATTCAAACATATCTCTTAGACGGAGTCACTAATTTGGATGAAATTGATGGGGCTCGCCTTACGATAAATACCCTATGTTCTGCAAACTTCATCGGAGTTTGTTGTCAATTAAATATGATGCTGCGCAGTAAACATTTGGATGCCATTTTTGTGGATGTGATTTTTGTGCGTCTCGTCTCATGATGTAAATGGATAAAATGTGTATGGACATCCTCCATCTACCATTCATCGCAGCTATTTCAGGAGATTTCAATTGTACCAGGAACAATTAGTTTGTGAAGTAATTATTTAACTTCATTGATGAGGACAAATCACAAGATCGCTGAGTATTGTTAATAATAAATATCAAGGAGTTCAATATTCATATGTGGTTGTGATACATTAACAAAAATGGTTGACATTACAAGGAAACAAAGCATTGAATAAAATCTTGTGTGCCGGAGGAACTTGGTTAGTCACCCACATAGGAATCTCATGTTTTGGAAATGATATGAGTAAAGAGGAAGACTTAATCAAAAGACCCAATCAAGAAATCATGGGTTGATTTTGGAAGCTCTCGTGACGGGTGTAACAGTTCTCGAAATGGACTGAGGGTGGTCACAGAGTCAGACCTTGGTGCGTATACGGTGATGGTTGGGTTATGGATCAACGCTGGAAGCCACTTTGAGACGAATGAGACCAAGAGGACAACACACCTTTTGGAGCACATGATCTTCAAGGGGACTAAGAGGCGTTCTACTAGAGAAGGAGATCGAGAACATCGGAGGCCACCTCAACTCTCACACCATGTTAAATTAATTGTCTCAACCAAAGGAAATCTATAAAACATATGACAACGAGATATTGTTGAAGAGGACAATGTGAAAATCATAAATAGTGATTATATTGATTGAAACAATAGTGATCATAATACATGTTGACTATTTTAAAAGAAAGGTGACTACATTAAAATATATGTATCGGGCCTTCAAAAATTATTGTAAAGGCAAAGATTTGTTAGAAAACAACTATGGTTGAAAGAGTGACATTGATATCGCCGATTCCGATCTCTAATGACGTTGAGCAAAATGTAGGCTATGTCGCCACCTATGTTGTTGTTGGTGGTTATGGTGTAGGGGGGCGACTTGGAGGTTCTGAGTAATATTGGGCAGATTGTGGATTTCAGAGAGGTCGAAGTTGGTAAGCATTATGTGCCCGTTGTCTTAGACTAGAACGTTCTCTGGTTTGAGGTCTCTATGATGGGATGACTAGTCATCATCGAGAAGAAACAATGGGGAAATTCATTCGCTGTTATCTATCCATCAACGATGACTGACCTTTGGATTTGTCTGTTCTTTTCTTGGATTCATTCTTGTATTATACATAGGGAAAGACAAAGATCTATCTCCCTAACTACTACCAAACCTTCCATTCACTCATTTACGGGACTCACAGGCATATGAACATATTTTCTACTAAGCTAGTGCGTTCGCTATTGTGGGACTCCAAATTGAAGCGTAAATGCGATGTAAAATTCTCATGGTCAACACCCACTTATTCGCAACAGAGTAGACACAATCACCGTCGGCTAAAAGGAACAATTCCGACTCATCACATATATAAACAAATACACACCTTACAAATTCATCACAAGACATGCGAATGCGAAGGAAGATAATTGGTACAATCCTCTTATGATAGCAGAATGATTTAATTGGTCGACGAATCTGTGATATAACTATTCGATGGGGAAATATCAACATTTCTAGTTTGATATTGACCGACAAGTATTCTTGGACTCCATATCTCATAATTAGGTGGATTCCGATGCAGCATTAGGAAGACTTGACCTTTCCATATTCGGAGCATACCTGATTGCATCGACATATATTATTGATATATTCAATCTCGAGTGATATACTAGAGAGTATTGATTCACTGTAAGTTCATAATTCTATAAATTTAAGAATTCACATAAAGAGACATCACAAGCGATAAAATAATGCTACAATTTTATATGTATGTTCTATAGTCCCAACAGGGGACATTACACTAAACTAATACTCATAAAGAAGAAAGAAGTAGTTACATCAAGAAGGATGTTGATAAGCATTTTTTTGAAAGAAGAATGGTGCATTAGGTATACTGTCGAGGCATTTGTACAGGAGTTGATCTTATGATAGTAGTTCCTAAGTGGTCTTGGATCTAGCACCTTTAGATAACAAGTTATCTTTGATGATTAGGATTATGTGACTAGGGTATCCTTCCGTGATAGAGGGAGAAACTAAAAGGTTTGCTTCAATTTACTGTCAAGGATCTTGATCATATTGGTTGAGAGGGAGTGGACCCTAACAAGATGGTTTCTCTACTGACTAGGAAATTGTAGTAGTCAAAAAACTATGATTTATATGATGAAGTTCCATGGATGTAGGCTAGACGGCCTTTATGCGGATATCTAGGTCATGATATTCCTAGATAGATGGATACTTGTTGGATCAAGGAGCATTCAAGAAAAGAGTTTGATGCAAGCTAAAGAATAAAGACACAGCTTGTTGCCTGGAAGTCCGAAGGTTGATATCAGATTCAGAGGGAGTTTGATAGTTCATCAAAAGCAACCTTGGACAAGGAAGTTAAAAGATTAATATTTTCTTAATGAGCTCTTCTCTGTGAGGGGAAGTTCGAGGTAAAATTACTTGTAATGCATTCTTCTCTGTGAGAGAGAAGTTTGAGGTGAAAGCCCTTATTCCACCCTCTGATATGGTTCATGGTGGATGTCATGTGTGTGAAACCATGACAACACCACGTGAGGGAATTTGTGGTGATTTCTTTGTACTTGTGAAAATGAATATCTTTGCGAGGTGACGATCTCACAACGATAAGACACTTGTACTCTGTTACTTTCATAGTGAGGTGAACATTTCATAATGATAGTTGATAACTCATGAAGTAATGTATTTTCATTACACATAGATAATTTAAAATCAATTATGGTGGGTAGCACATGTGGTGATACATGAGGACATGCCATAATGGTAGTTATCATAAATTTATTATGGAGGATAGCACATACGATGGTATCCAAAGATATAATGGTAGATATCTTAAATCTTTTAAGGTGGATAATGCATATAGTAATATGCAAGTTATGCCCTAATGGTAATATTTGTAAATTCTTTAAGGTGGGTAACGCATACGACGATATCCAGGGTATGCCCTAAAGGTAATATTTGTAAATCCTTTAAGGTGGATAACACATACGACGATATCCAGGTTATGCCCTAAAGGTAATATTTGTAAATCCTTTAAGGTGGATAATGCATACGGCGATATCCAGGTTATGCCCTAATAGCCAAGACGACTAGGACTATTGGTTGAAGGCTTTTCCTGCTACCTTATGAGGAGTTGCAATTGATTGGTTCACGGATTTGCCGACTGGCAATAGGAGAACTTAGGACGATTTGAAACAGGCGTTCCAGGAAGAGCTCTCATTACTTCGTGATGATAATGAAGTAGTAGCATAAATTTACAATACAAGGCAAGGGAAGAATGAAATCGTACGGGCCTACTATTGTAGTTTGAAGGAACTCATTGATAAATCAGAAAATCAGCCAGTAGTTGGCTTGAAGAAGAGGTGGTTCATCGAAGGACTGACCCCGTCCCTTTGGAAGAAAATGGAAGTGGCACCCCCATCCTCCTATACAAAGGCTTACAATCGGGTGATGGATATTTAGAGTGAAACTAAGATGTCCAAAGGGAAGAAAAAAATCAGTAACGATGATAGTATGGATGGCGACAGTGAGGGGGAGTCTCGAACCATACAGGCACTCCGAAAGGATATGATGCGGATGATGAAAGAAATGCGAGTAGAAAAGGAAACGACGAAGGAGGGCAAAGAACTATGGTGTACAAAATGTAAAAGCGAAGGGCATACCAAGGTCAGTTGTCCCAAGAAATCATTTTGCAACATCTGCCAATGAACCTTGAACCATTGAACTTTTGAACTCCGATCACGAGGTTCAATCGGAAGGTTCAAAATTACGTACTAAGGCAAACATAAAGACTAAAGTCATGAAATTTTTCAATAACAAAACTACACTTGGGGAAGTTATGAAAAATTAATCGAAAGCAAAAATAGGGAGTAATAGTTTGCTCATACCGTTTCATCTTAGTTGATATTTTATGTAAGTTGTCTATCATTTAGAATTGATCGACAAAATTATTAAAGTCGGTTTGAATAACACTAGTTGTCTCACATCATATCTTTACATTGCCTATCATCGGGTATACTGGTTTTCAGCGACATCTTACCATACTATTCTTTGTTTGCCTTAATAGAGTTCCTTGTCGTTGATGATGATTATATTTCATAACCGATGCTATAATTCAATCACTGATGCTACCATCAAGGGAGGAAGACCACGAATTAACTCTTGTAGGCAATCAACGACATTATATTGATTCTGATGGTTGGCCTCCTCAAGGATCACGATACACAATACATATGATATATCTTGCAGCGTTGTGCGCTTTGCTTGAGACTAAATAATGATTCTTTCAAAGTGACAATAGTAGATAAATGCAGCGAATAGGATGATTACTCTTGATAGTTCTAAATAAGCTATAATTCCTATAAATCCATGCTGCCATTAGTTCTTCAATTGGCTCACAAACTTTCTTCAATCGACTCACAAACTTTAATCGTTGGGAACGTTTTGTATAATGTTTGCTCTAGGAGCTAGAGACATCACACTATAAGGGTGAAATCTTATTTATTCACAAATCTTTATTTTGTTATATTATTGATTGATTTATTTATTTTATATTTAAATTTTATTATTATTTATTATTATGTTCTACTTCAGAAAGGGGACATCACATAACTGCTGGCTGGCCTTGCTCAGATATGCACCTCTATCAATAAACTTGCACTTTTTAAACTGAAATGGCATTTTGCTTTTATGAGTGTTCTCCTATATGTGTGGTTTTCAAATTTTAACCTTTGATTTGAAATGCTAGATTTGCCTTAGAGTGGTGCGCACCTATATAAGCAAATCTGAATTTAACTTTTTTTTTTCTATTTTCCTTTGTTAGGAATTTACCTAACAATATGAATGTGATCCTTGTTTCTGAAAGTAGAGTTCTTGCAGATAGATGTGTGTAAAGTTCCCGTTTTCAGTAAGCTATTCCTGGTTGAAATTCTAATAACAACTACTTGTTACCCAAGTTCAAAATAAGCAATTTAACCAGAAACGTCTGTAATTCAAATAGTATACTCTGCAATAAATTAACTCTCAAAAGCTATGTTCATAGAGATCTAATTTGAATACTGTTTATGCTTAAGAACAGAGAGTTTAGAGTTTTAAATTCATGATTGCACCTGTATCCTTGAATCTGAGCGTTGCTCTCGGGATTTATTGTTCCTCCGATATGCTTCGGTATTCGCTGGAGACACGTCCTTATCCTATAGAATCCTTTCCAACACATGGACGAAGCAATAGTTCATGGACGCATGCTGCTTCGGTGAATTCCGTAGATGTCACGTGCTTCTTCTCTGTGTCCAGCACTGATTCCAGACAGACTTATGCACTCCTCCTCCCGTAGATGTCTCGTGCTTCTTCTCCTGTGTGTCCAGAACCGATTCCAGAAAGGCTTACGCACCTCTCCTGTGCAGCCTTGTATACTCCTGATTATGCAACCCATCATGTGTCTATCGCTTAATGATCACTTTTGTGCAATCACACCACAGTCTATCGTGATGAACCAACCGCATTCATTCTCGACAAAGGTAGCGTGACGTGAAGGCCCACACTGCTGCGCGCGTCCCAGACTGGCATCGTGCCGTGTGGTACGTAATGGCGTCTTCAGTGTTTGACGCGAGATTGCTCTTCCTCACGTTGAACTTCTGCTACCGCATCCTCCAATAGGCCAGGAACTCTGGCGAAAGGAGCTTACAAGTTTCCCGATTCTGCCAACTGCCTTTTGTCTTCTCTGCCCCCCATCCCCCTCTGCGAGACCTCCTTTATGAATACCAAAGTCGGTTATGGTATTCCCGTGCGGAAACCACCTTACCACCTTTTGACCATAATGTTTAATTAACACTCTTTTATTTGTATTCATCTCGATACCTTTATTTGTATTCATCCTGATACATAGTGTTTTATTCGAACATCCACATAATTATTTAATATTAATTAAGATGAAATAAATTAATATGAAATAATTATCTCTGTTTTATTGGCAAAGGACTATTTCGCATACAACTAATTCGGGGACATGACAATGTGCCCCTGCTTATGCAAATTCTTTTAAATTTTTTTGACTTCTTTTGCTTTACAAAGGGCACATTTGATAGTGTATGTCTGTTTTCAAAATTTGGAAATAAAATTCCTTTACAAAGGTGACACTTATATAAAGGACTTTGATTTTTGATCTTTAAATATTCATTCTAGTAAGTGTGCACCTAACAATGGGATTTCAGAGTCTGAATTCTGACACTAATTCTCTTTATAGAGGTGTGCCACTGACAATGGGACATTAAACTTGATTGGAAATGCCATTTCGTGAACTTGAAAAGTACACTTCATCCTTATTAGGTGTGCACTTCAATGTGCAAATTTTCTTTTGATGAACTCAACCTTATTCTGCCTTATCAGGAATGCTTGTCAATGTGCAATTTTGAACTTGAAATTGGAAACTTGATTTTGTTCACAGAGGTGTGCCCTTCTATGCCTTATGATTTGTCATTGTCATTTCTCCACGGATTGACCTATGTTCTCCTCCAATAACCTCAACACTGAAATTATCCGTTCTTAAGCATTTCCCCTCCATGGCATGTGTCGATCTTCTTGAATGTGTGTTGTTTTCTTCATCATTGGAAAACTGATCCATTCTCCATTTTGGATGAAGGTGTTCAAAATCTTGTTTGTTAATCCTACAAAGATATGAATGAGAAATGACAAAAATTGCTTGGAAGAACAAGAGAGTTTTAATCATGATGTGGGTGTCAGCTTAAAATTGGGCGTAATGCAAAAATTTCATATGGTTACAACACAACATAGAAAATTTGGTTTTT
The DNA here is from genome assembly GCA_027943335.1 of Chamaecyparis obtusa. Lineage (NCBI taxonomy): Eukaryota > Viridiplantae > Streptophyta > Pinopsida > Cupressales > Cupressaceae > Chamaecyparis > Chamaecyparis obtusa. The sequence continues at coordinate 276,127 of BSBK01009902.1, read as the reverse complement.
AGTTGATAAATGTTTTTACTTCTCAAGTATGGGCAATCAAGATTCAAAAATTTCTTGATTTGTTAAGATAATGGCTGGTTAACATGGATATTAATAAGCGCAGTAACCAATATGTCCTCTGATTAAAATGCAAATATTAACCATGGTGCACTGACTGTGTTTTATATAACAAGTTTAAAAATAACAACTTTGACAAATATTCAAATGACTCTGTTAACTACCTCATTGCTGATAGAAGCGAAGCATTTCTTTGTTTATTTTTACCTTGAGCATTTATTTCATGTAGAAAATTTGATTGGTGGTCAATTAAAGGTTTTGCATCTAAAGTATAGAGAAATAAAATTTACCATTTCTTGATTTACAAAGGCAATCCCTGGTTAACATAAATATGAATAAACAGAGAACCAAGATGTACTCTGATTAAAATGCATGTATTCAAAATATTTGTTTATCTAATTCCTTACTGAAAATCGTATGATAATTGAGAATCTGCTTTTTCTATTTAAAAATACAGAAAATACTATAAAGAACTGTGCACTGAGGTAAACTTAATTTCAGAAGTAAAACCAAAATTCATTCGCAATTTTGAGTGGTGTTCTGTGTTTCTACTGCATTGACAGGAAGGTCAAACTTCAAAAATTGGCAATGGAGCATCTCCCAGCAAGCTTTCCACTCACGGAATGTATGAAAACATGTCTGCAAATACTGATTTGTCTGAGATACTACATCCTGTGAAGCGAAAAGCAGATTCACTGAAGGGGGAGCTTATATATCCATTCAATGATTCAGATACAGACCATAACTGGTATGAAAATGATGGTGCCGGAGGAAATTTAAAAGAAACTCAAATATTCCAGCCAGTATTGTTAGGGGATAAACCACAGAGCCATAATCTTGGCACCAAAAACAAAAGGTTGCGGATAGATAATGAAGATGCATTAGAGTTGAAGGTAACATGGGAAGAAACTCAAAGCTTGTTTTGCCCTCCTTTAACGGCTGTCCCAAGTGTTGTCATCATTGAAGGGCATGAGTTTGAAGAATATGAGGTATGGCTCATTATGGTCATCTAATGCATCTATTAGGAAGTTTGCAGTAATAGTATATTCATTTATTTAACAATTTAGAGGAGCACAAAGCTTTTGGAGAAAACTGAATAGCAGATTTTTCATCACTGGTTCAGATCACTAGATGTGATCCATCATCAGGATAACACAAGTGAGAATTGCAGATGCTAGATTCTGATCTATGAACTTATTAGGATTTCTTAAGGAAGTTATTAAAGAAAACAATAAAGTTTAGAAGCCCTAGTCAGTAAGTTAAAGACACCAAAAAGCTTATAAAAAAAGATCTTATGTAAAATAAATCGTTGTTACAAGATTGAAAAGTACAGTACACAGTCATTTCTTAGGAAAATTAGGAACTTGTCATTCATTACATTTAAGATAAAAAATGCATTAGAAAGTTGAATGTTTTTAAAAGCAACTAAAATAAATTAGAAACTCTAACAGTTCACAAAATATCTATTTTCAAAATCAATGTATAAACAAGTAAAATAAAGAAGAAAATCCACCCATTGACTAATTAGATTTATTTCAAAATTATTAAATTCTTTTTGAGAATTTTAAACAATTGAAGACTAAAATATTTGATTTAGTTGAATTCTAGTTTAAAAATCTTAATAGTTCATTTATTGTTATGTTAATAATAAGCTTTTTAACTTAAGTAAGGTTTAACTAGAAACTAAAGGAGGAAGACAAAAGAAAATTATAAATATATTTGTGAAATTTCCTTTCTACTTTTTTTCTATTTATTGTTCTTTTTAAAGAGTTGAGAATTGAACACCATGAGTGACTCTCTCCTAAACCCTTGTTCCTATCCATACTGATATTTTAAATTTTTTGGTTGGTCGGTGAGTATTATATGATTCGTCATGCATGGATAGAAACACAGGCCCATTTTCGAGGCTGTTACATGCCTTAAAATACTTGTATGCATTATCTGGAGCATGCACAGTTCCCGGGGTGAGATTTGAACACAGGTCTTCATTGTGATTATATTGTGTGTTATCACTGAATTCACACCTACTGAACTATGCCTTATTATTTCCATCTGATTATATATGGTTCAGTAGTCTAGACCAACATAAATTTATGTCCTGTTTTCACTTTCTGGAATTCTCATTACGTAGTATTCTGAAGGTTTGTACTTGGGTTTTTAACAATGCTATTGAGGATACTTTTGTTTCCTAAATAATCCTCTGTTTTTGTTTTTTTAGAGAGAAAGCGACCTGAAGTAGTAAAATATACATTTCTAGGAAAAATCTTTTGCTTTTTTAGTGGCTATTAGAAGACTTATATCAAGTCAGCTGGTTGATTTCTTTTCTTTTATAAGTTTATCGTGACAGATATTTATGCTTTCATTATTTAATGTTTACTTGTTAGATCCTGTATTTTTTGTTCATTTTTTAGGTCCATTTTCTATTTATCTAAAAGTTCATCAGTAAACAATGCACACCATATTGTATGGGTTTAAGGCTTGATTTCACTTTACTGCATAATTAATTCATTTGTTTAAAATGGTATGATTGCACACATCTTGATGGATGATGGGAAAACTGAGTGGATATTTTGTTTCATGGAGAGGTGTGCAATTCCTTTTAAATGGTGGTTGCAATAGGAATCTATATTTTCAGGCATTACTGTTATTGTTTGGAAGAATTTATTCTGCATACTTTAAGAATTGCATTCCATACTATGAGACATGGTAAAATAGAGTTCCATTTGGAAACATGAGACGAAGATCAGGAGTGAGATTATTTATATGTAATTATATGGTGAAACGTTTTATATCTGATTGTATATGAATTAGTAAATGTTGTAGTTTGGGGAAGGAGGGTTTCTAAACCCCAAGTTAAAGCTGAAAGCTCTCAATGATTTAGATGGCCAAGGAGAAAGTAGGGCCCCTTTTGTCCAGATCTCAAACTTTTGTGGGTATATTTTAATTTATAATATAATTGTTTCTTTATTATATCATTATTCCTTCTTTATTAATATTGTTACCGTTAATGTTACTACTAATACTACTACTATATTCACCATCACCATCACCATCACCATCACCATCACCATCATTATTTGAGCTTGTGTTCTTGCTCAGAAGATAGAAGAGTCATAATCCTTGTCAAGTTTGTTTAGGAAATCCTTTTGGCTGATAACATAAACCCTTACACATTTGCCCTTTTGTTTTTAATTTTTTCAATAGTACTTCATGACTTTCTCTTCTATCTACTGATAGCTTACTTCATGAAGATGGTCTAATTTCGTTTATAGACCTCTCTTTGTAATAATATCTTTTCTATCAATATATTATTTCTTTGTTGTGAAAAAAGTTTAAGATGATGATGTCTAGTCGTTTCAAATTGAAGGCAAGGATATTGAATGTAGAATATGGTTCTCTTGTATAATAAGATTTCTTATATGATTTCTTTTCATACTTCATTTTGTAGGAGCCCCCAATCTTTGGCAAGAGGGCAACTTCTCCTACCATGCGATCTAGGTAGCTCTTTTAATTTTAATTTCTTGTTCATTATGGTGACAAGTAATGGTCCATTTCTTGAACAATGAAAACTGATTTATTGAAGCATAAGTGCCAATGTTTGTTCATCGGTTTAAGAAATACATATGGTGGGGTTTCAACTTTTGGATGGTCAAATGACAAAAACTGATGAAAAGAGTATATTATGTCAGTATGTTTTATTGATATGGTTTCCAAATATCAGAATTTGATGCATAAAGTAAATGTGAAGCTATTTGTGCCCCCAAAAACTACAAGCTTCAGATCGTTTTTAAATAAGCTACATGTTGAAATAGATTTCCAAACAAATGAAATTATTGAGACATTAACCAATGTTTTCCTGAACCTTATTAACTTTTTGCAGCTTGGAGCACACTATAGAGCTTCTAAAAGAGGAGAATTTCATTGTGCAATTTGCTTACCAATATTTAAATTTAAAACTTCATATTGAGTAGAATAGAAGTAGATGGATGAAAGATATTGTTGAATGGTGATTAATGGTGAAGCTATTGTCCATACCTTTTGGTACTTGTTGATTGCAAGTAATAGTGCAAGGTTAGTCTGGGCCTAAATTACAAGTGTTTAACTTCTATTGGAAATGTTCATTTAAATTGTGCCTTCATAGGGTATTTGAATGAGTATTAACAATGTGAAAACCATTCTCGCATCCTTAGAAGATAGCACCCTCCTATGCCTAGTTGACACAACGAAGCAAGGATTGGTTAGAAGCTCACCCCATCATCAACATTGTCTTACATTCATAGAGTTAGATTAGATTCTCTAAACCCTTATCTCTTTGTAGTTTATTTGGTTGGAAGTGATTGAAGAAGTTAAAGTCAAGTTGGTATCCATTGAATGAACAACGTAAGTCCCTTTGTGATAACCAACATATCACTCATAAAAACTGAGTAAAAGTCCACAATAAGAAGGAACTTTGAGGTTGTCTCATTTGATCACACAATCCGTATACATTGTTTAGCATATGAGCATTCTTATTCAAGAGAGAGTTGGAGATTTGGTGTTTCATCGCAAAATACCAAGTATTTGATTCTGCGTGTTGTAGTGGAACAAAACTCACATCAATAGGAAGCGAACAACATTGAAAGGCAGTCCATTTGCATAAATACATCTTGCTATGTGTTGGTCGGCATGTTTCGACTCTCATTTTGAAATATAGTTGCCAAAGGTCTCTTTGATCTTTTGTCTACAATGGGTTGTTCACTTTCAACATTAGCTGTGGTAAAAAATGGGCGGTTTTCTACCACCAAAGTGAGATTAGATGGGGGTTGCATTCGCTTCGATTTTTTTTATTTGGCTGATTTAATCTACGTGCTTTTCATTCATCTACTTTATCATGCTCCATATTATATTTTAACATAATCACTTATAGTATAGATACACCATCCTGTCCTGGGCAACCTTTGATGCCTTTTTTAGGTGTTCCTCACAAGTGGACTTTCACCTGAACATATTAACTAGAATGTTGTTTATCACATCCCTTGCTCCAAATTTATCCCCCACCTCTTGTAACCGCTCGCATCATATCAATGTATTTCCATAGAGGAGAATTTGGATCTGTTTTGAACTTTGATTGTTGACTTATGGGCGTAGAACTAGTTGCCATTCTAATTCCAATGGCAAGAAATTTTGTGAACACATTCAAAACAAAAATAAAATAATGGAAAAAAAAAAATACACTAAACAAGTTTTATGTTTCATGTTTGTAAAACGAAAATGGATGAAAAAAATCTTACCACTTACAGCCAATGGAAGGTTGCAAATGCATAGAAATGAGGGTGCAATGTCGATGAAGCTTCAATAATTGATCTTCAACCCCCTATCCGATGCTACAAGCAAAAATTTGGTTAGACTATAGGAAAGAAACTTGATGTCTACAAAACAAATGACGAATTTGGTATTTGAAGTGTTTTAGCTGTCACTTTTAGGCTTACTAAGGCATTGAAGTCAAAACTGGATGTCAAAAAACTATTAAAATTTGCAATTGTTTGTCTTTTTGGTGCATGTCGCCTCAGGTTCGCCCAAGCTGAACCTGCCTGCGGTTGACTCAACCATTAGCAAACGACACTCAGATGCAAACCAAACTTGGATGTGGTTAGCCTGGGGTAAACCTGGTATCTTAGATATTTACCAATGGAAGAAAAACGACTATTGTTGCCTGAAGTGCTACCCTAAGCATTCTACAATGTCAAGTGGAGGACCAAAAAATTTCGCATATTTTTTTACATCATGATAACAAAAGAGTAAGTACATTGTGGGCAGCAGTACAAGTAAATTCCAGCAAGTAATTTCTCATAAAAATAATGTACATATTTATCAATGGATGGAAAATAGCTATCATTGCCTAAAGGACAACCTTAAGTGTTTTGCAATGTCATGTGGACTCCTTTTCTTTAAATGACAACCTCATACAGGACCTGAAAATTTCACACATTTTTTTAACATCATGATACCAAGAGTAACTACATTCAGGGGCAGCAATACAAGTAAATTCCAGCAATGTAATTTCTCATAATTTATGCATCCAATTATCGACAAACCCTAGATCGGATAAAAAAATTTCACATATTTTTTTTAACATTATGATAACAAAAGAGTTAAGTACATTTAGGGGCAACAATACAAGTAAATTCCAGCATTGTATTTTCTTATAATTCATGCATCCTACATGTTATCCATAAGATAAAAAGAATATACATATTTATTATTTACCGATGGAAGGAAAACAACTATATTTACTTGAAGACCTACCGTAAGTGTTATGTAATGTCATGTGGACACCTTGTCTTTAACCTACCATGGTTTGCTATGGGGTGCAATATGGACCCTCCAATGTAGATATAATCTCTATCCACTCTTCCAAGCAGATTTTGTGGCCAATGATGAGAGAGTAGACATTCAGACCAACCTGAAGTGCTTAGAGATGGCCTCCTAATAATCAACCTACCACTAGTAAATTGAGATACCAATCCCATACCAAGATCTATCATATAAATACTATGAAGTGGGCCCGATTTGTTACCTGCTTATGCTTCATTAGAAATTCTCTTCCCTACAGTCCATCGAACGACCAAACAACCAAGGACATCCACCATCGGCACGTTGTTGGCCCCAAGGCCTTCTCCTCCTGGCATAATCTGTTTTGCTGTCTATATTATATATAGTACGCTCCTTAACAAGTATCAATCTCAAATGTACACTCTTTGACTACCGTCAATCTCAAGCGTACGCTGCTTGACTACTGTCAATCTTGAGTGTCTGAATGGGTCATAGGATTTAACCATTGATGATCACCTTAGATGGAGAAGGCTATCCTACATATTAGACGTATACAACCTCTAACAATGCCCTCGTAGGGCCCTTATTCCATCCGTTGCCATAACATTTAGAGCATGTACCCTACCTGGATTAGCATTATAACTGGAGGAGAGGATCCTATTTTGGAATAAGTAATTCCCAAACGTCACCACCTCTATGGTTCAACTACCCATTCTAGTGTTCGTATGACATGAAGGGTTCAAATCCATTCATTCTTTTGTTGTTATGGCTGTTTTTGAACCAAGAGGAGATGACCATTCATTCCTAACAAAAGCCAATATGGTAATCAACTTGCTACACAACCAGTGACAATTCGCTAGTACCATTCCTCCGGCTAAAAAGGGTATTGCATCTGTTCTATGTTTATATACAGCCATCAATGGACTCCGAAAAATGTAGTTAAAGATAGAGCAATACTTGCTCAAAGACTCTTCCTTGTTGGAGGTATGGATAGCTAATCCTTGGTTAGTTTGCAGATGATCCCCTTTCCTCAACCTAAGGGGTATGTTATTAAGGGTATAGACTTGCAGGTGCAAGATTTCTCCTTTTATGACAGAATTAAGTAATAACGACTGCCTTAACTGCTAATACTACGTAACATTAATGTGCAGATTTAGCAAATTTCAAGAATGCATCAGTGATAGTGATACCAAGGTTCTGTAGAAAATTAATTTCCAATACACAATTTGCTTGATGTATGGACACATCATCTACTGATCAACTTAGGGATTTACTATTCTTTTTAGTTCATTACCAAAGTATCCAATTAGGGTAATCAAAGAGGAGTATTACAGTCCGCACTTTTCTTCCAACTTCTTGGTAAGAAAATACGATGAGAAAGGCAGAGTATACGTGGAAATAATGGTGTGACTAACTTCTATTATTGAATTTGAGCAATGCATTTATCTCTAGTTTCATGTTTAGAGTCCACTGGACACTGGAAAGGGAGACAGAAATAAAATCAACGAGGTAGCTGAAAGGGTCATTTAAATCCCACACAATATCCATATCCAGCAATTGCAAAATATGTGTACGCTGTCTAAAAATGATTTCCCACCTATTGAGCCATACTTTCTCCATGCATCACTTAATCTAGTGTTTGGAAACGACATGATTAAGTTATGTGAAATGACTTATTTGCTGCTATGACCTCCAGGTGGTACTAAGTCTCCATCATTAAATTTGGGTTGATAATTTACACCAGCTCCCAAGTTTAGAACGTAAACTAATAATCACTTACAGATTCTATACACATATAACGGATGAACCATTTTATGACTGAAATAACCATTCTTATTAATTATATCGTCTTAATAACTGGTACACACCCATATAAATATAATGCTAGTCTACAAGAAACTTTTTAATTCCTAATCTTCCTACTATTTGATTTCTTCCTTGGTAAATGTAAAGGGCTGTGACAGTTTGAATCTTATGTTCACCTCTTATACCATTCGCTGAGATGTCTAGAGTCTCCCTGGTCATGTGAGTGGTGCTTGAGCTGCTTGGGATTATTTCGAAGGAGAGGTAAAGGTAAACTTTTCCTTTTACTGTCATGTTACTACAGCTGTGCTGCCCCTAGAAGTATACTAGTCTGCTAAGGAATATGGTGCTTGTAGATGCCATCTAAATAGTGGAGAGATATCGCTTGTCACAAGGTTCTATTTCCTAATAAATGGCATATTATTTTTTCAAGAACTACATGTTTTCTTCAGCCTGCTAAGTGGAAGGATTGAGCATTCAAAAGTGAAGGGCTTCAGCCTAGCCTTAAAATTAAATGGTTAGACCGAAATTTCATTAACTATGGTATTTCACACTAACAACAAAAGAGTAGTGATTATAGGGTTCTTGAGGTTAAAGTTTCAAACCCACATGAGCCAACATTCATATATTGTTTAAATTGCTGAAACCTAAATTCTGACCCTTGAACAACATTATAAGCCTAAAATTTGACCATAAATAAGAAAGAAAACCTGGATTAAAGGCATCTGAGGGCTTCCAAAGCTTGAAACAACTTCACCTCCTTGCTCGCATGCTTTGTGACCCAACTTCCTATCGTCTTCTCTCCCTCTTACTTGCTCTTACTCTCCGCTTGAGCTTGCCTCCTTTTCCCCCTGAAATGAATCCCATTTTTTTTGATTCAAAGAGGATGAGGTTGGGTTTCAAGAAGCAACCTTTTCTCTAAGCTAATCTTTGCAAATCTCCCTCCTATTTGTTGTCGGGAATAATAATATGTTGTTATGTGTCGTTGGTATTTAGTTAGTCGGCCGAAGGATAGGTAGTTGGGGTACGATTGTGATGGTTGGTGTCACACCCCTTTGGTCCAGATATATTGTATGTACTACCTTAGGGTAAAGGCATGATGGTTTTTACAAGTAGTTGATATTGATGTGGTCATTTGTATACATGAAGTTGGTGAATTAATAAAAGAATTGGTTCTTTGGCATATAGTCATGATGTTTTGTGTAATTACTTTCTGTATTTAACTAGTTTACCCAGTGAGGAAAACATATAAACCCGCTGGGAGTTAAAAGATATGAATCGCAACTGGAGAATACACAATACGCACACACAAAGGGTGTTGGAGATGGGAGAAGAACAGGGGAAAGATGCAACAATGATAAGAAGATTTGCAGACCAAGTGAAGCAGTCCGTACGGTGAAGGGAAGCACATTTTTTGTTGCAGGTGAAGACATAAAGCCTGCGACAATATACCAGGAAAATGCAGGACGGTGAGGAGAAAAGAGATAGTTGTGGACGGTTATTGACGGGTTGGGGTTTGCATAAAAAGGCAAAAGAAAAACTGTTATCGATGGATTCAGCAGGGAAACGATATTGGAAAGAACAGTTGCAGACAAGTTCCAGCATGGACAAATCAGCAAGAGTTTTTCCCTTGGGAGTGAAAGTTGCAAGGATGCTAGCACAAGCAGCAAGAAGCAGCTTAGACCAAACGTGCAAGCGGCTGCCCAAAAAGATGTCATGACACATGAGATGGTGGTATTTGAAGGTTTAAATGGGTCGAGTGCAGGAAATGGTGGAAAGTTGCCCCAAAGACTGATTTGGTGAAGCCCTGTTTGAGGAAGGCTGGTGTCCATTGGGCCATTCAGATGCCGATCTTTTGCATCCGCAACTTTGAGAGCCCTCTACGGATTAACACATTTGACAGGTTCTCAAGGACACATTTGAGTATCGCAAGCGGGTGATAACGGTTTCATTCACAGCGATAGACTTCACATGAGTATTTGGTATACCTGGCTGCAATGGGAAAATAATAGAGATGAAGCCAAAGAAGATGTCCAGCGATGCCAAAGAACATCGGATTAAAATGGTGTTCCGCACGCTCACCCCTACAGAGATGAACGAGGTGGCTAAGGCTTCTAAGAGTCGAGGAATGAAGAAAGCCTTCGTTGCCGAAGGACCATGGCAATGCATCATGGATGTGGCAAAGAGTCGATTGACAGGGTCTAGCTGTGCTTCAGACATCGCTTTCCCTTAGATCACTTTGATGAACAACATCATGAATGGCACCGTGTATGACTGGGCTTCAGTGCTGGTGGAGCGTACGTACGAGTTTGTGACTTTGCAACACCAGACATTTTATATGCCGCACCACGCTATTGGGTTGTTCTTGGAGGCCACACTAGCACAGATTTTAATTGAGAAGTTGGAACTGAAGCCTTAAGGCACCTTAGAGCTTGGCGATCCACCCATCTTCCATTGGAGGTATTTGGATACTGGGATTGCACCTATAGGGCAAAAGGGGCGACACCAGACAGTTTCAGAGTCAAGAACCCGAGGACGTAGATAGTGGTCGAGAGGCTACCTCAGAGACCTTCGACGACTCAGGAGATGATGATACTCAGATGGCATAGGATGAGGACGTGGATGTTGTGGAGGCCACTCCAGCACCCACACCAGTTCTATTCACTAGAACCTAGTTTGACGACAACAACACACTTGACCCACCATTGACAGTGAGTGCAACATCCATCCTTGCGTTCGAGCAACCGAGATAGCCAGTGACCATGACACCAACAATAGTGATGGAGGTAGAGGCATTGCCTTCGGTGGAGGTAGCTATGGGACCCTTAGAGGTAATAGTAGTAGAGGTAGTGGATGAGTCCAGACCTGAGGTATTGGATTGTGGAGATGTGCCTGAAGGTGAGTTGCAACAACCCAGTGGTGAGGAGCCTCCGGAGGTGAGGGCGGGCTAGGTTCATTTGGATGTGGTCGGGATATATGCAGTGGTCATGATAGATGCCCTGTTGTTGGAGGAATCCTTAGTGGGTGATCCTTCTTCCATCGAGGCTATGAGCACTTGGCTCAATAGGCGCTTCCAGATGACACCCTTGGCACCAGTTGGAGCTGTAGCCTTTTCTCCTCGACAGGATGCACTTCTAGAGGTTGTGGACTTGGAGGCAGAGGCTTCACTAGTGGGAGACCCGATAGTGCACTTGGTAGGGGAGTTGGTGGGTGACTCAACAATGCACTTGGTCGATGATCGTGCAGTAGTAGCAGACTCTATTCTAGTGTGGTTGTCTGTGTATGAGGAACTCGTAGCACCTTTTGGAGCCTCCGAGGGAGCCAGTTGGGGAGGATATCGAGGTGTACCTAGCAAACATGGGTGCATAAGGACGTTGGGTAGTGGCTTTGCACAATCTCGAGCTCTGGAGAGTGTTACTGAGGATTTGGAGTGGTTATTGGCATTTGTGAGAGTTGGTTGCCCCATGGCCTTTGCAGCTTGTTTTGAGTCAGGTGGATGGCCAATGATAGAGACTGCGGAGATGTTGAATGCTTGGGCCGTCGGTGAGCCAGTGGTGGAGAGTAGAATGGAGACCCTGTTGGCATTAAGTGATGATAACTGGTAAGCCTACTACCGGTACTAGTGTTGTCATTGATTGGCAAAAGAATATAGAGACTTGTCATCTCTATAAAGTCTAAAGATTCAAGGAGATCTGTATGAAAGGAGGATGGTTTGGCAGAAGGTGTGGCTGTTAGCAAATACCACCGGTCACTATATAAAGCCTTAACAACCGGGTAGTGTATTCAGTTTAGCATTCAATCTTCAACCAAAGACTTGGCTACAACCGGTGTAGTCAAACACAGAGAAAGCAACAACAAACTGGTATCAACATACAACTGAGGACGGTGCAACCGGTGAGCCAAGGAAAGGGACAGTAACAAGTTAACTACTCTTACCTATTCACAACATGAGGATCTCAACCGATCTAGTAATGACTCCAATATAAACCGAGGAAGTCATAGTCAAACTACCTGTTCTAACCGACTCCTTGACCGGGATTTTCTGTGACAAATCCGGAGGTCTTTAAGTTAAACTGGCGATCGGTTTGAGGTGTGTCTGGAGGATTTAAAGTTGAAATTAGTGGCTTTAAAACAAAGCGTTATCTCCTATAAAGGAAAGTTGCTTGACATGCAACTACTGCTTTCTCTATAAGGCAGATAAAGCAAGGGCATGCATCGGATGTTTCCTCAGTGAACTGGTACTCCACTGAGTAATGAATTTGATAAGGATCTGTAATTAGGTCATGTATAACGAGTGCAATTAGGGCTAAGACTCTATATATTCTTTTGATTGAGGAGAAGAAAAGTTGCCTTCATTCTGCCAGAGAAAAGAGTGAACCTGAAAAGCTCAAAAGAAGCTAGGGTAAATCAAAAAGAGAAGAAGAGAAAGAAGTGTGTGCAGAGAAGCACAACAGTAGAGGAGAACACACCTGTGGCGACCGGTGACGATTCTCAGTTGAGCACAAATAGAGATCTTATCAGGCTATGCAAAGCCAGTTGTAAAAGGTCAATCTTCTATTGTTTTCTAGCAACTACAATAGTTAAATCCCAGTATTTGGGTGGACTCTAACAGGTCCCTTGTATCAAATCCCTTAACCGGGTGGCATCTTGTAAGGTGTTCAAAGTCCTTTAACCAGGTAGGCACTAACCGGCCTTATTGTAACAAATCCCTTAATCGGATCGCACCTAGCAGTGTGTTATTATCCTTTAACCGGGAAAGCTCCTTACAGGGCGTACTCCAGAAGAGTACAAAATTTGTGAGGTCTCCTGACACCGTGGTTTTTACCCTAACCGAGTTTCCACGTGATAAATTTGGTGTCACTGTGTGATTGTTTGCTTACTATTATTATATGTTTAAATCTGATTCTCTTTCAGCTGTAAGTTTACTTCATCGGATTTAAAGTCAAAAAGAAGTTTGAGAGGTGCTGATTCACCCCTCCCCTTTCAGCACCGGTTGGGACTGTCAGACTCTTGTCTGGAAGATAGAGCAGGCCTTCAGGGAGGGATATTACACCCTAAGGCACATAGAGTATGTTTCGGTAGGACATGAGGCCACTCGGGTGGCCGCATAGAGAGCTCAGGAGGAGATGGCCACCTGGTTGGAGGCAGTTGAGGGAGACTTGGCTCATTGCACCAAGGAGTTGGTTGGCCAGCAAGCAGCTTGGGCAACAGAGAGAGAAGAGTTGGTGGCTTAGTTGGAGGCCGCGAGGGTAGAGAAAGTAGATTTGGAGTCACGGTTGGCTGAGGAGAAATCCTCTTTGGAGTAGCAGTTGGCTGAGGTTGGTGCAAAGAGGAGTGCCTTGGAGATTAGTCTGACACATGCCAGGGAGGAGTGTGATACGAAGGAGAAGGAGCTCCTTGAGGCAACTATGATGGTTAAGACAACATTGGAGCATCAGATGGTTGCAGAGCGACACTTGAAGGTGAGAACACAATAGGTCTATGAGCTACGAGCTCGCTTGTCTTCTCCAACAACACAACCAGCTTCTTCTTTAGCGGTGCAACCAGCCTCTTCAAGGACGCTCCCTCAGCTCCCTTCTTCTCAGTCATGATTTTTGTTGTATCTAGTTGTTCACATCGTCTCCATTTTGTTGTAAGTCATCAAAGACTTCTTTTTTTTGGGGGGGATGTTGTTGGGAATAATAATATGTTGTTATGTGTCGTTGGTATTTAGTTATTCGGTCGAAGGATAGGTAGTTGTGGTATGGTTGCGACAATTGGCGTCGCACCCGTTCGGTCCAGATATATTGTATGTACTACCTTTGGGTAAAGGCATGATGGTTTTTACAGGTAGTTGATATTGTTGTGGTCATTTGTATACATGAAGTTGGTGAATTAATAGAAGAACTGGTTCTCTGGCATATATTCATGATGTTCTATGTAATTACTTTCTGTATTTAACTAGTTTACCCAGTGAGGCAAACACTATTGACGCCATGCTGCTTAGGGAATGGTTGACCTCTTCTCTCCAAGCCCATCACCATTCACACTAAAGGTAGGTTGTCTCCTACCATAGGAAGGAGTAGGCAATACATTGATGGTAGCTCTTGTTCACTCATCATCGTTCCTCTCTCGTAGATGCATTGTTTTTGCAACTTTGGTTTCCTTTGTTTATGGTTCTGCTTTGTTTTACCAAGTCAAGGGCCTCAAAAGGTTTATTTGATGTAATTATTTAAATTCCCTCTTACCCTATAATGTTCATTTATTATAAATGCTTTTATTTATAATTTATATTGAATGAATGTAATATCCCTTGCCTATATGCACTAGAAACTTTCTATGTTCCACTGAGTTTCAAGGACAGGGATGACAGGGGATGGTGGGACGTGTTTACAACATAGTTACAAGATTCGGGCTTGGACTCACCTTGGACTCGACAAGCTGGATTCGGGCTCAGACTCAGACTTGACAAATTGTGAAACCCAAGAAATTCAATTTTTTTTAAGGATTTAAAACTTTTTTCATGCATCATTCAGTCAATTAACATCAAAGACACAATAATTGAGATAAACAGTGCCCAATAAATCAAGCGATTGTTCATATTTCATCAATTGCATTTCCTAAAGGGGATGACAATGAAACTAGGATATTTGGGCAATCTTGGAGGAATGCTTGGAACACAAAACTACAACATCAGTGACAATTGCTTTCCAATCTGCAATAGGTTATCTATTGCTTTGGCTGGAAACAATTTGTCTGCTGATTCTCAGAACGAAATGTGTGACTTGATAGCTGGCCACACTTCTGTTGCAGCTGTGTTTTTGCACACTCTTCTAATCATGCCAGCAACAAAGCATGTCCTTTGATTGATCTAGTTGTTTGCAGAAATTAAGAGCATTTAGTTCAAGACCATTATTAGGTCTTTCTTGCCCATTTGTAGCCTTTAATGTTCTTAGTTTGGTATAAGAAGAAAACAAGCCATGGAATTCTTGTTGTGTGGTATTTTTGTTCCCCATAGCTTATTCTAAAATATAGATACCAGTAACTAATGGCATGTAATGTAAAAACAAAATAAATGTAAGATCTCTTTTTTCTGGATAGAGCTATAATTAAACAAAAGCAAATGCTACACTCCCATAGACATTAACAGTATTATAGAGCTCATCATTCATGGAAACCATAGGATCATATTTCAACAAAATGTAAACAATTCTTGAGAAAGTCCCAACCAAAACATAGTAGACAACATCAAAATGCAAGAAAAAAACAAAACCCTGTTGTAAGAATACTAGAACAAGTCCTCATGAAATACAAAATTCAGAAAATAGGTCTAAATTATCTATTTTCCTATCAGATACAAAAATACTAAAATAAACTTCAACACAAACAATTATAAAATGCAGAAAAATAAAAAACAATAAAAATTTGTTATTTTTCCTATTGTGTGTTGGCTGGCCACGGTAGAGACTTGCTGACAGGACTCGCCGAGTCTAGGACTTGTCTGAGTTAGCTAGCAGAGACAAAAAAAACCCTGCAAGCCTGACTCGGCTCAGGACTTGCAGAGTCCTGTAACTATGGTTTACGGTATGGGGGTACTTTTGGGCCATTTTTTAGGGGAGGGTAGGGGACAACTGTTAGATATAACTGGAGAATTTTTAAAAATATAGAGAAATTTCAAATATGTATTTTAGATCATTGATAAAGCATTCATCATAGACATTGTAGAAGCTTAATGCAATAAGGATTTGGAAAAGTGATTCATCATTGTAGAAATTTTCATTGTGAATGTGCGTACATATTATATTCGAATTATAACAAAAAATGCTCAAAGGCTCTAAGTTTCAACTATGAAGTGACATAAAATATAAACAATAAACATAGAACTAAGAAAATATAATAATATATCACTGTCCATAATCAACAGATGATAGGTCTAAGAATCTAAATCAAGTAGATTATATAATCTAACCTCCTCTTTCAACTGCAGTTCGCTCCTTGATCAGTTGTTCCTCTTGCTACTCTTCTTCTTTGCAAATTTGAAAATGAATTTATTTTTCTTCCTTTTCGTTATTTTATGCTTAGATTAGGTTTTGATATTGTTTAATATGTCTTGGGTGTCCTTGTGGGCCCAACCAACCTTTTTTTCAAATTGAAAAATGTGTTTTTTATACTAGTTGTCCAAAAGTGGCCTGGGATATAGGGGATGACCAAAAGTCCTTGGGATGGCCAGGGGACGCCTAGGAGTCCCTTGGCCATGCCCTATGTCTAACCACTCTCAGAGCCATCCTAGAAACATTTCCAGAGTCTTGCACGGCTTGGGGATGGGCAAGGTACTTCTAAACGCAGTCCTCACATCCTCCTGTATAAGAACAAGGATACTAGCAAAAGGGATGCATCCCGAAGGAGCATAGGAAAATTGCTTTTAGTTCCACAAACTTTTTGTCAAACAGTTTACTTTCACAACATGTTCCACTTTGAACTATTTGTTTTACAGTTTGATTGCAAATTGAATGTGCAGTTTCATCTTGTAAGGTGCCAAGCAGATTACTTGTTTAGAAAAGAAGTAACATTTATTGTTCGAACATAAAATATATATTTGCAACATATGAAATATAATGTTTTGAAGTACTCACTAACTGCTATATTTTGCAAGAACACATCACATATTGATAACCTTTCAGGTTAGTGCCAAGCATTCAGAGTAATATGTTCTAGAAATGGAGCAACAACAAGCTTATGTACAACAATGTTATACACACAACAATCTCTTGGAATGACCCCAAATATTATGTGTCTTCCTTCTCCCCATGACTAACACTGTGCCATACAAGAGAATACTAGCAAAAAACTATTATAAGTCTCTGATACTCAAAAATCCATGCACACGCAGTATCTTATACTGAAAACGGAACAAAGAAATAAATGACTATAGAAACGGTGCTCTTTACTGCTATCGAACCTTCCTGGATTTTTGTAATATAGTAACCTCCATCTAAACCAAACAAAGAAAGATGAGAATGCTTTCTTCTGCGGGGACAGATAATTGCACCAAAGGAAGTATAAGATACCCGAACCTCCTATCCGCTCATGCCTTGGGCTATTCAAAGTAGGTTTCCAACACTTAAGATTGGATGATTCTTCACTAGTTTCATTGTAGAATGCCCAACATTATTTACAAATCAATTATATGAAGTGACAGGCAGATTTTCTTCTTCTGATACATCCGTTCTAGGCCTATCTGCGCACTTGGAAAAAGAAATGCAACAAGGGATGCCTCCATGGATCGTCTCCAAAGATAAGAAGCTGATACATAATAAAAAATTTGTTGTTTCTATAGAATGATAAACCCGGCCATGTCTTTATGTTGATCACGCCAAATATTCATTGATGCAATTAGTTCCAAACTCCCCTGTTGGTTAAACTCGTAGTTAAATCAATGAGACATACACGCAACAGGAATGGTCTTGTATCAACATTCACGGGAACTCACAACAAGTTGTAGAACACAATTCTTCTACTGGGAGCGGGGGGGGGTTGTGAATCAGTAGAAGATAAAAAAATTGATCCGCAACAAATTTTAATTTCTGATGAACATTATGAAACTTCAAACTTCAAACTGAAAGGAATTGAAATTGAGAGAGAGAGAGAGAGAGAGAGGGAGATGTAACCACATAATGAAGACAATACACAAGACTTATGTGGAAACCCAGGATGGCAAAAATCACAAGGAGAAATGTTGCTAGGATTTACTGTCCTAATCCAGCCTCACAGTTTAAATGTGTACAAGTTGTTTAGGGCACCAACTCCAAGGAATCACCAAATTCCTTATAAGAGCACCAACTCTTTGGAAACCACAGTTCAATGATCTGAGCACCAACTCATAAATTCTCAAAGCACCAACTCTAAAAATATTACAATTACCAGTTACAATTAATTACAATCTCTAAGATTTCTCTTCACAATATAAGTAGACAAGTATTTACAATTTGAACAGACTTCATATGTATCAAGATGAACTGTAATAATCTCTCTATAAACTGAATGCAAATTGAAGGAATAATTCATATGAATCTGCAAATGTAACTTGAAAACTTCTCACTGTTATCAGCAAATTCTGAAGAAAACTTGTCTACAATTTTAGAACAGATTTGATAGAACAAAATCAATGCACTATCAATGTTTTACCTTATTAGGATCAACTATGATCACATCTTTAAATGGAAGACTAGAAGTTTCAACTATCACCGATAGTTACAACTGTCTACATCAGTTACAACCAACAACCTGCTTCTTATAACTTACTAGTATACAACCAATCCATTTTCACAACCAATGTCTTCTTTATAAATACTACACGATATGCAATCGTTGTTTGTTCAATACAGATTGGAGTATGTTCAATGGGAAAACAATCAAAGATTATTTTATTGATTTTTGTTATCACAGATTTTCCATGTAATTCAATCATCAGCAGCAGTGAATATGTGGCGAGCATATTTGAAGATATTTTGCAGCCCATAAGACTTGAACACCGATGGTATTTAATCGCAAACTTTCTATTCATAGGATTTGTTTGTGATTTTGAATATTTCAACAAAACACTGCCGTCTAATACCCAATTGTGTCAAAAACCTGCCACATGTCTAACCCATGTATCAAACTTAATAAGAATTGTCGTTGTGTCAAATACGACTCCTTTCTTATACATATCATACACCGTGATATTATTAAAAAAACTTTTGAGCATATTTCATTGGATTGTTAGCAATTGGTCAAATATCATTTGACTATGATCGACAAATACAAGCATTTCCCAATAAGCACAAGCATCTCGTGAGCTATATTTCTATAAAAATGAAATTATTACTGCCATCATCAGCCCATGCTCCAAATGTGTTCCTGTGTATAAGAAAAATGCCGAACTATTTCTTCTGACCGAGTTTTAATATCAACTTTTCTTTCATTAGAAAAAAGCTCTCATTATAGATGTTTCACGGTAACCAGGGTTTGTTCTCCAACACCAAACAACTTGCATTTTCAGAGTAGGATTTCTGCATTGTATATGATCTTTTGATGCATTTTGACATCAATTAACATAGGTTACCAATATAATGAATGGTTACGGCTACTGAAACAACCCGATGACTGTATAGTCCTCTAAACTGTATAAAATATCAGTTATTTTATTTATGCACTCCTTAATATTGATTACACAACAAAATGACCGAGTCAAAATATCCCGCGACAATATAACCTGTTCGAAATAACCCATGTAAAAAACCCATGTCATTATGAATCAAGGCAAAAATAACCCATTGACAAGACATCCCTTTAAGGTTATAGAGGAAGGAAAACAAAATTTACAGATTACATGTACATTGCCTATTTTTTTTTTATTATTCAAATTTTTAATTACAGTGCCAAATTATGAGCAATACCTCTTAAATAATCTGAAATGTTACGGTTGTCATAACCATCAACCAGTCTTTTTAGTCTTGCTTTAAGATCATGGTATTTTTTCTTGCTCGGTTGCCCAGTACATTTGACCATATATTTCTCTATTTTATACACTTGGAGACCTTTTTTTTTCACTGCTTTGATGAATTTCTAGACTGAGTTGTGCGATGCTTGAAGCAATTCACTAAATCCTTTGTGCCATCCCTCAATAGCATTATTGGCTTTGGGAAGATCATTCTGGATAGCTGAATAACAATTCTACATTGCGATTGGAAACTTGGGTGATCGTATGTTGCCTCTTTTGGTTAGTCTGCCAATGTGCGTGTCTTCAAAATAATCTATCATGCCTTGCAAAGTGTCTTCATGTTCTGTATAATAAGTGTTGTCGGGATAATTGTATGTACGGGTTATTATATTAGTAAAGTATTATGTTACTCTCGGTCGTTAGCGACCGAGAGGTTAGACAGTTACGTCACGACGTTTCTCAGCCAATAGTATAAGTGTTTCAAATGCTTCAATTACATCTAGCTGAGACATGAAAACTAATGCAGCAAATTTCTTGATCTCAAATGCAAAGACTTCATCGACATTGTAAAATCTTTGTAGACCTTCTTGTACATCCTTGGATATCAACATTTGGAAAAAATTCAGACATAGCTCCCACAAAACCTAATTCAAAATCAATTAGTATACTTTTCAGGTTTAGATCAGGTTGAAGCTTTTTTTATTTCTACAAGTACTTGTGTATAAGCAGTTCTTGTTTCATTAGTCATAAGAATATAAGTGAGTGGACATATTGCATCAGTTTTCAAGATATGGATTGTGTACAATGTTGAAAAAAACTTGGCACTGTTTTGAATGTATCGTTGTTGAACCAGTTTTCAGATTCTTTCAGTAATTGCAAATTCTGTGTGGTGGTGAATATTAAAAAATGATTCTCATCATTACTGTCATGAAATTTTTTTCTCTCCTCTATTGGTAATTGTATATTCAACTAGTAAGGTAAAATCTGTCAATGTTTGAGGATTTGGTGGTGGTGCTTCAGACCTTAATCTTTTTCTTTGAATAATTCTGAACAATGCATTGGTTGATGGTAATGCTCCCATTGCGGGCAATGAAATATTAAAACATGAAGCATAAATGATATTTCTTGTAGAATCTTGAGTCAAGCATGCCATGTCTTTCTTTTCGTTCAATTTGCATTTGAAAATGATCATCTTAGGTTTCAGAGCATGATTATGTTTTATACTACTTATCACATCACCAAATTTTGTTTCTCATGTAGTATGGCACTGGCTTGAACATTTGTTTGTAAAATAATTCGTATAATGTTAGATCACTAACAAAAATGTGTAACCATTAAAAACAAGTAATTTCTAGTTTATATATATATATAATTTGTTACTTCTTTTTCTTATTCTTTTGTTTGTTTTATTTTTGACTCTGTCTCCATGCTTTTGTTGTCTTCTTGTTGCTTCTCTTTAGTAGCCTTTTGTATGTTTATGTGGGTATCCTTGGTTGTTTTTTTCTCTCTTGGGTTTTTATCTTTGTAGTCTTAGTGTTGACTTCTCTTTTGATGATTGACCTCCTTGGGTTCATGTTCCTTGTGCCTCCCTATTCTCTCCCCCTCTTCTCCTTTATATTTGGTTGGTCTGCAGTAGTATATCTTATTTGCTCCTATAGCTCTTATCATCCTAATGATGGATCACAGAGTGTGATTCGAAATGTTGTTGTAGAAATCTTACACAATCAAATCCAAAAACAGTGTTATATTAATTTCTTGTCTTTTTGGCTTATTTGTAATGTCCCCGTTCTAGGAGACAAGAGATGAGTTGATGGCTGACCTATCACTTGAGTTCTTGTAGGCCAACGGGTTGTTAAGGGGACTCACTTTGGGAATTCATGTGTGGTTTTAGGTTGTTTTGAGCGAGGTTCCAGTTAGCTTGCAGGGTTCAAATAGTATTAGAGATTAGAGAGCTTCAGACACAATTTGGTTTTGAGCCCTTGCTCCCATTTTATGAGTAATTGAGGAAATAAATTATTATAATAAAATAATAATATAAAGTGATATTATGTTTACTTTATGATAAAATAATAAAAAAGTGACTTTATTAGCACTTTTTAATAAAGTAATAAAATAAAATAAAGTTGTTTTATTAATAAAAAGGGGAAATGAAACACTAATTTGAAATTAGGGCTGGGACTAAATATAAAAGTGTTTTGGGAGTTCATTTTGCAGTTTTATGGTTGAGAATTTACACTTTCAATGGTTCATAATACTGGCTCGAAATCTCTGAGGTTAAAAATAGGCATAAAAACAATTTTATCTACCTCCACTTTGTGCAACAAAGCCTTCAATGGATGATCTTCTGGAGTGTTCTCCCACCAGGCTCTGCATTCACTCCCTGTAGCCCTTCAAAACATGATGTTCTCTGCTGTAGTCTCCTCATCTTTGTCTTTCTATACTTCACCTTTCTTTTTGCTTAAAGTCACCATCGCTGATTGTGATTGTGACGATTTCTTGGTTATAACCCTAGCTTTATACTGAATGTTGTAACTACCCTTTTTAGGGTTGCCTTAACATCCTTTAACCATGTTGCACTTTTGATCCACACACCCTTCCATGTCACCTGCTTCCGCTCCTTGATTCCGCTTGTGGCTGTACGGTTTGAATTATTCCGTCCACTCCTACTATTTGTACGATTCGTACGGATGTCACACAGTTTGCCTCCACCAATGTTCGTACGGATGTCACACGCCTTGTCTCCACCAATGCCCATACGGTCGGTATGAATGTCACTAAGTCTTCTGTCTAGCGCAATGGAATTTCTGTCCATACAACTCGTACGGATGTCTTTTGTGCCGCTCGTATTGCTCTCGTTCGTATAACAAGTGTTGGGGTCCGTATGTCTTGTATGACTCTCCTTGCATAAATTTGTGGAAGCCTGCAATTCCTTATCGTCCATACAGCTGCCACATACGCACCTTATTTTCCCAACTTTGATGCTAGTCGTACGACTATGGCAGAGTTGATTTTTTTCGTTTGTGGTTGTACGACGTACTTCGTATGGACTGCTTGATGCCTTCCTCCGCAGCTTCCCTCCAACTCGTCGGCCTTGTCTGTATTGCTCTCAATCTATTTCTTGGTTTTGCATCATGAAATCTTCCAGCTCCCCTCGATGGGTTTTTATTTGCTCTTCTTCAGTTTAGGGTTTTAATAAAACACCTTTTTAATTGGAAAACTAATGTTTTTATTTTCCTTGTCTTCTTTTCCTTCTCTTCCACTTTTCTTTTTCTTATTTTTTCTCCTATATTTCCTTCCCATATAAGTTTTTTGATCATGATTTTATCTTTTCTTATTTTTTCAACTCTTTTTCCCTTTATTCCCATCTTCCTAGTGGTAATTCTGTTAATTTTGCTCAAATAGAATTTTTTCGAAGTGGTCGTACCTTTTAATTTCCTTTGCTCTTGTGCTCCTTGGCATTCCTGTTTGGCTTTTGCATACTTCGCTTTAAATTTTTTAAGGTGCTTTTTCTTTATTTACTTTGTCATCTTATCTGGTCTTTCGGCTTTAAGCTTCTTTGTGGGTCCCTTTTCATCTTCATTTTGTCTCTTTACCCCTTTTTCTTCATCGCATTGAACCTTTACCTCCGAGGCATACTGCCACATGCAGGTGCTTGGGGGTGTCTTATAACATTCATTTTCACATGTCCCAAGGTACTCTAAGTCAAAGATCTTATCAACTAGAGGGGCGGGCCTTACCCCTTTAAAACTTCTAGCGACATATCTACCTCCATACTTTTGGTACCATATTGCCTCTTCCCCATTTACTGTCGGGGGTCCTTTTGGGTTTGGGATCACCTGCCATAGAGCATTTGGCTTGGTTTTATATGGTGCTTCTTGTCCCTCCCTTGTGCACTTCTCTACTAGTTGATCTATATAGTCATCTCCTTCGGAAATAAATAAGTCATTTGATTTTACTACCATCTTCAAGCATGGTCCCAGAGTGGCACCATATTCGTCCAAATCAACTTCCTCTTCCAGGTCCTCTTTTGGAACATCCCCTTTCGCCGCTTGCTCCTTTCGTTGTTCCTCAGCTTCCTCGTCGATGTCAGCAGGTCCTACTGTTCTAATGGGCGTGTAGAATGCTCGACTGGTGCTTGGAAGGTGGGAGATCTGCTTGGATCCGATAGAAGCTAAGCAACAAATCCCTCTCTTCTTCCTTCCTATGGTGCTCACCATCTCCAATACCCATTTATTCTTACCCAGAGGGCTGGGGGGCCAAATAATGCATTTGTGAGGTGTTTGTGTATCCTTGGTACTGTAATACCTTCTACATGCTATATGGCTAGTCGCTCCACCAAATCTATTATAGGTTTGGCCCAATCTAAGTCTAGCCTGTATGGCTCAGTTATTATAGGGTCCTCTTCAATTTCCTTTTCTCGGCCAATAGTCCAATCCTCAGTTGCATACCCCAACATATTAATTTCTGCAATGTGTACCTTCCTCTCCTTATATGGTTTCAATTTGGATCCGTTCACTGGTTCTTTGATAGGTCCGTCTCCCAGCGTTGCAAGTTTAACATCCCCATTGTTCCCCACTTCTCTCACTTTATATGGCCCGAGGCAATGAACTTTGAACTTGTCGGGCTTGATTTCATTACGACTGTTATACTTTAGAACTAACTAGCCTGGTCGGAAGTTCATTCGCCGGAGGTGTTTGTTGTGCTAGAACTTCCTCCTCCATTGAGCCACCTCCGTTGCCCACTGTGCTGTCATGGGTCTCTCATCCAACTTCATTAGATTGACTAGTTGTTCCTTGAGACTTTTTGTATCTCTCCATCGGCTTTCCACTGCCACTCTCATACTTGGCACTGTGTACTCTGCAGGTATGACCGCCTCCTGGCCGTACATTAGTTGGAACGATGCTTGTCCTAGCGTTGCGTTGTAGGTAGTCCGGTATGCCCAGGGCACGACTGGAAGCCTTTCTTCCCAGTCTCCCTCTTCCACTCCACACGTCTTATAGAGTATTGAGACCAACACTTTATTTGTGGATTTTTCTTGTCCATTTGCTCGAGGGTAGTATGGACTCCACAAATTGTGGAATATCCAAAATTCAGCTGTCATGTTCCTGATCACCTGGTTGACAAAATGTACACCTCAATTGCTGGTGATGGATATAGGTATGCCGAATCGGGTGACTATTTGCTCGTACAGGAATCTGGCTGTGCTAATGGCGGTGTTATCGAGGAGTGCTCTGGCCTCTACCCACTTGGTCAAGTACTTGGTGGCTACCATGATGTACTTGCATTGCCGTGTGACGCTCACCTTAAGTGGCCCTACAAAGTCTAGACCGCACCTTTCGAATAGCTCTTGAGGCTGTGATGGATATAAAGGCATAAAATCCCGTTTTAAGGGCTTGCCTTCCCTCTGGTAGGTATCACAACTGAGTACCCATTCTCGTGCATCAGTGTGCAATGTTGGCCACCATAGTCCCGCGAGTAGTACCTTCTATGTAGTGGCATCGGGCCCCATGTGTCCTCCCAACCCTTCATGGGATTCTCTCAGCACACTTAGTTTTTCTTCCTCCATGATGCACCGACGGAGTACATGGTCAGGTCCCATCTTGTATAGTAACCCACTGACCAGTTGGAACGTTTTATTCTTGAGTGCCAACTTCCTCCACTCGCTCGATGGAATCTCACGAGGGAATGTGGAAATTGTTGGCATTAACCTGTAAGGATATAACTGGTACATGGCAAAGAGATGTCGTCATTGATGTCTAAGGATGCAAACATTGTTCAATCAAGAACAGTTGACAATAATAAGTACAAGAGACTGGTTAGGGGACCGGTGACACATAGTGAGCAAGAAGAGGTACTGTCTCTGTAATTGATAAAACTCTAACCGATCATTAGAGCAATCGGTAACCAAGGAAGGAGTAACCGGTAATCAAGCATTTAGATTAGTGACCGATAAAGTGTATAACCGGAGTCAAGGAACCAAACCGGTATAGATAGAGGAAGGAGTGATAGGTGATGGCTTTGACCTGTACACTACCTAAGGATATAAACCGATTAGTGAGATATCATTGAGACTGATGAACTGGGGATAGTCATAGTCGTCAAACACTTGTGTGACTCTTTGATCGGGATTTGTTGCACAAAATCCAGATGACTTTGTGTTTTAAAGAGAATCGGTGCAAGGCACAATTGAAGGTTTTAATGCCGAAGATTATCTCACAAATACACCGTTGGATTTCGCTGAAGTTTGGATATGTTGGTGATAAACAAATTTAGAAGAATCTCACTGGAGCGATTGGAGAGAAAATGTCAGGTTCAAAAGTTATGACCAACTGTGTACGGGTCTATGCAAAAATTTGTAAAAGAGCGAGGTTCCTTCTTTAAAAGCCCAACCGCTTGAAGGGAGATCCAATCATATTGAAGGTTGTCATAGTGTATAAAACCTTTGGATATTCAAGAAAGGTCATGTGAAGAATTATGGTAATGTTCAAGAACAACGACATCATTTTGGGAATTTCCATGATATTTTCTACATGGGCTCACCTTACAGAATGAAATACTTGAAATTTATAAAAGATAAGTATTTCATGTTTTATTAATGCACATAATTTTTGAGTTTGTAATTCATGCTATACTATTGGTTAGTAAAATCTTGTATGCTTCTATCATTGATATTTCTGATTGAGATAGTTTAGTGAGCTATTTGTAATCTCTCTCTGACATACCTTTAGGACAGAAGCACAAGATAATTGCATTCAAGGGAGAAAGAACTTGATGCTTGCAAATGAATTGATGATTGAGACTAGATGCAAAGAGAGTTTGACATTTCAAAAGAGGTCAAGAAGTTGATGAACTTGAGATTCAGAGGGAGCAGATGGTTCAGTCAACTTGTGATAATCTTGATCATATTGATTGAGAGGGAGTTCATTATTGAAGGTGAAACACTTTTGAGGTAAACTTGATATTTGATTATTATACTAATGAATCATGAATGTTTTAATGGGCCTGCCCCTTGTGTAAATCATGAGGAAGTGACGACTTCCAAATGATTATCACTTGTATTTGTAGAAGTTATGGGAAGGTGACGATCTTACAATAACTTAAATCATGAGATACATTATTTATAATGTTGAAACAGATCATGATGGATTAAATCAACAACTAAGTGTTAGATGTCATTAAATTGACGGTCTATGAGTTGTTTGTATAGATATATGATAGGTATTTGGTGAATATCATGTGTTGATATTCTGCAGGCTAGTACCTTATTGAGTATTTGGTGAATGTCATGTGTTGACATTCTGATAGGCCAATACTCAAGATATCAAATGGATAGAATCGCCGATGGAGGCAATCCACTTGAGATCTTGTGGATAGAATCGCCGATGGAGGCAATCCACCTGGGAACTTGTGGATAGAATCGCCGATAGAGGCAATCCACACTAAAGCTCGTGAGTTTGTGGATAGAATCGCTGATGGAGGCAATCCACACGAGAGCTTGTGGATAGAATCGCCGATGGAGACAATCCACCTGAGAGCTTGTGGATAGAATCGCAGATGGAGGCAATCTACACGAGAGCTTGCGGATAGAATCGTCGATGGAGGCAATCCACATATTGATACTATGTTTCTATTGATTACATCTTGAGGATGATGCCTTTATTGCTAACATCATATGATTGATGTTGTCAAGTGTCTTTAGTGTTGACATTGGATTGATTTATCCTCCCTAGCTAAGAGGGAGTGTTGATGTTTTGTAGCTTTAGTCGGGTAAACACTATGAGTCAATACTAGTAAAGATATGTATATATATATTTAGTATATATGAGATGTATATATATACTAAAATCTATATATATACTAAAATCTATATATATATATACAAACAAATATTATTATTATGTAAATATTAGAGAAATTATTGTATGTATCATAATTGTCATTATATTAATTACATAATAATGAATAGACATGTCCCATGAAGGGACACGTCTCTTCTTGGCTCATTCTCAATATAAATGCAAGAGATTGTTGCATTTGGAAAATACATAGAATCAGATAGTGCTATTACATTTGCAATGATCCTAAAACCTTAACAATTTGGAACCAATTGATTCGGAAGATGATAAGGAGGTTAGCCTTGAGGCTTTGATGATTCCATTTTTCCTCTTCAGTCAACAATGGTTGGATGGGAAAATAGCCAGTTTAGGAAGAACAGGAGTACCCTTGGCATATGATAAGATAAAGGAGGTTGAAGAAATTGAAGAAGAAGAATCATCTCATTAGCCTCCAACATCAAGTGGGCAGCAAGGTAAAGCTAGCAAGAAAAGGAAAAATACTACAAAGGCTCCACCTAGCAAGAATTCGAGGGAGAAAGGAATAAGAATTGAGGAGCCACAAGTGAAGAGACAAAAGAAAGCTCCTCCATCCAAGGAAAGTGCAAATTCAAAGAAAGGAAAGACTATGCCTTCTAAGGGCAAGGAAGTTCATCAAGAGATCTCTTCTGAGTTGGAGGATAGCACTAGTCAGAGTTCTTCAAGATATTCTCCATTAAGCGCCTTTGAGGTTGAAGGAATACTTTCCCCACATAACGATAATGATGATGAGATGGTTAATATTGAGGATTCTCTTCAAGATGGACAGATCCCACCTCTTAATGAAGGTCCAAGTGAAGATGTTGCAGTCATACTAGTTGAGGGCCAAATAAGAGAAGAACCCAATTTGGAGTTAGGAGAGTGCACAACACCTGATTGGTTATGCGATATGAATTAAGGAAAATAAAATGTTGATGAGCCAGGATCAATAGAAAACATTGAAGATCTTATACAGCAAGTTGAAGAAGAAAGTCAGCCAACAAGAAGGGTAGCGAAGGTGATCAAAGATGATTCAGGAACCCGCAAGGTTCAGATTGCCATTCCTAAGGTGAACAAAGCAAGAGATAGCATTCAGCCCCAAGATCATGAGATAGTGAGCATGAGTTGGGAGCTACTACAAAGAAGATAGAATATGAAGAAGCTCAAGATACTCTTAAGGCCATGCAAAACAGAGGGAACAAGGAAGTTGTTGTGAGGTTTTCACACCATCGCCTCATTGCAAATGGGGACCCCCTCTTTTTGGCTGCTAGTTTTAGGTAGTGGAGTGATTTGGAAATAATCCAAAGTTTAGAGGCCGCCTTAGAGTGTCAATGGGAAAATTGAGCAAAAATGGCGATATTTGACTGTCAAAATTTGGGAAAAATTGAGAAAAATTGGCTAAGTGTCAAATTGGAGAAAATTTGACTAAGTTTGAAAGTGAGAAATTGAAATAAAATCCTAAGCTAAGGAAAGGTAAATTTGTTTAAGTATGAAAGGGAGATGAGACACCTCTTTGTCTCAAGTGAAAGGGAGATGAGACACCTCTTCGTCTCAAGGAGATGAAGCCTCTTCTCCTCAAATTAAAGGTAGACGAAGCCTCTCCTCATCTCAAATTAAAGGTGGAGGAAGCACCTCCTCATCTCATGTTGGGTAGAGCATAAGTGGATGAAAGGCAGCCCTTAGACTGTAACGTGTGGGCCAAAATTGAATATATGAGGCCTTAAAATGGATAAATCAAGTCCCCAGCTGTTGTGTGTGAGCCTGGTCTAATTAGACCAGGCCTAAACTCAGTTGAATAGGCTTAAATATGGCCCCAGAGAGCTAGCGTGTGGATCCATAAATGCTTGAATTCAAAGAGACCAAGCCTAAATCCAAATTCAAATGGTTTAAAACCTGCCCCTATATGTAGCATGTGGCCCTATCTTGGAGTTTGTGGCCTTAAGATCAATAAATCAGCATCAAATCAATTAAGACTTGCCCTATATGAAATGTGGGGGCTAAAGAACAATTAATTACATCTGGATTTTGAATTAAACCCTGCCCTATATCCAAGCGTGTGGGTCTAAGGCCTTAACATAAGGCTCAATCATGAAATGTGTGGCAAATCTGGGCATAAACTCAAGGTAAGGACTCCTAAAATACCATCTGCAAGCTTCAGAAAATTAAATCAGACCCAAACCATGTAATATGTGGGCCAAAAAATTGATTGATATGGCCTAAATTACATGCAGCCCTTAGCTGCAAATGAGGCAGTCTTATGGTGAAATGTGTGGCATTAGAACTCAACAATGGGGCCTATATCTGAGACATCTATCACTGAAATTCAAAAATTAGAGCTCTAAGCTCGAAGTGCGGGCCCCTAAATCAAAGCGCCAAGGCCCTAATTCGAATTAAACAACCAAGCATTGGGCACAAAACTTGAGGTAGGATCCCAAATATAATTTAAATGCTGAAAGCAAACACAAAATTCGATGCAATTGCAAGATAAGGGGTTAATTAAATGCAGATCTGGAGGTGTAAAACTCGATGTAAGGTCTTTGCAATTTAAATTTGTCTCGAACTTAACCCATAGAGGCCATGCAGTTAATGCCAATTTGCAATCACAAGGAAAGAAGGAAGTTCGATCAAATAAGGGGCTCTAAAATTCAAATTTTAAAGTGGATCAAATTAAATGATAGACCATGGATTCAATAGAGAAGGTAGCTGCCATTAACTGATGGATTGCAAGCATTTAAAAGTTGATTGCATTGGCAGCTGCATCATATTCAAACGATCTTCTATATAAACATGGCAGTTCACCTCAATTTGAGAATCATTTCTAATTGCAAATATAGAAAACGCAGAGGGTTTAAACTATTCAGGGCATACCAGTCATCAACCACTGTTGAATTTGCAAGATCAAGGAGAGGGATTCAAATTCCAAGCCTTAGCAAAACCAAATCCAGGCTTGGCAAATCCTAAGTTCAACAAAATCAAAGCACTAAGAGGCTGCAAATCTTGAATCTGGGTGCAACCGTCAGAGAAAATGAGACCTTCTAACTTGCAGGCCTGGGAACAACAATTCAAATTTTGACATCACATAAGGATGTGCTTGAAAGGAAGCATTGAGGAATCATCAAATCAGTCCCTTAGCAGCCCCTGCTCATTAAATCTGGGCTGTAAACACTATAATTTTTAAGAAAATCAGAACACAAGGGGGTTATGAATTGCAAATCTAGGCACAAAATCAGGGTTTGGAGAAGTGAATCTTATCAGATTAAGCCCTCATTGCAAAACATTGAAAGGACTAACTCTTGATTGTCATATAGGTGCAAACTCAGAATTTTCCATCAGCAGCAAGGTAAATCTTTCTTTTAAATAGTAAATCAAGGAATAACAAATTTTTTGTAAATTCAAGCTCTGTTTCAATCAGATTTTCACAAGTTCAAATTCATTGGTTATCTTATATCATGAAGGTTTCATAAGCAATGGTATGTAAGGGACATTGCTTCTCACTATGCCATGATTCTGATTTGAAATATGAAAGTCTAACACATGGAGTTGTATGGCAAGGTGAAAGATGGAGGCTAATGAAGACAAGAGGTGGCCAAGAGCTGGAGAGTTCAAGTGCAAGTAGGATATTTCTAAGATAAATTCGAGTAGCAGGTACAAGATTGAGATCAAAGGACATCAAGACTAGGAAGATCACAAATGGTTCCAAAATGTTGAAGAGAAGATGATACGAAGTCAAGGACAAGATTTGGTTCATGACCAAGGAACACTATAAGGGACATCTTCAAGATATCAAGACATCGAAGAAAGACACAACAAGTTCGAAAAAGAAGACAGAGGGAATGCTATCTTAGATTTCCAAGATCAAGATGAAGAACCCAATTATCATTAGAAAGCAAGATTCAAGACAAGAACCATGCGAAAAGAAGAGAGCAAGGTATGAAGAATATTGAAGATGAGGCAATTGGAGAATATGAGCCATCACAATTGAGGACCTAACAAGTGATTTCTCATCAGCAAACAAGAGGTATTTATCAAGTTTAAAGGGCGAGCATGCTGAGGTGGCAGCCATGTCCTCAACAAATAAAAATGTGCCAAGTGTCCCCATGGAAGTGATTAGTGTGATTGTGTCCAGGTTCATTGAATGTGAAAAGGAGAGTGAGGACGAGGGACACAATTCCCAAGGTGATGAGGTGGCATAGGTCACATGGTCCTAAGTTTGCTCATTGGTTGATAAATAAATGTCTAATTTTGATTGCCCCATTTGACACCAAGTGACATAGGCTCACATGGCCTTTTCTCTAATTGGCTCTTGGAAGCATTTTGAATTTTTTCATTAGTCTACTAGTTGGTGGTTTTTGCTACAAGTTCTCTCTTTTCATTGGTCCATTTGTTGGTGCACCTTATTTGGTTTTTATGCCTATTCTATTTTCTTATTGGTCCTTGGATAGCAATGTAATTTTTCTATTGGCCCACATGGTGGTGCCTAATTGGAATTGGGTGGGCATTTAATATTTGTAGCTATAGTTATGGAAACCCTAATTTGGGCTTATGTGGATTAATCTTGGCTCTTGATTTCAAATCAATCTTGGCCATTCATTGTAATTTCAAAAGGCTTGCTCACATCATTTGTAAAGGAGTTATGTTGGAGAATTGTTGCCAAAGTACCACCAAAATTGTTCTTTATTCATTGTTGGTCTTCATGGTGGATATATATTATCATTTTGGAGTATTGCATGGTTCTTTGCATCTCTCACTTAGATTAGGATTTACTTTCATGTTAAGAAGAAGTAGAAGTAGATGGATGGAAAATATTGTTGAATGGTGACTAATGGTGAAGTTAGTGTCCATACCTTTTGTTACTTGCTGATTGTAAGTAAAGTTGTAAAGTTAGTCTGGGCCTAAATTGCAAATGTTTAACTTCTATTTAAGATGTTCATTTAGATTGCGCCTTTATAGGGTATTTGGATGAGCATTGCCAATGTGAAAATCATTCCTGCATCCATAGATGATAGCACCTTCCTATACCTATTTGTTTTGGCGAAGCAAGGATTGGTTAAAGGCTCACCCCATCATCAACATTGTCTTACATTCTTGGAGTTGATAGCTTTTATTCTCTTGCATTTTATTTGGTTGGAAGTGATTGAAGAAGTTCAAGAGTTGATATCCATTGAATGAATAGCGGAAGTCCCTTTGTGATACCCAACATATCACATCATTAAAATTAAGTGAAGTCCACGATTAAGGAGGAACCTTGAGGTTGTCTCATCTGATCACACAATTCATCTACATTGTTTAGCATATGAGCATCATTATTCAAGAGAGAGTTAGAAATTTGGTGTTTCATCCTGGAATACTTAGTATTCGAATTTTGTATGTTGTAGTGGAACAAAACTCACATCAACAGTTGCAAAGAAGAACAAGTACAAGGAAGAGAATAAGAGATTGATAGCATATTACAAGAATGTCTTCAAACCAATTTAGCAGAGAGATCACACATTTGTGTCACCTCTCACCCTTTAGAGGGAAGATATTGATAGTGCAAAAGCTTCAAGGATGTCACTTCAAGAGACTTGAGCTTGGATGAAAGGAGTTTGCAAAAGGGATTGGCTTTTCTCTGAGGATTCGTGGGGCAATTTCAGACACTCACAACACTTAAAACCAGATTTCGTGCTTTCATGGACCGTTGGGATGAATTTCAGCCCATCAAAGGCAAAACCATGCCCCAACTACAGGCTATGGCAAATGTTCTTGAGCAGCTATTGGTAAGAAATAAGGTGATCAAGGCAAGAGGAATGGGAGACATTGAGTCATGGTACTTCGCTTTAGTCCATTGACAGGATACTTTGGAGAAGATGAATGATAATGCTTAGCTTGGTCTTTCCATCCATACTATGATTGGGGAAGCTCTGAATGCAACAAAGATCACCTTCAACTTTGAGGAGAAGAAAGAAAACATGAATTAAAAGATTTTGAAGAAGTTGAGAGCTTTCAACGTTGGTGAGATGGTATCATTAGAAGAGAGTATTTGGAAGGTCTTTCATCTCGCAGGCTTCTCATGACTTCAGTCAGGGACAATGCAGCTGAATGGGAGAAAACAATTGTTACAGCCAAAACTGAAATGAACCTAGCAAATTGGAGAATTCGAAATACACCTATGCCTCCAATGAATGAGCTCAATAATATGGTGTCCAGGTTCATCGAATTGGCAAAGGAGAGAGACAAATGAAATATTGTTTTAGATGATAATTTGATGTAAGCCTAAGTAACACTGTTTTCTCATTGGTTGGTAGTTTAGATACTTAATTTTGATTGGCTTTCTATTTGGTGCCATTTGATTGGTTGTCACATTTTTGTAATTTTTCTATTGGCTTATTTTTGAGGTGCTTGAATCTCATTGGCTGATGGGGTGGCAACCCTAATTAGGGTTTGTAGGATGCAATCAGGGCCATTGATTCTAATTTAATCTTGGTCATTCACTGTACTTGAGCTCCCTATATAAGTACTACTCTCATTTGTAAAGGGGGATGTTGGAGAATTGTTGCTAAGCTAATGCCAAATTTTCTCTACTCATCATTGTTGTGTTTTGCATAGTGATTAGTTGTGACCAAGTTTGAGTTTTTGCATGGTTATCTTCATCCTCACTTAGAATAGATTTCAATTTCAAGTTGTTGAGATAGAATAGAATTTCCTTTGAGTAGTTTAGTTGAATGAATGAAATTATGGATGTTTACTTGCTTGACTCAATTTAAACTAGGCTACTAGCCTCTTGCTGATTGTAAATGTGCCTTGTGTGGTGAGCTAGTCATTTCAAAACACTTAACTTCAATTGATATCTAATCTTTAGTTTGCATCCATTTGATGAGATTGAAGAGGAAACATTGATTTGAAAGTCATTTAAGTATACCTTAGAAGCTTGCGCTAGGTGGGTGGAGTCCCTGACAAGATTGCACTTAATAGAGTCCAAGTCATCAATGCTTCCTTGCGTTCATAATTAGGAGTAGAAGTAGTAGTCAAGTTTAAGTTCAAGATTTGAAAAT
Organism: Chamaecyparis obtusa; assembly: GCA_027943335.1. Taxonomy (NCBI): domain Eukaryota; kingdom Viridiplantae; phylum Streptophyta; class Pinopsida; order Cupressales; family Cupressaceae; genus Chamaecyparis; species Chamaecyparis obtusa. The sequence continues at coordinate 241,613 of BSBK01009902.1, read as the reverse complement.
CAAAATATATTTTCTTTGCACATTGTGAAGTCAAATCTTTATAAATCCAATTGACAAGTCTTGAGAAATAGTAAGTCCCCTTAGTGATTCCAACAAATCACATTGTTTCAACTGAGTGATTGTCCACGATAGAAGAACCTTGAAGTCATTTCATGATCTTACTTTGCAAACTTAGCATAAGAAGTGACCTTATTCAAGAGATGAGTATTTGGTATTTCATCTTGGAATACTAAGCATTTGATTCTGCATGTTGTAGTGGAACAAAACTCACATCAACAATACCTAAAATGGTTTTGTAGTCGGAACCCACCTTGCATTTAGCTCATATTACACAATAATCTTCCCTAAGTTGCACTTAAGGGGGGTGGTGTTGGAGTAAATTATTATTTACTATTGTGCTTAAGTTTTACTTAGGCATAATTAATATAGGATGTTTGGTTCGCAAGAATTTGACCCCGGACCAGCCATGGTTCGAATTGGTCCGTGGTACTAGTCCGGTCCGTCTATGGGTCTGGACAGGGTTCGGTCCACACAGGCTTGGTTCGAACCAGACCATGGGCTGGTCGGACCCTGGAGGACCAGACATAAAAAGGTGGACCTCGATTGAATCAGACACGAATTTTGGCAAATTTAATAAAGATTTCTTCTTCACTTCACTTCTGAAGATTTTTCTCTTGGTAACATGTTCTCATACCTAGTCATTTTCTCAAAGATTTTTCTTTGTATAACATTTAAGTATAAGTTACATTTATTTCTTATACTTCAAGTTATAATTGTATAAATACTGTCAGGATGTTTGAGATAGGTTTCAACTTCATATGAGTTAAAATGCAGATTCTAGACATAGCCAAATTTTAGGATTCAACATGCCTTCAACAGTGTTATCTCTGACAACCTGTCATGGCTTTTTGAGGTCAAATTGAAGCTGGAACAAGGATTTTCTAATGATTCTAACTCATTTCCTCACAAATCACTTGGTTTCAATTCTATATTCCTGACAGACTTAGCTCAACACTTGTTCACACCCTAGACATACATTAGTTTCCAGCAGGCCAAAATTGCTCAAACTCACTCTCAGACTTGGAGACTTGAAAATTGCTACCACCTAAAACCACCTAAGACTACCTTAAACATGTTTCCAAGAGAAAAATCTTTAAAAGGGAAGTGAGGAAGATGATGGAGAAGAATCTCAATAAATTTTTAATCCATTAGTTGAGCTTCAAACAATGATATTTGAACTTGATGTTATGATTTAATTTTTATGTTTTGAATCTTTGATGTTGAACTTGAAGTATATGACGCTATGATGGTATGATCATGATTCATGATGCTATGATTACAAGTTTATGGTGTTTTTGTTGTTTAAATGTTTTTATGATACTATGTGACATTCTAATCTTAACTTATGCTTCTAGGCTTCATAAATATGGATATATATATAATTTTTACCTGTTTTGTACTAACGAACCCAAACCCCTTTTCAAAATTTTGCCGTACCGGCAAACCGGTCCTTCATACCCAAACTTGGAACCGGACCCAAACCGGCATCCTAGTAATTAATAATTAGGTGCATTTTAGTTTTGGTAATTTGCTTGTTGGTTGTTACCGGTTCACCATCCTTGCCATTATATGCAAGGTTTGTACATTATGTTTGATCATCTCAATAATCAATCCATTTTCATTCTGGTGAATGGTTCTCTCTGTGAAGGTTTCTGCAGGTTGTGATCCTGGCTCAGGAGCATTGCTCTAACATGGTATCAGAACATTGTTCTAACAATCTGCATTTTTTTTCTTTTCTAGGAAATGATGGGGGCCTCCAACTAAAGTTATTGAGTTTAGTAATCCTTGCAAGATATTTGAAGAGATGTCTTTTACAAAAAAATTTACAAATTTCTTATTCATATCAATTAATTTTACCTTTTTGGTTTAATTTACGACCTTAGCATTTTACTTTCTTTTTTTAATAATTCAACCTTTTTTTGTAAGCTGGTTTGCTGGAACCATTTTTCTAGAAAGTATTTTTCAAGTTTATCACAAGTTTGATTTCTGGTAAATTCATACTATTGCTTTTCTGCCATTTGAACACATCACTGAGAAGGTTCAGTAGTTGGGAAATAGTACCATCAATTTTAAGAATAAACTCAAAAGACTTATTCTTATTCTCCATACACGAGTAATATTATTGACAATGCTTATAAAAGTTTCTCCTAACTTGGGTTGCTATGTCCACTCAGGGCTTCCTCATCTGCACCTTGTGAATTGAGCTGTGGAGATCTTGATAAACTTCCTGAACAAAGTATAGGTATATTTTCTGTTGAATTTCTGCCTTTGATGTTGGATATATATTTATAAGCGTATGCTGTGGAGATCTAATGCACTCATAGGATGGGTACAATTAAGAAAACGCTTCTTATTGTATTTATATCCAACTTTTATTATCCTCTGTTTTCTGATTTTGTGGACACAGGCTCAAAAAGGAAAAACTTTTCCGATAGTCATTTAGATCCAGTGAACTCTTGTGGTCTGGATGTTTCAGCCAATGCAGTCACTCTTAGGGAGAAAGCCACTGCATTTTCCTTGGTCAGTCCCACAACAAAACACCCTCGACACAGACTGGGATGCACATGCATTGTTTGTATTCAGCCTCCCAGTGGAATGGGACCAAAACATGAACCTTCTTGCACCTGCAATGTTTGTATTACTGTCAAACGTAGATTTGAGACACTTATGATGCGTCGTAGAAAAGAAGCAGAAAATGCAGGGAAGAAGCCTAATTCTTTAAACGAGCAGAAAGATGTTAACAATGGCAAGAGAAAGGAATCTGATGTGCATTCTGACTTTGAGACTAAATTCATGTGGGAAACTCCAGCTCCAGTATTGAAGAAGGGGATTATGAAAAGTCATCACTATCTAGGAAATGAAGTTAATTTGCCTTCAAATCTGAACTTAGATGCTTCTTGTAAGGACAATGAAGGTGTGAAAGAAGATTATTTAGTCAGTAAAGGTCGAATTGATTTGAATAGTCAGCCAGGAAGCGAGGAGGAGGAATTACTTGAGATTGGTCGAGAAATAACAGTGGGGGTTCTTGATAATATTGTTTTGCCTCTTGATGTGTGTATAAAACAAAATGAACGTCCAAGTTTAATATACCCTCCCCAGATAAGTACTACATTGGGATTTCAACAAAGTTCAAGTGAAGAAATAGTTGAGGAAACTTCCAGGGTTCAGAATGCAGATCATATCATGAAAGAAGAGTTCATTTCAAACAGAATTGAAACTGATGTGAAATCAATTTCCATTTAGATAAATTGACAAGATGCACCTGCTTCATTTGTAGAATGTGTTTCAAATGGCTGCACCTCAACAGGGAAGCTGTACTTCTGGATTACACATAATTGGGTTACAACAATATCTGAGGGAATTACAGTTTGTAAGATAATATGTTGTTACTGTGGGATCCCTGAAACTACTATTTTTCTTTAGGAAGGCTTGTGTATGGCAAGGTAACTTTTGGTGTATATGGAAGGGATGATGGTCAATCATCTGACTTGGAAACTCTCTTATATTTAGCCACATCCATGGAAAATGAGCTACTGGGTTGCATCCCTCTTTAACAGCAACATGCCTTAATCCTTACATATGACTATCATCATATACAAGATAAGAAGTTGTGACGGAAGTATCTAAGGAAATTTAATCTATGTTGTATTTCTACTAATTTTAATTTCCATAGGGGTAGTTGAAACTCTTGCCTGATTTCGTTTCTGGTCTAATGATGCACTGGGTTATCCTAAAAGCTGCAAATAATATGTATTTTACTTATTAGAATGTACATTTTACTAAAATTTCGAAAGGTATAATCTGAAGGAATTTTAAGCGGGTTCTTTTCCAAAACTTTTTTTCTTTCGCAGCGTTTGTTTTTCAACTGGCTAGAATGACTACTGATGAATCATGTATTGGAAGATCAAAAGACAAGAATTTACTGTCATTACGGGCGTGCTAATTTCTCTCTGTGCTTCATTATGGAATTCATGTTCTATGAATAGTGTGATTTCAAACGAAAAATAATGCTTTGCATAATGTGAAAGAATCAGTTGATATTTCATTTGGATTTCAAACAGCACGTAAGTACGGAGTCAAATAAAATGTCCTGAGGATGTGATTCCAATCATTTATAAAATAGAACAAAAAAAAGAAAAAAAAAGCATCATCCAAGGGTGTTCATTTTTATGGTATTTGGGATATGAAAATATGTCAGTTTCTAAACTTTCTCCTTCAGAACATCCCTGTGAGGTTAACTGTTTTAAAAGTTAACACTGAACCCTACAGAACTCAAACACTTGTTTAATGGAATCCTTGCAAATGTTATATACTATGTTGCACTGTTATGAAATTTTCGAATTATATCAAGCTTTTAACTCGAGCACAAGTCAGGAATTAGGGTTGTCTTGCTTTTCTTTGTGGTTTTTGTCTTCTCTTTTACACATTTTCACAAGATCGACAATGGGGCTATCAATTGAATCAGCAAGGAGACGAGTATTCATGCATGAAAACAAACAATGAAAATATGTTTGAAGGTTAAGTACTGCAATTTCTTTATCAAGGTTGCACTTATGAATAGAAAATATTAGTGAAACCTGTGGTTTCACTTCAGCCACACTTTGTGGTTACACTGTACGGTACTGTTTGAGTTACCTATCCTAGTATGGATTCCAGGAAAAACTGGGGGTTGGTTTTGTTTCGGGTTCATTCATACAAAAACTCATGAAGATGAGAGATAAATATATTGGGAGTAGTAATTAAGTTTACAATATTACATCACAACAAAAATTAAAAATATTGCAATGCCAATAAGTCAATCAAATTTCCTGAGATGTATTAAAAATAAAATAAAATTATAATATCAAATGTCAATTGTTAACCATTCTTGACCAAGGGCAATGAGGTGGGAAGTGGAAGTATCTAAGTCAATATGCTCTTGCTCAACATCACACTTTCTTGTGTACCATTTTGTAGCCATTTTGCTTGTTCGAAAGGGGACACAATTTAGAATTTGGGCACACTACACCTTTTGTCTTTTTTGAGTGTAGTTGAATGCTTTTATTGAATGGATGAAGGATTGTGTTCTAATTCATTATAGATGTAAATGAACTTGCAACATATTGAAAAAAAGATTAGAGTTAAATTATATAAATTCTAAAAGTATATTATAAACTATAAATAAAATTATATATATCATAAATGGAAAATGTTTTTTTAGAGTTGTTGATTATGAAATAATGGTGAAAAGATCATGCATGTATTGCTAACATTCTCATGACAATCTTCAAAGTAGGTCCTTGAAAGGTGGTTCAAGTCATGATAATGAAAAAAATTATATAGGAACTGATTTGTTAGTTGAGGAGCATTATTCACACATATTTTAAGCACCTTGCCCTATCCACTTCCTCAACTTTGTGATACAAAAAAAAAATAGCACCAAAACTGAGTGAATTAAAAAAGTGTATGTCAATCTCAAAGAGATCTATGTGTTCATTAACAACCACCATGACACAAGGCATATTCAAAATGCTGTCAAGATTGGAGCTATTGAAGGTAAGTGAAACAATAAATTTTCATTTTAGTAAATGTGTTTCATTTATAGTAAAATAATTATTTTATTGTATTTTGAATCTAGTAAATCTTATTTCTTTTAATTTTGACTTTCAAATAGGTTATTTTTGTTTCCAACACAATTGTCTTAAGGTAACTCATGAAAGCTCGAGAGGCACTTTCTAACATTGTCATCAACCCAAAGTGGTTCATATGGAGACAACCTAACATTACAAGGGCAACAATATTCAATAAATGAACCTAGATGGCATTTGGTAAAGTCACGTTGAATATCTCATCAATTTCGTCGAATCCATATTAGATATGATCTAATATACCAACATAGATAGACCATGTTTGAGAGAGGCATATGATGAGTCGTCATAAATGCAAAAGCACAAGATCTTGAAAAACACATTCTTCAAACTACACCAAATTATTGAAGATGGATGAAACAAAATGACCACTTTGATACTTATTGTCTTTGCATTGAGTCTCAAATATTATAGTGTTGAGCCTATTTTTGTGTTAAAAAGGATTGCGCCATATAAAGATGTTGAAATCAACCAAGGATATAATGCAACACTTTATAGACACTTTGTTGATCCTAATATATAAGATATATATGTCTTGTATGCTCCAACAACTTTTGTATAGATGTTTTTCATGACTAAGGTCAACACTCATAGTTGGCAATACTTCCACAAATAATCATTCACACATACAACCTTTTCCATCAAAATTTTCTATGTTCTATCAGGCCGGTCTTAGTAATGAAAGTTATCAAGAATGACAAGGTTATAGAATTAACCAGATCTAAGTTTGACAAAAGAACCTTTAAGCATAAAAGATATAACAAATATAAGGGTTTGGTATGCTGCTATTCGGATTTCCTACAAGGTTTATTATACAAATAGAAAAGGATCTTGTACAACTACAATAATCTACAATACCTACCAGATGGTAGAATATGAAAATGTTTTGATCTATGTGAAGTTATGAGAGAACAATTGTTGGATAATTTTAAAAAAGGACAAAGGAAACCAACTACAATTTTAGGTTTGGGAATCTTATTATTTAGATTATGTTCTATTTCTTGAATGAGCTACTTGATTTAAGGGCAAAATATTGCAACAACATAACCATATAGCCACTCAAACTATAGAGCACATGAAGATTTTTGGAGATAATAAAAAAATTAGCACAATGTAGTGGGCTTTCTTTCTACTGTGGTGCAAAGATACAAAAATGAAATTGCTTTCATGGTTTATAAAGACAACTTCTATATGGAAGCAGTAAGCCCTAGAACTATATGGATACCAAAGCTGCCTTTTGAGGTCTCTACTCAAGAGATGATTACATATGATGACATCTTGCTCGATAAACCCAAGGACACAACTACAAAGAGACTTGGAGCATACAATAAAATCACAATAAGTTGAATAATAAGAGTGCAGAGGAGACCTCAATAAACACAAGGATGAATTGTATAAGAAATGGGGATTCCATCAAAATCCTCTTGTAATACCCCTATTATGATTCTACAATCCAATCAAGATCCTCTACAAGGTACTTGGGGTCTTAGAAGGATCAATAGGCCCACATATCCTAGCACAATAACTCTGCAATCCTCAAGATCCACTCAAACACCTTCTAGAAGAAGAGAAGCTTCTGAACCTTCACCTCAAACAAAAGAAACAAAGAAGAAGCATCCAAGACCCAAACAATTTGATAAAAGAAAGAAGGTTTAATCGGTAAATGCTGATGATTAAGAAGAGGATAGGTCTCTAAACTGAGGAGGAAAGAGAAGAAATCAAAACAAACTCCTATGGTGGCACCTCCTTGAGAGCCTCTTCAATTAGATGCATTTTTTAATGACATTCTAAAAGAATCAACAAATCTTCATCTAGAGGTGCCTCCTATTTATCAAAGAATGATTGAAAAGGTAATAGTTATGTACATGATGAAATATAATGTGACATTAAGTGACATCATAGATAAATTCCCAAAGAGTCTTGTTGATGCCTTTAGGGATAAGAGTGAAAGGAAACAAAAGTGGTTGGAGACCTTAGACAAAAAGCTCTTTACAAGGCCAAACCTTGTCTCTAAAGAAGGAAAAGTAAAATTATCTCAAACAAGCTCAAGAGCTTAGAATTAAGAAAAAAATAAATATCCTCATGAGTATGGGGGAGGAGAGAGACAAGATATAGAAGGAAACAAATTAAGTGACGACAAAAACCCTTGAAGAGATGAAAAAGATTGAAGTCGTAAATGTAAAACAACAATCTACACCTCCTCTAGGTGCCATTGATCCACATGACATACCAAAACATTTTACAAAGGATGTGGATATTACATTATATAGAGCATGAAATGCATGATGACAAAAACAAGGGAACTATACCTCCTCCAAAAAACACAAAGCAACTATATCAGAATGAACAAGATGTAGAAACAATATTTCTAAATATTCTCCCATTGAAAAATAAAAAACAACAAGAGGAACAAGATGTTCCTCATCTAGTGAATACAAAACAAGCAATTGGTCATAAGGAGCAAGTGGATAACAACACCAAGGAGAATCTTGAGAAAGGTTGGGAAACTATTGAGCATTCAATTGGTCATAAGGAATAAGTAGATGATACCATTGAGGAAAATTCTAAGAAATGCTAGGGTACCTCTTCTTCCTCAAGTGATTCTTTCAAGGACCTTGTGGAATTACAAATGCAATTTCAACCAATGGTCACTCCTCAAATGTTTCAATTACCAACACATGATGGAAAAGGTTATCTATCCAATATATCTCCTCTCTACAAATTGCACGTGGGAGATATATTTCATTCTTCTACAAGAGAAGAATCCTTCATCAACACATCAAGAACACAAGACTATTAGATGAAGCCATAAGAATAATTCAGAAAGGATTGCCTGAGGTGAAAGTTTACTCATCCTTGCCTCTCAACTATTAAAGATTCTATTGGATTCCTTCAAGGAGCATTCATGTAATCTAGAAGAGCAGGAAATAAAAGAGGATATCAAGAAAATAAAAGATAAAAGGACTGTTGATGCCTCTGATAGATGTGCTAGTGTGCATAATAAACTACAAGAGAATTTGCTAAGTATTCAAAAGTGCTTGGATGATGCTATTGCATTATACTAGTTTAGTCTAAAATGGTCAGTATATACAAAGAGCATAAAAGATCAACTCAAATGGCCAACATTTATGATCTAGTAAAGGATAACCATGGTACAATAAGGGCACAAATTGAAAACTTGCACTCTTAGCTGAAGAAAATTTTGGAGTAGGCTAGAACTGAAAAGATGAGAAGTTGTGAGCCTAAGGTTAGATTCCTTAACTAGAATTTTGTTTGATGCATAAAGCATTGATCACAAATTGAAGGTACCAAATATAGTGGAAGAGGAATAAGAGTTTCATATTTAGTTTGAGTGTCAAATTCACATCTTGTCCTTTGCTAAGGTACACATGGATACTACCCTGGCCTAACTAAAGGTAATTTACAAGAACATTTTGTCATCTAAGTAAGCAGAAGGGTAGTTGCAGATAGGAAAAATTGGTTATCATATAGATATGCACAAAATAAGAGTAAGTTAAGTAATTCCATTTTGTTTCTTTTGAGGCACTATGTAAATATTATCTATGTATATTCTAAGGAAACATAAGAACAATTTTTCTATATCATTTTTTAGGAGACCAATGCTACATCTTAGGGGAGAAGGTAGTGGATTGATACTATTAAGGGAGACATGTTTTTGTTGTGAATTCAGAGGAAGACCCCTTACCATTTTCCCTTGATGTCAAAGGAGGAGATAAGATATCTCATGAATAAGTATTTCGTTCAATGAGAAAAGGGTAGATTGTCATGGTATGTTGTCATTGATGCCAACCCATGGTACACTTGTATGGAAAAGGGGTGGATTGAATGTGGTGGTGTCATCTTGATGTCAACCATAGAACAAAGACAATGAAGTAGTTCAAAAGTGTAGTATTTATTAGTTTCACCTTATCTTTTGAAGTTCACGATGAACATCCAAATGCCAATGCAATAGGTGTACCTTTTCTTTTGATATCTATATTGTTGAGTCAATTGCACATAGTTAAGTTAGTTGCATCTTATCTTCTAAAGTTCATGTTGAAGATCTTTATTCTATGTGTGACTTGAGTTGTGTAACCATGTATTTTGGATCTTGTATGTTGCAAGGAGTTAGGAGAATAATAGTTAATAATTTGACTCTTAAACTTCATCTGTGTCATGAAGAAAAATGCATAAAGTCCTCAAAATGACTAAGACACGAAGATTGGTTTCACATGAGGTGAATATATTTCTCTACATTTCTCCACATAGCAAGATATTGTCTTGTGGTTTAGAAGTTAAGTTTGTCAAGCTAAGAAGATATTATATTTAGAGTTTCATGCCACAAATTATTTTGCAAAGAAAGTTAGAGATGATTGCTTACCAAACTATGAAAATGCAGAGTAAAGGGTCTATGAGAATAAGCCAAAATGCTCTAAACTCTACCATAATAAAAAAATGGTCAAGCGAGTTTGAGGACATGATCAGAAAGGTCTATAGTAATATTCTATTCAAAATTTCAATTGATTTGGTAGATTGTAAGTTCATTCTTCAAGGTGTTAGAGTGATACAGTTGAATCAATATGCTTTATTTTCTCCTATAGAAGTGGTTTCCATATTTGTGCCAACATGTAACAATTATATACTATAAAATAAGCTTACATGGGAACTTGGAAAGGTTAACAATGTATACATTTTGATCCACATGATGATAGTTGCTTCTCTACAGTAGCACAAGATGGAAAAAGTTGTCAAGTTTGATGGTTATTGTTATTTGGATCGCCGGGGCATGACTTCTTTCTTGCACTATGATCCTGATTGTTTTCCACAACTTTGGAGGATTTATTGAGAATTTTTTGTGCCCTATTGAACTCTATGTTTGTCCGCAACATGTTATTTCTCACTATATGTGCATTGAGGCTGATTGGAAGCATTAGATGTTTTACTTACCTGCCACCTTGGAGCCAATCCAATTGATGTTTTGAAGGATTACAAAATATATAAATATAATATCAAATTAATTTAAAGTAATAAGTTGGTTGAATGTGAAGAATGAAAGGATTAAGTGAACAATATTGCTAATATAGTAGAGAAAAGGTGTTGTAGTGATTGTTTATCTTCAAATATGTTGTTATGAGGTTGTGTCCTATTTGAAAAATATTGTATCAATAAAACTGATATTACAAGGAGTTGTTTCTTCATTGGGTTATTTTCCTTAAAAAAGGTTGTAATCTTGTTTCACATTAAGAGGTTAGATTTTGCCAATACCTTCAAGTAGCTTTCTCAATGTGCTTTTTCCCTTGTTGGGTTTTCCATTTAAATTTGATGCTCTTTTATGTAATTGCGTGGAATGGTTTATTCTTTAATTTTTGCATTATTGTAGATATATGAAAAAAATATTTTAATATAAATTATTAAGATACTGAGTGACCCCCCTTTTAGTATCCTATTTTGTTCAACAAAGTTAAGGTAGTGGAACAAATTCCTATACTAATCTTGAGAGGAGGGTAATGCAAAAGTTTCTAGATCTTTACAAAAATTACATATATTAAATAGAAATAATACAAAAAGCATGCATACCAAACACAATGCTTTATGTTGGGGAAGCCCTTTTGGGATAAAAATCCCACACTCCAAAATTTTCCCATTATATTATTAAAAAATAAACAACAATTTATACAATATATTTGTAGAGAAATCTTCTCATGAGAGAATCACCAACCTTATATTCCAAGGTAAATCAATAGCTATAAGGCTCTTACACAAAACCTCCATCTCAATAAACTAATATATAGGGGATACAGTACATGAAACCATCAAATGGTATACAATTTTTTTTAGCTAAAACCTATTAGGATTAACAAGACAGAAATAACAATTACATGCAAATATAACCAATATTAGAAAAATAATAAACCACATAGAAGGGAACACAAGACACATAGATTTAACGTGATTCACCCAATCCCTGGGCTACGTGCACCAACCAAAGAGTCCAATCTTATTATCTAGTAATTTCAGCCTGTTACAATCTGTAATCACTTGCAACTCAATACCGCTGAAAGAAGCTATGAAATTCTCATATATTGAGAAAAAACCCTAACCCTAAGCCATTATAAAAAGACTTATGTAGGATTCTTTGGATTCTTGTGGCCCTATCCTGGGACAATCTCTTGATGCCCCATTTTTAGGTGCCACGCGGTTACTTGACTCGATATCTTGGCAGGATTCAGCTAAGAATGCAGAAGATGGGTGGATTTTTGTTAAAGGAAAAAAAAGATCTAAACATCTGCCCTCTTTCGACATGTCCCTCCATTCCTAGAAGGGGAAGAAATGATCTTTCTATCCGGTTGGCAGGCTCTTTGCTGACCGCTAGTAGTTTCAGGGCTGCTGATTAAAACTGAAATATCCTTCATGCAACGACTTCTCTAGTCAGGGTCCCAGTTTCCTTTTTTTGGTACCATTTTTTCTTTAGGTTGTGTGAGCCTATTGCAAAACCCTCGCTGTGGTCATGATTTGATCCTTTTCTGAGTGTTGTTTTGAAAATCTTTTTTGACCAAAATGTACAAGGTTTCAGGGCCCCTTCAAAACTTGTTTTACTTAATAAAAAACAAGAATTATGTAGGTTAACAAGTTAACCCTAAAATACTTGATGAGTCAACCTTGGGAAAATCTTGACGAGTCAACCTAGGGAAATGTTTGATGTGTCAACTAAAAAATGCTTGATGAGTTAAGGGAAAAGTGTACAGTAATTGCCTGATTAGTCACCACATGCCAATAATCTCCCACTTGGGGACTAATCAGGCTCCACACTAAGAAACCTCCCACTTGGAGATTGATCTTGTAGCAACACCGCTACCCCAAAATCTCCCACTAGATTGATGCACCCTAGAATCTGTTGTTCTATTTATTGTTTTCAATCGTGAAGACCAACCAAAGCTGAAGAGGAGTTCAACTTCTCCCTTGTCACTACCTTTGTAAACATATCTGTTGGATTTTCATCTATATGTATCTTTTCTAGCTTTAATTGTCCATTATCCAATACTGACCGAATGAAGTGATACCTCAATTGTATATGTTTGGTCTTTGAATGTAAGGCATAATTCTTTGCAAGATGAATGACACTCTGGCTATATGTAAATATATAATTGTCAATCTATGTTTTTGCCAACTCTTCCATGAAGAATTGGAGCCATATCATCTCCTTAGCTGCCTCTGTAGCAGCAACATACTCTGCCTCTGTAGTAGATAAAGCAACCACTTTTTGAAGTTGAGAAACCCAACTCACTATTGTGCCACCAATAATAAATAAATAACATGTGGTACTCCACCTGGTATCTAAATCCCCTACAAAACATAGCCTTTTAAATCAGTATTAGAGCCCCAAAACATAAACATTTATTGGATGTACCTCTCAAATATTTGAGAATTCATTTTACTGCATTCCAATGCTCAACTCCAGGATGACTCATACCTGTTGAGAACTCCTACAATATGTGAAATATCCGGTCTAGTGCATACCATGGAATACATCGAACTGCCTACAATTGAGGCATATGCTACCTTGAACATTTTATCTTCCCCCTCTTATGTCTTTGGACACATCTCCTTTGTTAATTTTAAATGACTAGGAAAAAGTGTGTTGACAAGTTTTGCATTCTCCATATGGAATCTTTGCAACACCTTTTCAACATAATCAACCTGAGATAGAGTCAATTTATTATTTTTCCTATCTCTACAAATTTTCATACCAAGGATTTGTTTTTCTGCCCCCAAATCCTTCGTAGAAAAAGAATGTGCTAGCTGTTGTTTCAACTCCTTAATGTGATCCATGTTAGACCCTTCTACAAGCATATCATCAACATATAAACATAAAATAATGTAGATGTCATCATCTTTCCTCTTAAAATAAACACAATGGTCTGAATTACACTAACTGTAGCCATGCTCAGCCATAAAGCTATCAAATTCAATATACCATTGTCGAGGTGCTTGTTTCAAGCCATATAAACTTTTCTGCAATTTGCACACTAAGTTCTCCTTACCTTTGACCTCAAAATCTTGTGGTTTTTGAATATATATTTCTTCTTCCAAATCACCATGGAGAAAATTTGATTTAACATCAAGTTGTTCCAAATGCAAATTTTCAATAGCCACAATACTTAAAACAATGCGTATAGAAGTCATTTTTACAACTGGACAAAAGATCTCATCCAAATCAATACCCTTTTTCTGTGCAAATCCCTTTACAACTAAATTGGGTTTAAATATTTTGTTACCTCCATCCTCCTCTTTTAGCCTATAAACTCATTTATTGGGTAATGCCTTTTTACCTGCAGGTAACTTACATAATTTCCAAGTCTGATTTTTCAGGAAGGAGTCCATTTCTTCTTCCATGGAAAGCTCCCACTGAACCTTTGTATCCACCGACACAACTTCATCATATCCTTCTGGTTCACTAATAACTGTTAATAAAATAGAATACAAAGAGGGATAAAATATTTCTAGAGGTCTACTTAACCTTGTTGATCATCTAACATTCACAAGATTTTGTGGTATTTATTGTTGCTGTTGTTGTAGAGCATGAGGAACCACTGGAACATCATCTTTTGGAGTATCATCCAACACTACATAATCATTTTCTTTCTTCTCATGCTGCTGCATCTGATCTTTGTACAACACTTTCTCATTGAATATGACATCCTGACTTCTTACAATTTTATGAGCTTCAACATCCCAAAGTCTATAGCCAAATTCATCAATTCCATATCCAAAAAATATACATTTGTTTGACTTAGCTTCCAGCTTGTTTCTATTTTCATAATCTATATGTGCAAATGCTTCACAACCGAAGGTTTTGAGAAAAGAATAACTCACCTTCTTACATGTCCATGCTTCCTCTAGAATACCACAACCCAAAGGAGTAGAGGGACCTCTATTGATTAAATAAACAACAATTTTTACAGCCTATTCCCACATGTTTAAGGGCATCCCAACATGCAAGCTCATACTCCTTTTATGCTCCATTTTTGTCCTATTCATGTGTTCAACCACTCCATTTTATTGTGGAGTCCTTTTTACAATTTTTTGCCTACGAATACCATTAGAGGAATAATAATATTCAAATTCTGTGCTGCAATACTCACCACCATTATCAGATTTGAGACATTTTAGCCTTTTACTAGTCTCATTCTCAACCAAGCATTTCCATTTCTTAAAAGTTTGAAATACATCAGATTTTTGTCTAAGGAAATAAATCCATACTTTTCTTGTTGCATAGTTTATAAATGTAACATAATACATAGAGCCACCAAGGGAAGATACATGAGCTGGTACCCATACATTTGTATGCACAAGCTCTAATTTCTTATTTTTTGTTTCCTTCCCACTCTTCACAAAACTAACTCTTTTTTTTTCCATACACACAACTTTCATAGAAATTCGTATTGACACATTTCAGACCCAGTAAAACTTTCTTTGAATGAAGTAATTTCATACATTTTTCACTCATGTGCCCAAGTCTGTTCTTCCATAGTGTTGTGTCAGAATCTACAACTGGTTGATGTTCTTCATGCTCAACTGTAGCAACTATTCCTGAACATTAATTTTTCTCTAAAATAATTAAAGTAGAAGGAACAATATAACCTGTA
Organism: Chamaecyparis obtusa; assembly: GCA_027943335.1. Taxonomy (NCBI): domain Eukaryota; kingdom Viridiplantae; phylum Streptophyta; class Pinopsida; order Cupressales; family Cupressaceae; genus Chamaecyparis; species Chamaecyparis obtusa. The sequence continues at coordinate 226,279 of BSBK01009902.1, read as the reverse complement.
CAAAGATATAAGGTGCCCACTTTCACACCTATTTCTACTACTAAGGAACCTTTTGAAACCTTCCAATTTCTATCATTAAAAGTAATTTTTCAATCCTCATCACCCAGTTGCCCTGCTGAAATTAAATTCCTACTCAGCCTTGGAGCATGTCTTACCTCTTGTAGTAGCCAATGATTTCCATTCTGTAACTTAATCTTAATTTTCCCCTTTACAACAATCTAACAAGGTTCATTATCTCCCAAATAAAATAGCTCAAAATCCCCTTGGACATAATCAAGAAAATAACCTCTATGGAGTGTTGCATGAAATGAAGCCCCTGAATCTAAAACTCGTGAATCATCAACACTTTCTAAAGGAAGAAGCAAATCATCCTCTTCAGATTTATTACTTACCACATTTGCCTCCTTGTTACGTTCTTATTTGTCTCCTTCTTTATTCTTTTGAGACCAAAAATATTTCTTCTTATGACCTGGTTTTCCATAATACCAGCAATCATTTGGTCCTTTGGATTCAGACCTCTTTCCCTTTGATTTTCCTCTTGATTTCCCATGATTTCCAAAATTGTTTCGTCTCTCATTCGTTCTACCTCTTCTTTGTCCATTCAAGACACTTACAGATATAGATCCACCTGAGATTTTCCTATGAGTTTCCTCACTCAAATTCACACTGATAACCTCATCAAATTTTAGGGTATTAAAACCAGAAACAAAGTTACTAATAGCCATTACCAAGCCATTCTAGCTTTCAGGAAAAGAACACAAAATCAAGAGAGCCCTAATTTCTTCATCAAAAATAATATTTATAGAAGATAATTGACTGGTAACCATATTAAAATCATTCAAATGATTAGTAGCAGATCCACCTTCTGCCATCTTCATATTAAACAAACGCTTCATGAGAAATACCTTGTTTGAAGCGGAGGGCTTTTCATACAACCTTGCTAGGGTTTCTATAAACTATTCAGTTGTCTTCACTTTCGTAATATTAAAAGCCACTGATTGTGCCAGGCATAATCAAATACTTCCAAGTGCCTTTCTATCAATAATATCCCAGTCCTCATCAGTCATTGTTGACAGTTTCTTGGATTTTCCTTCCAATGATCGCCATAGATCCTTCTGATAGAGATAGTCTTCCATTTGCATTTTCCATAACTGAAAGTTATGTCCATTAAACTTCAAAATGTTCATTTTACCCTTGTCTGTCATTGCTCCCACTCAACCGTGAGACTCCCACTAAACCATGAGACCTTCTTGTAGAGAATAATTGAAAAACCTCGCTCTAATACCACTTGTTAGAATTAACAAGACATAAATAAAAATTACATGCAAATATAACCAATATTAGAAAAATAATAAACCACATAGAAGATAACAAAAGACATGAATATTTAACGTGGTTCACCCAATCCTTGGGCTACATCCACCAAATAGAGAGTCCAATCTTATTATCCAGTAATTTCAGCTTGTTACAATCTACAATCACTTGCAACTCAATACCGGTGCAAGAAGCTATGAAATCCTCATATATTGAGAAAAAAACCCAACCCTAAGCCATTATAACAAGACTTATGTTGGTTAACAAGTTAACCCTGAAATAATTGACGAGTCAACCTAGGGAAAAGCTTGACAAGTCAACCTAGGGAAATGTTTGACGTGTCAACTCAAAAATACTTGACGAGTTAACCCGAACCCCACAATAAATGAAATGTATACACTACTTGCCTAATCATTCACCACAAGCCAACAAAACCACCCAAAAAGTGGCACCCAAGTTATCTCCAATATGACATGTGCTATGATATTTCAAAACACACACCAAAACATGTAATTTCCTCTTAGAAGTTTCTTATGTGTCCAATACGATTTTATATTTCCCATTTAAGAAGACCCAACTTTTGACTTTCATAAGTTTTTATGTAAGAGTCCAATTGAAGAACCTTTTGAAGTGATAAAAATATTGTGAAGAGCTCTATCAATCTATAATATTCCATGTCAGCTTTGACCACTTTTGGGCACATTTGGAGCCTCCAAGTCCTTCAAAATTGACTTAAAATTTTTTGTTTTGAACTTAAAAAATTGGAAACTTAAATATGTTCAAATCTAGACACGAGCTTTCAATAAAAACTTAACAACATTTTTATTTAGTGAATTTGTTGCTTTGGAGAAAATTTTAGACCAATCGGTTCTCAAATTTAAACTTACTATAAATAGTAACCTTATGTAAATGCAAAAACCTTAATCGAAAACCTTATGTAAGTACTAGTTTAAGACATTATTTTCATAACATTATCTCACTTGCAAACACCTTACAAGAGTAGAGGGAGTATCTATATGATAATTTAGTTGATAGGGAACATGAGGCCCATAGACATTGAATACCATCTAAACTTCTCTATTTTCATAGCCCTAATTAAAGGATTTGTAACATTTATCAAATTTTGTGCCTTAAGTAGCTTCACCCTACCATCCTCAACCATACCTTTGAGAAAATGATATTTAACATCAATGTGCTTTGTCCTAGCATGAAAAGTTAGGTTCTTAGCTAGGAGATTGCACTCTGACTATCACAATAAACTATCACTACACCTTGTCATATTTCAATATATGAACACAATCTCTTAAGCCAAATGCCTTCTTTAAAAGAATGAGTAGCTTCCATATACTCAGCTTTAGTTGTGGAAAAAGCAACTACAACCTTTCGACGACTTGTCTAAGTGATTGCACCACCAAATAAAGTAAACACACAAGCACGAGTGGATCTTTTTCTATTAATATCACTTGCCTAGTTTGAATCCACATAACCATTAATATCAAGATAATTTTCATCTCCCATCAAATTTTCATGATAACAAAAAGAATACTTTGAGTTATTCTTTAAATATCTAAAGACTCTTTAAACTGAATCCAAATTAACTCTACCAAGATTAGACATATATGGGGAAAGAACTCCCACTTCTTGCGTAATGTCTATCTAGTACAAACCATAACTTGCATAAAAATTCCAACTACACTCTGGTAAGGTACTATTCTCATGTATTTCATCTTTGATGGTGATGTAGGAAAATTTAAAGTAGATAACTATTTTCTAACTCTAAAAGGAACACATGATGGTATATAATACTGCATGTTAACTTTTGTAAAACTAAGTTCACATGCTTACTCTGGCCTAACCATAGTTGCTATTCACTCTATCTCTTATAATTTCCATCCAATGAATGTGTTTAGTTGCATTAAGATCTTTCATTTCAAATTTAACAACAAGATGAGGCTTTAGATCTAAAATCATACCTCCCCTTTACCAATAAATAACATATTATCAGCACATAATACATTATATAGAAAATTATTATCATCATATTCATAATAAACATAGTGGTTTGATCTATAATACTCAAATACCAAACTCTACACATATGGATAAAATTTTTGGTACAATATTCTAGGACTCTGTTTGAGGTCATGAAAATATTTCTTCAATTTATAAAACAAATCACATTTACCATTTACCATGTAGTGCTCTACATTTTTCATATACATATCATCCTCCAAATCACTGTAAAATAAAGTAGTTTTCATATCCATTTTCGACCTCTAAATTATAAAAAATAGTAATGATCGATGTCAATTTTACTACAAGATAAAATATCTCACCATAATCAACACGTTATCTTAGAGTATCCATTACCAACCAACCTCAATTTATACTTCTCAATACCTCCATATGGACTAAGAGTAATCATGAAATGCACAAATCACAAAACCCTCAAATAAAAAGGCACACAAATATAGACATGACAAGAAAAAACATGAAGATGAATGGGACGAGGAAGGGGGAAATGAGCCTAATCAATAACCTAGGGAAAAATAAGAGATATTACAAGTGGTATTAGATGATTTTACTACTAGCTTAAGGGACATCACGATGAATTGATTACTCCATGAGATAGATTTGGTCCTCATTGGATGTTCCTACCTCTGTAGTCTAAGTGGTGAATATTACTGTAGACACCTAAAAATCCTTTAGAAAATAAAGTATTTTTATTTTCTGAAAAATCCCTGATGACATCATCATTTATTAATTAATTAATTAATTTATTTTTATGTCATTAAATCCTTTTATCTTAATTAAAAATATTTAATTAAGAAATCCCTCCCAAAAATGTTTAAATCTTATTTAAACATTATCTCCTTATTTATTAATTATTTAATTAATAAATCGACCAAAAATTCCAAAATAAATAATTAATTTATTTTTTGCCCAAAACTTGGCCAATTTCCTTAAGACCACTAACCTCTTCCAGAATCTTCTAATCCTTCTTTAATTTTGATTAAAGGCTAATCCCATCATTTCCTAACCCTAATCCCAACTCAAAATATTTAATTAAGATTAAATATTTAATCCTCATGTTTATTAAATTCATTTTAATAAATATTCTCAAACCTAAACCATGGAAATAAATAAATCTTTATTTATTTCCTAAAATCCATGTTTATCCTAAGGAAATTCTAGACTCTTCTAGAAAGTCCTAATCTTAATCCCCCCTCCCTAATCCTGTCACATTCCCTAACCAAGGTTAGCCAACTCCTAAGCTTAACCCAGAGTCAACAAACTTCTAGAAACTTCTCTTACATGCATTAAGTGCATTTAAAGCCTCCTTATCCCTCTTACATGCATTTATCATGCATTTAAGAAGCCCCTCACCCCTTTCTTACATTCTTTGACCTTAGGCACAATTCCCAAATTGTGCACATCCCTCCCATCTTTCAATCCAATGCCCTTGTGACACTTGTCACAAGGAGGTGGCCCTGAACTAGCACAATCCATGTGCTCCCCTTTAAATGAATCTTGGCCTCTCTTAAGGATTTTGATCCTAGCCATTCATTCCTCCTTCCCAAATCTTATAAATGCTCCTCCTTTCAAGAGCAAATTCATTAGCTTAACTCTTATTCTCATGCATTGTTATCATGCCCTTTTATTTCTAGCCTTAAGCATAATCATCTTAATTTAGCTTACTTTCAAGCATTTTAGCTCATCTTAATTTAGCAATAATGGATTAACATAGATTATTTCATTGTTTTGCATAGCATATCATCATATCACATCTCTATTTGGTTTAAAATCAATCTTAGCATAAACATCATGTAGCTTAGTCTTCATTTTAGCATCATTTGGATCCTTGAGGCCTTAGGGGCAAATCAGGTGTTCTATACCTATTTTTGTGCCATTTTTGGGGTTTTCATGGATCTCAATCCATCCTAAAATGCATAAGGAACATGCTCCAAATGTTTAGAGAGCACACCCACATCCCCTTAAGCAAGAGCAAATCAAACAGTGCTCAGGTGCACCTGTTTAAGCTCAATCTGAGGTGGCTTAGTTTAGAGTTTTACTTGTTTTGATTGATTTCATGCTTAGACTAACATCTAATCTTTGTTTGGCTTGAAGTTTTCCAAAACCAGGTACCCTCAAAAGCCTATGTCCACAATTACCACAAGTGATGAATCTAGTTCTGATTGGACATTCATACCTCTTGCGGGCCAAGTGAACTATGTCTACATATATTCATGTATATGCTCTATGTCTGGATATATTCATATGCCTACAATGTGTATGCTACATTTTGCATATATCCTTGTGTATGCTTCATACTTTTATGTGTATGCTCCATGTTTGGTTCATAGCTAATGTGTTTCTATAAGAAAGCATCCCAGTTTATGATTACTTGAGAATAAGCAATCTTGGTGGACTGGCATGTCCCCTTCTTGAAATAGGATTAAATAATAAATAATAATAATTAAATAAAAAATATAAAAGAATAAAATTAAAAAACTAATTAAAATTTATTTAAGTTAAACAAATAGTTAAAAGTAATGAATGAAGAAGTTGTCTTCCTCAAACATGAGGTATAAAATGGAGAGAAGAGAACTTAATTTGAGGGGTAAATGGAGGGGGGACGAAAGAGGGATCATAAGAATCAATGAAGGATTAAGAGAGGAAGGAAGGGAAGGGAATAAAATAAGGAAGTGACTCATTTAAAAGATGGAGGAGTGTGGCCCTTTTGAAGGGTGGTAATTGTGAAAGGGTGTGGCCATTGAAAATGGAAGACATGGTGAAGGGGTGTGGCCCTACCTCACAAAAGATATAAAGGGGAAGAATGATAAAATAGAATGGAGGAAACTGAGCATAGGAGATCTAGAGAAGATTTAGAGTAGAAGTATAAGGATGAATCTAAAATAAAAATTGAGAAGAAAATAAGAAAATAAGGTATGTAGATCTAGAAGAAGAGGGTATGCAGATTTTAAATGAGGTATATATAGATTTGAAAATAAGTAAAGATAGATTTGCGAAGTGAGAGATAGTTGAAAATTAAATAAGTGGTGAAAGGGACAATAGTTTTTTGTCAAATTGATGTATCTTTTCTTAACCAAAGGGTGTGACCCTTTCATAAGGGCATTAACAAATGAAAGGGTGTGACTTCCCTACACTCAAAGGAGATATAGAAAGAGAAGAAATTCATTTGCGATGGGCATCCAAGGAAGATAAATTTGGGGAATAATATATTATTCTTGAGGGCCACAATAGAAAGTCGTGACTCAATTCTTATGAAAGGTGGCTACCCTTTCACCAATAAGGCATAAAGGAGAAATTATTCTAAGAATTCAAGGATTAATTATCTATCATCACTCACCAATACATCAAATAAAAACTCACTCAATCATCACTCATCACTCTATGAAGTAAATATACATTCAATCTTCATTCACTAATATATCAAATCATCAAATCAAAGGAAATCATTCAATCATTCATCAAACATCAATTAGGAATCAAATAAATAGACTTGCTTCCATCAATTCAGTCAATATTTATTAATCATACAACCAATCAAATATTTCATGTCCCCTGATTTGACATCAGATGAATAGGAAACTCGTAATATGAAAACTTTCCTATTAATAAGAATTCAAAATTTTGTATAATCACAAATCCCAATTAAGGAATGCATCTTTCACAATATTATTTCCTTTGTTGTGAACCAAGAGATTCCACAATCAAAGATCTTTAGTCCTTAACCAACCATTAAGCATAATAGAAGCAATACCAATGAAAATGCACACAATTAGTATTGAGGAGGTAATGGTTAGTTTGGAGAAGACACTTCCCTTGGATAGTGGTAGTATTGATAATTTGGTTTTAGAAGAGATGGTGTAGAAACCTATCTTAAATAGGCTTAAACATCCTTGTCCTTATGGGATAAGTTGGTTTCAAGATGATCATATGGTAGAGGTGAAGGAGAAGTGTTTGGTAACTTTCAACATTGAACCTTATAGAGATGAAGTATTGTGTGATGTGGTATCTATGAGTTCTTATCATGTTATATTGGGTAGACCTTGGCAATATGATAGAGGATTTATCCATGATTGCAAGAGTAACTTGTTCACAATAGATAAGGACGAGCATAAGTTTACTTTAGTTCTCTTAAAGGAGGAAGAGGGAAAAAGTGCAAGGAATCTGAGCACTGTGAAGAGTTACTATTCTAAGAATTAGAATGCAGAGTTTAAGCTGAAGGAAGGCTTGGATCTAAAGAAGGAAGATTTGAGAATAGGTTGGTATCAGATAAAAAGAAGGATAAGGTATTGTAGTAGAAGACTTTGGATTAGAGAGAGTCTTGTAGCAGAATTAAACTAGTTTGTGAAAGAAAAGAGGTGTGGTAAGATTTCTTTACTACCTTGTGAAGATGTGAGACATGACAAAGGAAGTACATAGAGAAATAAGTGGAGGGATCTGACATAAGTAAGAGAAGAGTTGCAGAGAAAGACAATTAAAAAGAAAGATAGTTGCAACAAAGAGGATATTTGGATTAAGAATGAGTATGGGATTTATGTCCTAAATCTCGTAAGATGTTCATAATTTCCCTTATGTAACATCTTGTTCTCACTAGGTGTGTCTGATGTAGGATCATCGTTGGGTCATTGGCAATATTGCATCACCCAAAAAATATTTCCTTTCAATTTTGTTCTTATTTTCTAGTTTATGTGATTTTTGTGGTGTTCCTTAGATTTGGATCATTCATAGTTGCAAACCTCAGGGTATGTTCTGGACATCATTTTTGACTTATGTCTAGGTTTTCTCCTCATGTGGATTCTTCACTATGGAGTTATTCTGGGTTCATGGTCAGTTTTGTGTGTTCTTCAAGTTCTTATGATCAGTTGGATTTTTCTAATCTAGCAAATTATTTTCCCAATCAACGAAGATTTGTGGCCCATATCATGATGTTCTTGGATCTTTGGTTGATTTATCTCTTGGAGCATACATCATTTATACATAGTTTCATTCAGACCTTATGATTTGGGTCCTGACCTATATTTTAGCATGTTACATTTTCTTATTCTTGGAAAATGTAATTTTTTAGGCCAACATATGTGTTGTGAAGGCTCTATATATTGAGGTAGTTGATCTTTTTTTAGGGGATTAGGGGAGAATTAAATAGGATAACCTTTGAAAGGTTAACACTAGAGTTTAGGTTTGGATTTCTATTGTAATAAAGCATGTGTGTTGAAAGTATGTAAGTTGCATGTTGTAGGCCAATTTGATGTAAATCTTTGATTATGTGATAATGCAAAGATCTGTTGTAGAACATTGATTATATGTTCTTGTGTTTAAGTCAGTTGTTTCCACTATATTGGCTCTTGCTACTTGATTTGGACCATCTCCGTTGGGGAAACTCCTTCCTTGACTGCGTCAATATAATTTTAGGCCCATGGCCAAAGTGGTATAAATAATGATTTAATGTCCAAGGTCTATGAATCAACATTATCATATTACTAGCCACTTGAGTATATCAAGACCACTTTGCAACATTAACTATTATCCTTGCAACATTATAACTTATCATTAACACCTTATCACTTGATAATTATAAACCTTGTATGCAATAGGTTATTAATAACTTATCCATCTTGTATGTAATAAGATGTTAATAACTTGTCATCAAAGAGTTGATAAGATATTAATTTCTTATTAAAGAAAAGAATGTATAAGACATTAATATCTTATGTATAACAAGATACATAATGTACCAAATGACAAGAATGCATATCAAGTATGTGTGTAACAAGGATATATAATGTATCAAGAATCCACAATACCATATAACAAGTAAATATATGTGAAGAAGGCTATCTAATATTTATACCTATCCACTAAAATGAGTGTGTATCAATGTGTAATACTTCCAAATGATGCCACAACTATATACCTTGTGAATGTTATCGATGATCAATGTTTATCATTTTCATATGTATGCCATCGAAGAACTAAAATGTAATCAATGTATATCAATGCAAAGCATGCCATTCATCAATATGAAATGTAACTAATATGAGTATGCAGTGAACATGACTGTGCATCAATACCAATGATCATGTCTTAATACATTCTTTTTTCATCATTAATTTGAAATGATAATCCCAATCTCAAAGCTAAACAAATGTATCACTATGTATCATTGCCAAACAAATATACCTATTCATACTATATCAATTAAAAGAACAATAGCATCAACCAATGATCATAAAAATTAACTTATATTCAACCAATTCATGCATATTATATACCATATTATCTTTTGGCATCAAGGAAAACAAACAAAGGGAACAAAAAAAAACATTATCCACATCTTGTTGTGTTGACAATGTCCAATAATTCTCTTTTCAGGATAGAAAAATGAACTGATCTTGTAATTGTAGCCAATATGTGTTCTGTACTTTTAGCAAAGGGAATTAACCTTCCTCGAGAATCTCTCTACTACCACATGCAATAAAAATTGAGAGATTGTGATTTTCCTTCCTGCACTTCTCAGTAAATGCTTATAAAATAATATTGAAGTTATTAATCCTAATACTAAAAAAAAATAAATTGTCATAGTAATCCTAATATAATAAAAAAAAAGAAATGGAATCTATCCTAGTAATCCTAAACCTTAGCACCATCCCCAAAAATGGTGCCAAAAAAAATTGGTGTCCAATATACACAAATGGTTGGTACCACTCCTAACAAGGCATCTAACACTCCATTAAGTAACTTTTCTCTTATAGGAAGGCTCATTTAATTATCAACAAAGGACATGTGTATTTGGGTGATGCTGACACTATACATGTAGAAAAGGGTTCCTATTTATCTATGAAATAATGAAAACAATTAATTTAAAAATAACAATCAAATAAGACAAAAGTAATGCTAAATGTGGGTCTAGACTAAACAATAGTTATTGTGGGTAATTGGTTTGGTAAGCATAGTAGTGGCTATAGGAAGACTGGTTGAATGATTAATAGGAAACTTATTCATGACTAAATGTATACTTAACAACATGTAACAATATAATTGAGCAATGTTGAAAGCATTAACTCATTAATCGTTAATAGAAGATACTTTACTAAACATAACAATGCAATTATTGCTCTATTAAATGAACTAATTGTTTAAGTGTGAAATGGATACTAATGAATCTAAAAATATAAACCATGTGAGATGAGTTCATTAATTAACCATTCCAACACTAAACATTCGAAATACAAGAGAAAGAGGGGCTTCCAAACATAACTCTCAATATAACCCAAGTTAGATTAGAAAAACCCAAGAAGATGAAGGTATTCCAATGCTAAACCCAAATTATATCAAGGAAGTATGCAAGCAAGACCTCTTTAATTCAATGTAGGATTTGATTAAAGATGTGCAAATGAAAATGTGAAATTGAACCAATTGATTTAATGAGAAAAGTAAGATAGATCTACATGTTAAGTGTATGCAATCAACCCAATTAAGATATTGATGAAGGGTGCTCCCCTTAATACCACAAACACATAACAGAAATAGAGAAACAACAACAATATGCAAGAATAGAAAATTGGCTTCTTATTATCTCCACAAATGTGGAATTACAAACTTTCAGAATTACAATATGCAAAGCCACATGGGCATTCCCTTACAATATTCTGTAGGACAAAGCCTCGAATCAATACCCAGATCTACTACCCAGAACTATTCTGAACTGCCTAAGACAATAATACAGCCTTCCTTATATAGGCAATTTTCCACCGCCTGGGAACGTTCCAGAATTTTAGCCAATAAGGCCGACCAAACTTAGAATTATTTTTATTTTACATTTCATTACATCATAGTCGGCTCAAGATACCCTTTGAAACCCGAACACAAATTTTGAAGAAAATTATTTTAGGCCATTTCATGTGGCCCAACTTTCGAAGACCATAATTCATCACCAGTTGACCCGATCGGCTATTATAACCCCATTTCGGAAACGCCACGAAGCGCTCTACAGGCTTGATTGGCGCAAGCACCCATCACCCAAATTTTTGACCTCATCCGGGGCCTCTAAAGCCTTCAAAACTAAGTTCAAAGTTTCTGTACCCTGCTGCCAATACCGAAAATCTTCAATATCTTCCAATATACACTTGATCTGGCAATGAAACTTTACTGGCAGACTTATATGACCAAAATGAACCTCCAAGAAAGAAATCAGATCATTCTGGGCACATACAAAAATGACCAAAAATAGTAACTTTCCATAAATAGCAGCTCTGCACAAAATAGCCCTTATTGAAAATTAAAAAAAATAGAAATGTTTTTTTGGGTGATGCAAGATTGCTCTTACACCCAGGATGCTCCTCCATCAGACACCCGAGGTAATTTGAGAAGTGACCCTGTCACGACTCAGGTGTGCAGAGGAAAACCAAGATGGCTAACCTCCTCCTTTGTCAGCCATGATGAATCTTCAACAGGTCATCCTTTCCACTTGACCAGATATTCTTCATATGTCATGTTCCTTGTGCTTCTGCCAACACGACTGTCCAGTATACCTTCGATCTCCTTAGTGTCTGAACTAGTTGCTGGAATACTCCACTGTGCTGCTATGATCTCATCTTCAACACCTCCCTCATGATACTCTGTCAGATCTGAAATGTTAAACACTGGTGAAATATTTAGCTCAGTAGGCAATTCTACCTCATATGCGTTTCCTGAATCATGTTTCTTCAGTATCTTACATGGTCCAAACTTCTTCATTTTCAGCTTGTTATATGTACCAACTGGAAACCGCTCCTTCCGCAAATGAACCATGACTTCATCACCAACCTAAAATTCTTTATACCTCCTTTTCTCATCTGCCTTAGCATTATACTGTGCGTTCATTTTGGTAATATGATTCCTCACCTCCCCATGGATGTTCTTCAAGTGTTCTGCAAAATCCTCAGCTTCAGCACTACTTATTTCTCCTTTATCTATCTTCCTCAATTCAGATGCATTTCTTGGACTACTTCCATATACAATCTGGAATGGTGATTTAACAGTGCTCCTATTGATAGAATTATTGTATGCAAATTCTGCCTGTGGTAAAATCAAATCCCATCTTGTTGGCTTATCTCCAACCAAGCATCTCAACAAATTTCCCAAACTTCTATTCACCACCTCTGTCTGCCCATCAGTCTGTGGATGATGTGATGAACTGAACTTCAAATCTATCTTCAACTTCTTCCACAATGTATGCCAGAAATATCCAACAAACTTAGTATCTCGATCTGAAACTATGGTCTTTGGCAAACCATGTAGTCTCACCACTTCTCTGAAAAATAATCCTGCTACATGAACAGCATCATTAGTCTTCTTGCAGGGAATGAAATGTGCCATCTTTGAAAATCTGTCAACCACCATAGAAATTGAATCATGTCCCCGCTGAGTCATCGGTAAACCAAGAACAAAGTCCATGCTGATATCCTCCCAAGGCTTCTCTGGTACGGGTAATGGCTGATACAATCCTATATTCTACTTCACTCCTTTCACCATCTGACATACTCTGCAACTCTGTACAAACTTCTTCACATCTTGCTGCAATTGTGGCCAATAATAATTCTCACCAACCAAAGCAAGGGTTTTATCACGACCAAAATGTCCAGCCAATCCTCCGCTATGCTTCTCCTTGATGAGATTCTCCCTCATAGAACTTCGTGGAATGCACAACTGACTCCCTCTGAATAGCATATCATCCTGGATGATGAAATCCAACCATTTCGTCCTGTCTAGAGTAACAGGTTCTGTACAAGCTTTCCAAGCTTCACCAAAATCAGGATCCTCTGGATACAAATTCTTGAGTTCTTTGAACCCAACCACTTCAATCTGCATTTCTGTCATCAATAGTTGCCTTCTGCTAAGAGCATCTGCAACCCTATTAGACTTTCCACTCCTGTGTTTCAAAACAAATGTATAACTCTGCAAAAACTCAACCCATTTCAAATGCCTCTGATTCAACTTTCCTTGACTATTCAAATATTGCAAAGCTTGATGATCAGTATACAAAACAAACTCTTTAGGAAGCAGATAATGTCTCCACTTCTTTAATGCCTGAACTATAGCATAAAATTCCTGATCATAAATAGAATATTTCCTCTTGGCATCATTTAACTTCTCACTGAAATAAGCAACAGGTTTACCTTCTTGGCTCATAACAGCTCCTATTGCAGTACCACTAGCATCACAATCTACTTGAAACAGCTTATTAAAATTTGGAAGTGCTAAAACAAGTTGTTCTGTAACTTTTTGTTTCAACAATTGAAAATTCTTTTCTGCCCCATTAGTCTACTTAAACTCTTTTCTATCCCCTCTCATTGTTTCAGTCAAGGGTCCACAAATACTGCTAAAATTTCTGATAAACTTTCTGTAAAAGCTAGCTAGACCATGAAAAGATCTTACCTCAGTAGCACTCCTTGGAGTAGGCCATTCAAGGATAGCCTGTACCTTCTTTGGGTCCATTTTTAGACCTTCTCCTGAAACTACAAATCCCAAATACACTAACTCTTTCTTCACAAAACTGCACTTCTTCAAATTAATCAATAATTTCTCTTCTCTCAGCTTCTCAAATACCATACGAATATGCATCATATGCTCATCCAATGTCTTACTAAAGATCAAAATATCATCTAGGTAAACAATGACAAACTTATCCAGAAATTCTTTCAGAACCTCGTTCATGAGCCGCATGAAAGTGCTCGGTGCATTGGTTAGCCCAAAAGGCATGACTAACCACTCATATAGTCCTTCCTTTGTCTTGAAGGCAGTCTTCCATTCATCTCCTTCTCTGATCCGAATCTGATGATATCCACTCTTCAGATCTATCTTTGAGAAATACACAGCTCCACTCAAACAGTCCATAATATCATCCATTCGTGGCAATGGAAACCTGTACTTGATTGTGATCTTGTTTATTGCCCTAGAATCTGTACACATCCTCCATTCTCCATTCTTCTTTGGTGCTAATACCGCTGGTACAGCACAGGGACTCAGACTCTCATGGATCAATCCTTTCTGTAACAGTTCATGTACTTGTCTGTTCAACTCTTCACTTTCTGCTGGTGTCATTCTGTGTGCTGCCTTGTTTGGCAAACTGGCTCCTAGAATCAAATCCATCTGATGACTGATCTTCCTTACCGGTGGTAATCCATTAGGTACATTATCAGATACAATATCCTGAAACTCATTCAACAAATCTGCAACCTCTACAGGTACATCCTCTACTTCTTCTTTACCAACTTTTGGAATTAAAGCAAAACACACATGCTCATGCCTCATACCATCTAGGAATTTCCTTCCATCAATAAATATTATTCTTGCATTACCACATACCTTTTTCTTCAGTCTCCTTCAATGGTTTTAGCTTATGTCGCACTCCATCCTTTGTCAGGGAATAGGTATTCGCACGACCATCATGTACATCACATCTGTCAAACTGCCACGGTCTACCTAACAACATATGACATGCATCCATAGAGATGATATCACATAGTACCTCATCTTGGTACCCGCCGATCTTGAACTTTACCAGGCACTGTTCACTGACCATGACCTTGTGGTCATCCTGCACCCAGGCAATCCGATATGGATGTGGGTGTTTCTGTCTCTTGAGCTTCAACTTTGTCACCATCTCTTCTGACACCAAATTGTCAGTGCTTCCACTATCGATAATCACATCACAGCATTTACCCTCACACTTGCATCTAGTGCGAAACAGGCTCCTCCTTTGTTCAGGTTCATTCTCACCACTCAGCAAGACTCTTCTGTTAATTAGCGTTTCTCCTCTTTCAACATCTTCAGAATTTGATGATCTAGCATCTTCATCGACATGTGAAACTCTGGCCTGGCCTTCGTTTCTCCTGGCTGTTCTACCTTGGTGCTGAGGACATTCAAATGCCCTATGACCTTCTTCTCCACAGTGAAAACATGTTCCACGGAAGCCACCTCTTCCAGATCCTTGTCCTCTTCCTCTTCCTCTCTGATCTCTATTATTCTGATCCTGGAAGCGATTGGAATTATTTCCTCGCTGATTTTGACTGCTACTGGCCTCATCCTTCTTTTTTGGATCTTCATTTCGGCCACCATATGACCGTCCACCAGATCGTCCACCGCGACCTCTTCCATTTTGTCTGCTCTCGAACTTCTTGTTCATCTTTTCCTCTACTTTTAGGGAAAATTGGTATGCCTCCTCAATACTGTTCTTTCGAACCAGATTCAACCCCTCCTGAATGCTTGGCCTTAACCCATTAAGGTATCGGGCAACTTTCTCCTTATCAGCTTCGGCATGGCCTGTTTTGATGAGGAGTCGATAGAACTCCTTTGTATACTCCTGAACAAATCTTCCCGCTTGCTTCAAACTTTGCATTTTCTTCAGTAGGTCAAGCTCATAATCAACAGGAATGAACTGTCGCTTCAATTTATCCACCATCTGATCCCATCTCGTGATTTTGTCCTTTCCCCTTTTATTTCGCTCCAACTGAATCTCTTGCCACCATATCTTCGCATGACCTTTCAGTCTGGCCTTCGCAAATTTGACCCTATCAAGATCCTCAACATCTTCATACTCAAAATATTCTTCACATTCATTGATCCAGTCGATCAATTCCTCTGGGTTAAGATTTCCAGAAAATGTTGGAACCTCAATCTTAGGTCTTTTCCCAATCTTGGAAATCACCCGAAAAAGTCTTTCTTCCTCCTGGTTCACAATTTCAGCTTCTCCTTCTTGATATTCTTCTTCGGCTTCATCCTCGCTTTCATCTCTGACATTAAGATTCATTCCTCTGCGAATCTCTTCTTGCAATGCTCGCACTTGTCTCTGCAGCTCTCTAACCTCAGGTGTTACAACACCAGCTCTTCCACCACGTTCCCTTCGTGGAGGTATTTTCGCGATGCGCGCTGAAACCCTAGCCACGGTCCTGGTGCAAACTGCCTCACAGTCAGCGATCTATTTACACACTCAAGAACTCCTGCTCTGATACCACTTGATGAAGGGTGCTCCCCTTAATACCACAAACACATAACAGAAATAGAGAAACAACAACAATATGCAAGAACAGAAAATTGGCTTCTTATTATCTTCACAAATGTGGAATTACAAACTTTTAGAATTACAATATGCAAAGCCACATGGGCATTCCCTTACAATATTCTGTAGGACAAAGCCTCGAATCAATACCCAGATCTACTACCCAGAACTATTCTGAACTGCCTAAGACAATAATACAACCTTCCTTATATAGGCAATTTTCCACCGCCTGGGAAGGTTCCAGAATTTTAGCCAATAAGGCCGACCAAACTTAGAATTATTTTTATTTTACATTTCATTACATCATAGTCAGCTCAAGATACCCTTTGAAACCCGAACAAAAATTTTGAAGAAAATTATTTTCTGCCATTTCAGGTGGCCCAACTTCCGAAGACCATAAGTCATCACCAGTTGACCCGATCGGCTATTATAACCTCATTTCGAAAATTCCACGAAGTGCTCTACAGGCTTGACCTGCGCAAGCGCCCATCACCCAAATTTTTGACCTCATCCGGGGCCTCTAAAGCCTTCAAAACTGAGTTCAAAGTTTCTGTACCCTGCTGCCAATACCGAAAATCTTCAATATCTTCCAATATACACTTGATCTGGCAATGAAACTTTACTGGCAGACTTATATGACCAAAATGAACCTCCAAGAAAGAAATCAGATCATTCTGGGCACATACAAAAATTACCAAAAATAGTAACTTTCCATAAATAGCAGCTCTGCACAAAATAGCCCTTATTGAAAATTAAAAAAAAATAGAAATGTTTTTTGGGTGATGCAAGATTGCTCTTACACCCAGGATGCTCCTGCATCAGATATGAAAATAGGTCTAGAATAAGAAATGAAATGAATGATAGAGTACTCACCTTGAAATATGTAGAGGTATATGTCTTTTTTCTTTGAAAACTATAGATATGGACCTGTGACAGAACTTTCCACTGTGGATTCACAATCACAATAGAAAACCCAGAAAATACTATTTTTCTCAAACCTCCAAGAACAGGTCGACTTGGTGCAACATGTTCCAAACACTTTTCCATGAACTAGTCATTGTGTTCCTAGGACACTATATAAAGGTTGACCTAACTGCTTCAGAAATGTCTCGGCAAGTAGTTTCTAGATTTGTGGTTGTAATTCTGATATCCTGCTCCTGCACACAGAAAAGCTTATTTTGGGGTTTGGGTGGATGAGGGATTGCCTTGGTCAAGCCCTAGATTGAGGAATCAACCTTGAAATTGAAATGTAAATATATAAAGGAAAATATAAAAATGTAATTATTCACCTTTCTTGTAGAAACCCTTGTCAATAAGGATTTTGTAATGCTTATATGGTGTAGATGTTGAATTTGCAATGACGAATGTAGGAAATCTCCACAAATGCAATGGATCTATAAAAACCACATCATAGAGCCATGGATGTAAATGTTTATCAATTAAGAATATGATGAATTACTCAAATGTAGTTCTCCTCTCTTGATGCCCAAAAAAATGCTAGATCTTGAAGAGGAAATGCTCACAAAGGATCCTTGAATCTTGAATGCTTGATGAATTCTTGAATGCTCAAACTTGCTCCTGTGATTTTTAGATCTATTATGGATGTCAATGGATGTCCACCAATTTAAATATGAAGTTATTTGATGTCAAAATGAGGTGCCTAGGATTCCTTTTATACTATTTTTCAGGTGGGAAAAAAAGCAATCTGACGGGGTCACCCAATTTTACCATTTAATTCCCCGACACAACACTGGCCTCAGGATTTAAAATCCTTGAGGTTATAGAATAGGTTGACATATTCTATAATAGGTCAAATTGGTTGACCTGTTCTAGGTTTGGCCCATGAGGAGCCATCCCTGAGATCTCAGAGACTGCATAGCTGAAAATGGAGAAAATAGGACAAAACAAGAGAAAAGGGGGACGAAGCACAAATCTATCCATGGTTCATAAAGTTAGTAAAGGATTGGAGCTAAAAGTTATTAAATAATGAGTGCATCCATTTTAAGATGGTACATTTAGCCCCCACTTTATTGGGAGTATGAGTTGCCTCAAACTCATGGTAAAGTAGATAAAAAAGAAAGAGTTGATCTCATCATGACTAAGGAGATGAAGAAACCATCAAGCCCCCAATATAATTGATTCTTCATCATATCTAGATCCAAAATAAGAGATAGTTCACTAACAAGAAAGTGTAGCCAACTTTCCCAATAAGGTTTATGTTCCTTATTGTGAACTACACAGGAAAAAGAAAGGGGGTGCAATAAGGGATGACATTGAATGGTCTAGAAAGTGTGTGTGGCATGGTAGTCAACCCATCAAATATGAATTAAATAGTTTAGCATGTGTTTTTGGCATGCTAGTCAACTCATCAAAAAGGATTCATCCTCAAGGGAACTCCATGTCTCAAGAAGAAGAATTGAAAGATGACCTAGGCATAAGTATGTGTGTGTCCTTAAGGGATCATAAAGATGATCAGGCTTCCCAAAATGTCAATAGTCCAAAGAAGGATCAAACAATGATAAGGCCTCCCATACTGTTAGTAATCCAAAGAGAGATCAAAAAGAAAGGATAGGGCCTCCAGGACTGTCAATAGTCAAAAGAGAGATCCAAAAGAACAAAGACCAAACCCCCATGAACTGTCAGTAGTTCGATAGAGGAAACCAAATTGTCAATGTGTGTGTGTGAAAAAGTGAGCAGATTGTATGCCCCAACATTAAAGGGATTAAAAACACCTTAATAGGAGCAATAGCTTTAATGAAAGGATACATGCATTGATGAAGAACATTTCCACTATGAAATACCCCCAAGAGAGAACACTTCAAGGAAAATAAACACATGACAAAAGAGAGAACATAAAGGGATCCACTAACTTTGGGGTCAGTATGATCATATGATAATATGTAATATTATATCAAGTATGAAATGTCATCATTCCCTAAAGGAAGTAGAACTACAACACAATGGACAAAAAGGCACGTAAGAGATATGAAGAAGAGTCTTTTTGGGTTGGAAACATAGAGACAAAAATGAATCAGTTCTACTATGTCACCAACATCTAAGTAGGATACACAAGGGAACATATACAAACAATAGAACATAAAAATATAACATTTAACTAAAAATAGAAGAGATGTACAAATAGAAGAAATTCCATGACATGTTTGATTACTTTATCATCTTGTGCCAACAGAGCCACAAGAATCATCTAAAGTGATCAAGATAAAACATACAACAAAGAGCACAACATAGGGGAAACACAACACACACACACACACAAAGACTACCATGCTAGAGAAGTCCACTTCAAGTGTGTCACGTGCCCTCCTCATCTTGGTCTGAAATATTAGGAAAAGGTGAGAAACTCACAAGAGGAACAACATCCAACACAATAGGAACCACTGCCAGATCCAAGAAAGGACTCTAGTGGAGTCACTATGCTCTTCACTAGGAGTGAGTGTTAGCTGCATAGAAATAATATTAGTAAAATCATAATCCATATCAATATTTTAATATTCATCATTAATAACATTTGCATTATAATCATCATCATCAAGAGTGTCTTTCATATCAAGATTAATAAAATCTAAAATCCGAACAAAACCATCATGTTTATCCATTTGCATATTGTTATTTTGATTAAATTCCTTCAAAGGGTAGCATTGGTTGATCAAAGGAAGGCAAAGGTTGAGATGAAGAAGCAGTTTGAGAAGAAAGAGCATGGGCCTTAGCCTTATCTTGATAGTTCTTGCGATGCTGATGAGCATGTTGGTTACGAATGGTTTTACAAGATAAAATTGAAGGACTAGATTCAACAATCACAGGTTTCGAGGAGGGAAAAACTAAGGGTTGAGGAATGATAGGTAGAGGAATAGGTTGGGTAGGTAAGAAAAATGCAGGAGTATCAACCTTAGGAAGGCTAAGCTCAAGAATGTTTTCTACCTTGTATTGTTGATAGGATTGATAAAGATTATCAGGACGGTTAGGTGTTTTTTGAGGGAGAGATGTCCAGATGAAATCTATCTCAGTACAATCTCAAGGACACAAGGGTTTATAAAGAGAATGATTAGTGGTGACAACTTATCCTTTATGAGGAAATTTTATGCACTTATGAATAGGAGAGGCTACAACTTGCATGGAAGAGAGCCATAGAGTACCAATATTAACTTGAAATTGATCAAAAGTAGGAGACAACAAAGGTAGTATGAACAACCTTACCGGAAAGGGTCACAGGAAGATTAATAGAACCTTGTGGATGATAAAGAAAACCATTACAAGTTTGAATCCAAACACTAGATGTATCGTAGTTATCCTTATGCAATCCTTTATTAAAAGATGTTCTTTAGTGATAACATTCATAGAGGAAGAAGGATCAATCGAAACACCATGAGAATGGATATGAGAAACCCTAGTAGTAATGTAAAGAGGACCATTAGGTGCTTTAAACATATTGGAATGATCAAAGGTGATAGGACGTGAAGGTTTAGGTTTGTGTGGAGGTAAGATCAAAGGTTAAGGTTGAGACTCAACATGATTAACCACATTATTAGCTTATTCTACCTTGTCATCATAACTAATGTTAGCAACAGGAGAAGAAGGTTGATTAATAACATTTTTTGAATGTGAAGGTAAGGGGTTGGTGTAAATTTTCAAATTCTGATTAGGAGGTGAAATATATGTATTCATACTATTAAACTCAACATCAATAAATATAGTATTGGAATCAATAAGATCTTGAATAACATTCTTCAGAGAATAACTATTTTGAGTATCATGACTAGGTTGAAGATGGTATTGACAAAAAGCATTTTGATCAAATGACTTAGGCATTGGTTTTCTAGTGTTAATAGGATGGATAGGAGGAAGTTTATGAATGTTAGAATTAATCAACTTTGTCATCACCATAGGTAAAGGTTCAGATAAAGGAGTGTACTTAAGATTAGAATGATACATAGACTAAAAATTAGTCGTACCTTTGGATGTAGTAGCCACTTGATCATCAACTATATTGGTTGAGTTGTGAATCTTGTGTGGTTTTTAGGCTTAGAGAACTTATTTTGACGAACAAAGACATCACTCTTATCAATAGTAAGAGGAGCCATTAGAGTAGAGATCTCAAGATGGCTTACTTGTAACTGATAATAGTGAAGCACTATGCAAAGGTGTGAAAAGGAAGTATACTCAGTAAGGAGAATCTTATCTCTAATGTATTTTTACAAATTAGAAATAAAAATATGTTCAATATCATGATGAGGAAGAGGATAAGAAATTTGAGTAGACAAGTGTTTGAATCTACCAATAAAGTCACTAACTATTAGGAATAGTCCCAAGAGATAACTGAGAGGGGCGGGGGGGGGGGGGGTGAATCAGTTATCTACAAGTTTCAATTCTTTATCCAATTAAGTATACTTAAACATGTGTGTGTGTGAATTTTGTACCTAGCTGTAGACACAACACTTCAGTAAAACATTAGAGGTTAGCAAAAACCAAAATCTTGCAAATAATTGAAACTATGCTAACCAAGTGATTTACTACCTTCTAGTAAATGCAAGTATGATAATCTCATATCAGACTGAGATCAGTGACAATGCAACACCTAAACAAAGGATTTGAATGCAAAATATGAAAGACTATGAATGCAGATTAAGCTATATATTTTTTGTATTTTATGTGCAATAATATGAAATCTGTATGAATCTAAGCTATATGAATGAAATAGAATGCAATTTTAGTCTAAGAATGCTATGAATGATATGAAATCTATGATATGAAACTATGCAATAATATGATCAACTATGAAAGATATCACAAATCGCCTGCCG
The DNA here is from genome assembly GCA_027943335.1 of Chamaecyparis obtusa. Taxonomy (NCBI): domain Eukaryota; kingdom Viridiplantae; phylum Streptophyta; class Pinopsida; order Cupressales; family Cupressaceae; genus Chamaecyparis; species Chamaecyparis obtusa. Next base: position 204,079 of record BSBK01009902.1, on the reverse strand, counting down.
CAAGTTCTCAATCCTTCAATAACTAATTTGCCAGAGCAATTGTGCAAATTTGAGTGTTGATTAGATAAAAAATTGTGTAGACCTTTGTGAAGAGTTGAGCCTTGTTTTTATAGAAATCCAAGGCTTGAGGATGCATTGAGAAAAGCCATAAATCACTCTTGATAAACTTGGGTTGATTTTTGAGTTAACAAGAAATCAAGAATAATTAATTCATAAAATCATGTAGAAGCAGTTTTTATCTCAAAATAGAGCTTTAGTTCTCTTTTTCAACTCATCATCAGATGTTGAGTTTAGAAAGTTCACAAACTGAAATTAGCAGTTGTTTTAAAGTTGACTATTTTTCTAATTGTGCATGATTTAATATGAATTAATTTAATAAATAAAGTGATTTATTTTCCACTTAACTGATTTTAAAATTAAAATGGTGCAGGAGCACCTCTATGAGGGCCCTCACCTTCAAAGTTTGGTGTGTCTTACATTTGGTCTGAAGTATGTAATTAAATAAGGGCCACAGGGTGTTTGGCTCATTTGTTTTTGTTGTGTCTAGGCATAGACTAAGTCCTATAAGCTCAGTTTCTAATCTTTCTAGTCTGATTGTCTGATAAACCATCAACTTCTAATAATGAGAAGAGGGTAGCATATACCCAAGAGGACAGAAGCAGCTCATGCAATAATGAAGTCAGCAAATTAGAATTAGAAATGGGGGAGAATCTTATGTTAAGAAGGGTACTCATCAGGCAACCTAATCAAGGTGAACCCAAGCAAAGAAGGGCTCTTTTTAGAGTCAGGTGCAAGATACAAGGCAAAGTATGCAAGGTTATAGTAGATTCAGGGTCTACGGATAACATCATATCAGAGGAGGCAGAAATGAAGCTTAAAATCACTAAGGTTCCACATGCAAACCCATAGAAGGTGACTTGGTTGAACTAGGAGTAGAGTGTGCTAGTTAATGAGTAGACATGGGTAGAGTTTTCTATTGGAGGCTATAAGGATAGAATTCTTTGTGATGTTTTGCCCATGGATGCATGCCATCTTCTCTTAGGAAGACCTTGGCAATTTGACAGGAAGATGATGTATGATGGAGAGGAAAATTCCATTTCTTTTAAAAAGGATGGAAGGACTTTCAAAATTCAGTCCTTAGTAGAGAATGAAGGGGAAACTTCAAAGACACCTAGTGTGTTGCTTAGCAGTAGGAAAGAGTTCCTACATGTACTACAGGAAGAGGGGACCATAGGGTGTGCCATTATGGTGAAGCCAAAGGAGGAAGATAAGAAGTTGCAGGCAGATTTACCATTGGAAGTGCAGCAAATGTTGGAAGAATTCAAAGACATTGTAAGTGATGGAACCCCTACCACTTTACCTCCAAGAAGGGCCATAAGTCATCAAATTGACTTTGTACTTGGTGCATCCTTGCCTAATAAAGCAGCATACAAGCTAACCGCGGACCAGAATAAGGAAGTAGCAAGGCAACTACAAGAATTGTTAGATCAAGGGTTGATTAAGAAGAGCATTAGTCCATGTGCAGTCCCTGTGGTTTTAGCATCCAAGAAAGGAGGTAAATGGAGACTCTGGATGGATTCAAGGGCTATCAACAGGATCACCATCAGGTATAGGTTCCCAATCCCAAGAATAGAAGACTTGATGGATTGTTTAGGAGGTGCTATGTATTTCACAAAGTTGGATTTAAAGAGTGGTTATCACCAAATTAAAATTAAGGAAGGTGATGAGTGGAAGACCACTTTTAAAACCACTAATGGATTGTATGAATGGCTTGTCATGCCATTTGGGCTTACTAATGCCCCAAGAACTTTCATGAGATTAATGAATGAGGTCTTGAAGGACTTCACATGCAGATTTGTGGTGGTGTATCTAGATGATATCCTCATCTATAGCCAGACAAGAGCAGAGCATCTTGAGCACTTGAGGTTGGTCATGAAGAAGCTACATGAAGAGTAGCTAGCCATCAACTTAGAAAAATGTGAGTTCATGAAACAAGAGCTGATTTATTTGGGCTTTGTAGTGTCCAAGGGAAATCTGAAAATGGACCCAAGCAAGGTGGAGGCAATCTTGAATTGGTCTACCCCAAAAACAAGGACAAAAGTTAGAAGTTTTCATGGTTTAGCCCAATTTTATAGAAAGTTCATTAGGAACTTTAGTGGAATATGTGCACCAATGTTGGATACTATAAAAGAAGGGCTGAAAACTAAGTTCAAGTGGACCGAGGCAGCTGAGAAAGGGTTCCAAACTTTGAAACAAGAAGTAGCCACTAAACCTATCCAACTCTTGCCTACTTTTGATAAATTATTTACCATTGAATGTGATGCAAGTGGCACAGTAGTAGGGGGTGTTTTAAGTCAAGAAGGATGGCCTGTGGCATTCTTCAGTGAGAAGCTCAATGAGGCAAAGAAGAAGTATTCAGCTTATGACTTGGAGTTGTATGCCTTAGTACAATCTCTCAAGAAGTGGAGGCATTACCTTTTGCCAAAAGAATTTGTTGTCTTCACAAATAATCAGGCTTTAAGCTACATAAACACTTAGGAGAAGCTTAGTAACAGGCACTTGAAATGGATGGAGTATCTCCAGTCCTTTACCTTCACAATTAAGCACAAGAAAGGGCAGCTCAACAAGTTAGTAGATGCCTTAAGTAGAAAGTTATTGACTGTCCAAGAGGTACAACTACAAAGCATTGGAATAGAAGGTTTTAAAGACTTATATGAGGAGGATGAAGACTTCTCACAAGCCTACAAGGTATGCCTAGAATTTGAGAGAAACTTTCATGGTGAGTTTGTAGATTATACCCTTCATAATGGATTGTTGTTTAAAGGTAATCAAATTTGTGTACCTAGAGGATCCATGTGGGAAAATTTGATCCAAGAAAAGCACAATGGCAGCCTAAGTGGTCATTTTGGTATAAACAAGACATTGGAGTTAGTACAGAGATACTACTTTTGGCCTAAGTTAGCAAGGGATGTCAAGAGGTATGTTGAGCAATGCGGAATATGTCAAAGAGAAAAAGGAGGCTCCATTAATGCTAGACTTTATCAACCTCTACCAATTCAAAGTAGGCAATGGGAGTGTGTAAGCATGGAATTTATGGTTGGACTCCCTAAAAAAAAATCAGGTATGCATAGCATATATGTTGTTGTTGTCAGGTTCTCTAAAATGAGTCATTTTATTCCTTGCAAGACAACTCATGATGCAAGTTATGTAGTGCATCTATTCTTCAAATAGAGTTAGGATTCATGGACTTCCTTTGAGTATTGTGTCAGATAGGGACAAAAAGTTCATGGGTTATTTTTGGAAAACCTTATGGAAAAGGCTGGGAACTAATCTCTCTTTCAGTTTAGCATACCATCCTCAAATTGATGGTCAAACTGAGGTCATCAATAGGGTGCTTGGTAACTTGTTAAGGTGCTTGGAAAAAGGGTATGGGCAGACTTGGGATCTTGTTATCTCTCAGGCTGAATATGCATATAATGATAGTGTGAATAGGACTACACGAAGAAGTCCTTTTGAGATAGTCTACGGAAGACACCCCAGGGGAGTATGTGAGTTGAGGACCTAGGTTCCATGGAGTTGAAGAGTGGGCAAGCTGAAGATTTCACTCAAACCATCAAGGAGGTTCAAGAGAAAGTGAAGAAAGCCATTGTGGAATCTACCCAAAAACTCAAGGCCAAAGTAGATGAAAAGAGGAAAGATGTACAGTTTCAAATTGGGGAATATGTTATGGTCCATCTTAGCAAAGCAAGAATGTAGAAGGGCATGTCTACTAAGCTACAGATGAGGAGAGTAGGCCCATGCAAGATTTTAGCCAAATATGGAGAGAATGCCTACAAGGTGGACTTACCTTTAGATTTATCCATCTCACTGGTGTTTAATGTTGCAGACCTGATCAAATTTAAAGGAGACACTAGTCAGCAAGGTACAACTCCACCAAAGGTACTTCAAGATGTGGACACCAATACTATGCCTAAGAAGGAACCAGCCCAAGTAGAGAAGATCCTCAAATCTTGGGTGAAGAAAACCACTAGACATCAAGTCTACATGGAGCATCTAATCAAATGGAAATGACAACCAAAATCTGAAGCTACATGGATAGAGGAAGGGCAGTTCACAAAGTTTGGTATTGATCTAGCCCTCCTAGACCCCAAGGTGCCTCAGTTCGTGCTGAGGGTGAGTATGGTGCAGGAGAACCTCTATGAGGGTCCTCACCTTCAAATTTTGGTGTGTCTTACATTTGGTCTAAAGTATGTAATTAAATAAGGGCCACAAGGTGTTTGGCTCATTTGTTTTTGTTGTGTCTAGGCATAGACTAAGTCCTAGAAGCTCTATTTCTAATCTTTCTAGTCTGATTGTCTGCATGCTATCCAAGGAATGCAATGAACTTGGAGTGCGTGGATTGGGGTTGATAATCCTAGGCTGGTGTTTTTTTTTAAGCACAAGTGTTTTTTAGAAGTGTTTTGTACGAAAAAAACTAGAGTTGCTACAAGAGGAAGCCAAAGTTCCTGTAGCAACTAAAAGTTGCAAGTCTTATATGAATAAAAGGATATAAGCCCTAAAACCTATGCACGCACTTGGAAAAAAGTATATTTAATTTTTGGAAAACCCTAATCCCGAGGTTGGATGTCAGTTTGTATGGCTACAATAAGCCATGAAGGAAAAAACACAGTTTGGAGCATGAAATTGCTGGTTTTAGCTTTGTTTTGCTGTAAATAATGAAAAATTCTTGGATTTTCTATGTGTTACTTTTTTACTAGTGTTAGTTCTTCTTTTTTATGCATTAGAATAGTTTCTTTAAGCTTTTATTGTGCTGGTTTTGTATATATTTTTCTGTAACCAGCTTGTTGCCAGTTTGGAGTGAGCTGTGTAAATGGGCCTGTATCTTTAGTTTCCATCATGGCCAAGCCATGAAACTGTGGAATCATAAATTATAGACCCATACCTATAACATAATGAAAGAAGGGCCTTGGAGCAAGTGGATAAGCTATAGTTTGAGGAGGCCCTAGGCGAGCTAGAGCAAAGCCCGACTAGCAGCAGTCAGTAAAGAAAGGCGTGCCAAGAGAGAAAGATAGGGTTTCATGACCTATCCTATTATCACATTGTAGAGGGTTGTTAGAAGGTCTTATACCATGAAGGAGGGAGTTGGAGGAGTTGTGGAAGGTTGCTGATGCACCTGGTCTTTGCACTGCCAGTTCAGGAAACCAGAACAGTCCTAGAAACCTTCTATTTTGGTACAGTCACAAAACAGTCTCTTGGGCACCTAAGACCCTAAAAATATATTAGATGGGGTCAATCTAAGCATATTGTTTTCAGACCAGAGATTTTGAAACTCTCAGAAAAGGGTATCAAATTGCAATTTAAACCGGGTGGAGTGCTAGTTAAGCCTAGTCTAGTAGCCTTAGTTTCTATAGGAACTATCAAATCGGGTGTTTCCAAAAACTTCTCAATGCCATGGATAGGTGAAAAAAACCATAAAAAGTCCTTAGAATCCAATATAACTCTCTGTTTGAATGTGGAGCAGGTAAGGAAGCAAAAACACCCTTTTTGAGCCATAATGTGGGTTAGCGACAGGAAACAAGGAATGACATGGTGATAGTTGGACTTGATTAACTCGATGGGATAGCTATGTAGATCAGGGGGTTATTGAATACATCAGATACCCTATAGATCATCCATAGGTTTCAGACTACACTGGAGGCCTTAGACAAGGTTCAGAGCATAGACTAGCTAGTCTATCCTAGCTTGTCCCATCAGATTGGTATCAGAGCCAATAAGGCTTGGGAAGTGACAAGTGAATGTTTCAACCACCTGAAGAATTAGTTGTATCATCTCAAAAGAAAAAAATGGTGACTAATGAGGAGCTTGAAAAAAATGTGGAAGAACAAGAGGAGGCCAACAGGCTCCTACATGAAAGATTGATGCAGATTGAGATGTTGTTGGATAATGTCCACCAAAAAGTAGATAGGGTGACTGATAGGATTGAGTAGCAAGATGCCAAGGTAAAAGAAGAGACCATTGATGATGAGGTACCTACACCAGATCCTCCTACACAAGATGAACAATTTTTGAAAGCATTGAAGGCTGTTACAGGCAAGGCAATTGAAGGTGTTCCATTAGTCACTGGTAGGATGGATATAGAACTTGTGCTGCAATGGATTGAAGGCATGGAGAATCATTTTGAATGTGAAGAGGTCTAGAAGCATAGAAGGTCAAAATGGCCAAATCCATGTTAAGGGGAAAAACTTTAACATGGTGGAACTATCTACAGGGTGAAAGAGAAAAAGAGGGGAAGAATCCAATCTCGAATTGGAAAGCAATGGTTAACAAAGTCAGGGAAGCCTACTTACCAGTTGATTATGAAATACAACAGCATAGGAAGGGATTAAACCTCAAACAAAAGGAGACGGATGTAGCCACCTACACAGAAGAGTTCCACAAGTTGAGCTTAAGGTCCAAGAATAAAGAGGAAGAAAGTGTTAAAGTGGCAAGGTATTTGAGTGGCTTGAAATGGAGCATAGCTGAGGAGATGAGTTTGTTCACTCCCACCACCATACTTGGATGTCAGCACATGGCACAAAAACATGAAGACAAATAGAGGAGAAAGCAAGAACCTAACTCCAAGAATAGAGGAAGAGGTAGAGACTCTAGAGGGGGTCAAAGAGGAGGTTCTAGTAGAGGTGGTGAATCAAGAAATCAAGGGGAAAGTAGACTCTTGGAACAAAGTACAGAAATCAGTACAAGAGGATCTTATGGAAGAGGAAGAGGTTCTCAAGGAAATAGAGGAAGAGGAGAAGGGAGAAGAAGCTCCTATTTTGCCACCATGAAGTGCTATTAGTGTGGACATCTTGGACACCCTGCCTATAGGTGTCCTGATAAACCATCAACTTCTAATAATGAGAAGAGGGTAGCATATACCCAAGAGGACAGAAGCAGCTCATGCAATAATGAAGTCAGCAAATTAGAATCAGAAATGGGGGAGAATCTTATTTTTAGAAGGGTACTCATCAGGCAACCTAATCAAGGTGAACCCAAGCAAAGAAGGGCTCTTTTTAGAGTCAGGTGCAAGATATAAGGCAAAGTATGCAAGGTTATAGTAGATTCAGGGTCTACGGATAACATCATATTAGAGGAGGCAGCAAAGAATCTTAAACTCACTAAGGTTCCACATGCAAACCCATAGAAGGTGACTTGGTTGAACCAGGAGCAGAGTGTGCTAGTTAATGAGCAGACATGGGTAGAGTTTTCTATTGGAGGCTATAAGGATAAAATTCTTTGTGATGTTTTACCAATGGATGCATGCCATCTTCTCTTAGGAAGACCTTGGCAATTTGACAGGAAGATGATGTATGATGGAGAGGAAAATTCTATTTCTTTTAAAAAGGATGGAAGGACTTTCAAAATTCAGTCCTTAGTAGAGAATGAAGGGGAAACTTCAAAGAAACCTAGTGTGAATATGCATATAATGATAGTGTGAATATGCATATTGTAATACCCCCAAAATGGGCTATAAGTTCATTAATCTCCTATATCTACAAATTCAAACGAAATCGACATCGAAGTCCTAATCTTAAAGCACATTTGTACATCATCGAATCATAATTGATTATCTTAAATTCTGCATCGGGGAATATTCCTAGCAATATTCCTAATTATCTTAATTATCTTTAATTTGATGATTATTTGGCGATAAATCACATTTATCCTAAGTTTGATTAATTGAATATTTTCATATTTAATCAATTAGATTTAATATCTTGCCACTTAATTATGTAATTAAATTTAATTCTATCTATTATTAATTGTATTATTTAATTTTGACAATAAATCCAATATCCTATGAATAATTGATTAAATTCTTATTTAATTAATTAAAGCAAGTTGTCATTATTTAATAATATAGTTTTTAATAAAAGTTTGATAAAATAGTTAATTAACCCATAAATTAATTATTTTATTTCAAAAATCAATTAAGTGGAGAATAAATCACTTTATTTATTTATTAAATCATAATTATCCATGTGCACATTCAAGGACCAGTTAAACTCAAATTGGAAAATCAATGCAAGTTGTTAGCTTTTTGAAACTCAACATCTTTTTGAGTTTTAAAGTTGATCTAAACTTCTAATTCGAGTTGAACTATGCTTTTGCATGATTTTTGTGACTTAATTATCTGTTATTTAAAAATAACTCAAAAATCAAGCTGAGTTATTTGAGTGATTTATGACTTTTTTTTCCATGCACCTCCAAAGCGTTGGATTTCTATAAAAACAAGCCTCAGCTCATCTCAAAGCATCTCATATTTTTGCACAATCACGTTGGAGAATTGGAATTGGGAGAATCAAAGCTTATTGCGAATCAAGGCTATTGTGAGATCAATTTGTTTTTTTTACATTCATTTAGATTCTTTTTCATATCATTGTTAGATCATTTTAGCAGATCAATTTCATATAGATTAGATTTCATATCAAGTTTTTATCATTCTTATTGCATAGAAAAAAAATAAAAAAAAATAGATTAATTGCATTCAATTCATATCTAGATCAATTGCATTCAAATCCTTCATTTAGGTGTCGTCTAGGTCACTGATCTCGATAGCAATCTGAGAACATTAATCTCGCACCTACTAGAAGGCAGTAAATCACTTGGTTAGATTAGATTTCAATTTTGCATGATTTTGATTATAGCTAACTTCTAATGTTTTACTGAAGTGTCATGTCTATAGATTAGGTACATTTTTCACACACACATTTCTGGCGCCCAACGTGGGGTAACCCACCTTTACATGCTAGTTTTGATTTTTTTGGGGAGCTAAAGCCCTAAAATTTCAAAAATTTAATTTTCTCTCAAACTGCTTGGATTTTTGTTCTGAAATTTTTTTTGTAGGTTGAAAATATATCAGAGAAGCTACAGTAAAAAATTTACAATTTTCTAAGATGTTTAGAATTTTTAATAATTTTTTCTTGAAATTCCATAAAAAATTAATATCTGACGCAAATCAGCATATTTTTTAGAAATTTTTATATTTTCAAAAATCTCTTTAAATTATATAGGGGGTCCATTCTTTGTATTTTAAATTTGGACACAATATAATAGCTCAAATAGTCAATTTAGAAAAACTATTCTATTTTGATAAAATGGGTCTCTAGGGCTCAAATGAATAGATTTTTCTAAAATTTTTACATTTTTGGAAAGCTCTCTATTTTTTAGTAGGGGTCTCTATTTTGAATTTCTATTTTTTTGGCTAAAATCATAAAAGAAAAATCAGATCTTGTTGACTAGGTCAAATGCAGCAAAAAAAATAAAGTTTTGTGATGGGTATGCACTTATTTTTTTTACATGGTTCAATGAATGGTATGAGTTGTCATTTGGGTTAATTTTTGGTTATTATTGCTGATAATAATTAATTTTTAGAGCTAACCCTATGGTTTTCATAAGTTGAATATATTTTGCATATCTTGTTTGCTTGTTGGAGATTTCGTCACTTGCTTGCATGGAAAAGCTCAACAAGAATTGCTAAAAATTAGGTAAAATCTACTAAGAACATTGCAAGGATCCCAGGTATTCTCCTTCATCTAATAAAATTTCAATTTGGCCTTAAAATAAATCTCTCATGTGTTTAGCTTGAGTGTTTCTTTGCATGCTTTTTCTATGAATTTGCATAATTGAATACTAGGTTGTGACACCTTAGGTATTTATTGGTAGTCTTAGATAACTTGTGATTGATCTTGATTGCTATCTTGGGTTATTGGACTCACTAATCTTCCGGCCCCTCATTCCACCCCGTGGTTGTAATCTCAGCGCCATAAAGGGGAGGGGTCTACAGGGGAGAAGCGTTAATTGTTCCACTAGGCAACCCTTTTGTGCTTTTTAGGAACTCACTTGTTTTCTAAGTTGGGGACTCATTTTCAACTTGTGTGAGGTGTTAAGTGTTCCACCTTGTGGACTCATCTCATATTCTCTTTAAGCGTTAAGCGTTTCTCTTTCTGCTTTTTGGGTACTTTTGGTAGATTTGCTTTTGGAAACATACATCTGTGCTCACATAGTAATTAGGCCCTATGAACACTATTCGTGATTCTTGAGAGATTGGATTCCCAGCGAAATTCTTCTTGACGATAGAATCCTTGTTGGTAGGGAGGATACTTAGTGCGTTTCACATTCAACTTGGTTAGTGTGTCTTCTCTTATTAATCGATACATTCTCTCCTCGGAGAGGTTGATAGATCACGTGGGGTTGACATCATGAGCTTTGGTGAATCAAAATTGGTTAGTGTGCCTTCTCTTATTGATTGATACATTCTCTCCCCGGAGAGGTTGATAGATCACGTGGAGTTGACATCATAGACCTTGGTGAAGCAAAACTTTGTCTTAGTGTGTCGGATTAATCTGCTTGCTTTGTTTGGGTTAAAAGTGAAAAGGTGTCAAAAACCTTGGATTTGGAGCCAAGTCCCCTTGTGGTATACTACTATGAGTCACTTTTAGAGAGGGTTAATCGTAGCAAACAATCCCTTTATAGGGTAAACTACGTTGATGGAACCTCAAGCGGTAATAGCCATTTTCACCGTGGTAGTGACAAATGCTATATAAATATCCTTGTGGAATAAATCTCCACGGGTATGGTTCATTGTTTGGTTGTCAGATCTCCCTAGCAGCTCCTGAAGATTAAGTTCTTGGACTGTGTCAAAACCCTAGTGCGCCGAGATTGGAGTTCACCCCTTTGGATCATAAAAGTTGCAGAGTCAAACCATTACTAAAAACCCTAGCGAGGCCAAATTTTCATTTTATAGGGTATATGTGCATTATTGCAAAACATTTTTGGAACATACACAATTAGCGCTTCTGAGGATTAGAATGAATAAGTCACTTGATTTTTCATGTGCAAGGTTGCTTTTGCCCTTGTTCATTGTTTTCAGACATACTTGAAATCACGTGCTTGCTATTTTGCGTGCTTGTTTATCTATCTAGTTATTGAAAAATGGACAAATCTGTTACAATCCTCAAATTTGGACATTGAAATTTGCAAACAATCCGAATCTAAAAACTCAAAATTTGCAAAATCTGAAGTAAAATTCTTTTCTGGAGTCAAAAGTCATCTCAGGAGGTCAGAAAGTCATATGAGTTTCCACCAAGTGTCATTTCATTACAATCCTTCTATCGTATGATTAAGTACCCAGTGTCGTATGAGTTTCCATGCTAGCAAATTCTCAAAAGTCAAAATCTTGCAACTGTCGTATGGGATTTTCAACTGTTGTTTCATTGATACCCAGCTGTCGTATGATAACCAACCCAGTGTCGTACGAGTTTTGATGCCAAAAAATTCTAAGAGTCAAAATCTTGCTTGCAATTGTCGTACGAGTTTTGCAACTATTGTTTCATAGAATACCCACTATCGTACGAGTCTGCAGAGTGTCATTTGGCAAAATTTTGAAGAGTTGTTAGAAAATTGTCAGAATTGCCAGATATTTAGCTTTTTCAGCCTATTTCCAGAATCTATCAAACAAATCACTATGTCAAGAACAGAGCAATAGCTATTGAGAATCAATACACATGTCTCAAAGAATCAGTACACAAGAGGAAGAAGCCCTAATCACCGCTATGATGAAGTAGCTACAAGCTATGCAAGTCCAGCTTGACAAACTTGAGAAAGAAAAGGAACCTAAAGAGTTCTCCATGGAAACTCTATGCTCTTTTCCATTTGATAAAGACTTGTACATATCACCATGCCCTTAGACAAAATGTGAGCAATGTGACAACCCTTATGATACCTCTTCCACAGAGAGTGACACATCAAGCTTTGGAGACTATGATGACTATGACGATAGACAATGTAATGATACCTATGACACCTCTATTCCTAAGAGTCCTCCTCATTATGTGTTCCTACTTACTACAAATGGGCCGTCACATTGGATAGATCGTGATGGTGATCCATATGATTCTAATTTTGAAAGAGAATTTGATGGCTTTTGTGGACAATACCTTGATTATGATCCATTTACTACTGCTGAGGACTATAAAATGCATCGTGCTAGCTTGAAATGTCAATATTATAAGAATCCTTCTCCTAAGGACTCTCCTGCTGAAAATAAAGATTATCTTCTCAAGCAAGATCATGTTAATGCTAGACCTTTGTCTTGTGATGGTTCCCTTCCATCTCCTACTTCCTCCAATACCCATACATTTCCTAAAGCTTCCAAGTCTTTCAAATCTTTCACAGAACCTTGATCCAACACAAGCCCTGATACTTTTCATGCAGTTCCCTATAGTTATCCTCCAGGGCTACCTTTTAAAGAAACTCAATCTAACCTTCACTTGGCTACAAATACTTTTAATAATGATAAACCTAAAGAGCCTAAGCCTTCATATGCTATAATCCCTACTTCATCTAGTCCTCCACCATCTCTTCCAAAGTCATCCATACAATCCCAACATGCTTCCTTGTCCTTAGAAGTGGCTCCATGTCAAGAGGAATCTAAAAATGATGAAGAAAAGAACATAAAAAAAGATCAAGATCAAGAACCCTCCATGTCATCCACTCCTTTTCCCGATGTCTCTTATCCACTTCATGGTTCTTTTGATCCTGTACCCCCTTTTTCATGCATTTCACTATGTCTTAAGTCTTCACCTAAGCAAGATCAAGCTACTACTTACACTGTTCAGCTTATTGACAATCAAAATAAGCTTACTACACTTGCACTTTCCAAAGATGATACTTCCATTAAGGTTGGTAAAAATGGCGTTGTTACTTCCAAGGTTAGGCCTATTGAAAATCAAGAGAAAAATTATGCGCTTGTGCTATCCAAAGATCCTTGTCAAGATCAAAGTCTTCCATCTTCTTGTTCTACCACTCCATGTTCATTTCCACTTTCTACTCTTCCTGAGTCTTTGCAAGCTTTAAACAATCCTATCAAAGAAGGTGCTCATATTCAAGATGTCCACGATTCTATTGAAAATTCTAATGCTCACTCTAAAAATGTTGATATCTTTGGTTGTCATATAGATGCTGATGAACTTATTGATTATCCTTTTGTGTCTTCTACTTCCATCCTTGGACCTCTTCCACCACTACTAAAGGCTTCACGTCTACCTTCCATCTTGGGTCCTTATGTCCCTTCACTTTCCCCTCCTAACTCTCCTAATTCACCATCCATCTTGGGTCCTTACATCCCTCCATCTCCCATCTTTCCTCAAGATCAACATAGATGCATACTCTTGAATCCTTTTCATCCACCCACCCATCTAAACCAGTCATATCCTCTTTCTTCCACAAGTCCCAAGTCCTTTGGAAGTAACTTGAATGTTCAATACAAGAAAAAGAAGCAATACAAGAATCTATCAAAAAAAGAAGATCACCATGTCTCCTCTAATAGACATGGAAACATAAAGTCAAAAGAGATATCTAAGAAAAAAACTACAAGACAAGTATGGGTTCCAAAATCCATCATTGAAGATATTCTCTCTAGATCATCAAAAGGAAATAAAAAGCCTACAGCTATATGGATTCCAAAGTCTCTCTTGAAATAGTCTGGTGTTGAGCAAAAAGTGAAGTTGACATTCAAGCTTCCAAAGACTTCCACTTCATCTCCTTCCAAAAATATTCTTCCATTCCATGTGCCTAAATCACAACCTCTGCTATCCATTCACCATATTCCTTCACGTATTCCTTCATTCATGTTTCCTCCACCCTCTCGCCACCCTTCAAGGTGTGTATTGATGTTGATCTTGCCTTCCTTTCCATCTACCCTTTCACAGTCCTTCCATTCATTATCCTTCTACCTTCTATACTTTTTCCTCATTTGCCTATTTCTCCTATCTTCCAACCTCACTCGCTTTATATAAAACCTTATCTTCCATTTTTCTCTTCCATCTCCCTTTCCCTATTAGCATCTTTGAGCGTATTATTTTGAATCCTTGGTGTATCATGGTTTATCCTTTCAAGGAGCACTATCTAAAAAGCTTGCCTTCTTCCAAAAAGAGAAATGAAAAAATAAAAAAATTGAAAATGTGCCTTGGTGAAAACCTAGAAACAGGCACCTTGGTAGCAAAAGTAAAGAGAAATAAATTCATCCTATGGTGAAAACCACTCCCTTGTGGTGCCTTGGATAAGTACCATGATGAAAACCTGGCAATCAGGCATCATGCGTAGTTCTTCTACATATTTCATCCATTCCATCTTCTCTCTTTGATCTTGACAATGTTGATCTATACACAAACATTTGGCTATCTTGTGAGCTATCTTATGATGATCTTGCTTTCATTCCCTTCTTGTTTAGCCTTCATGTCTATCTTCCTCCTTTCATTATAGCTTTTCACTATCCTTTTCCCCTTTGGTCTTGATCTAAGAAAGAAAGAGTAAAACACAGTGCTATGAAGCCTCTTGACATGTCTACTCCTTTGGACTACATCTTGTCCTTCTTTGGCATTATGCTTTTGTGACTTATCCTATGCTGGCCTTTCATTGCTTGTCCAAAAGTGCTTTTACATGACAATTTTTCCCTAGCTTGGGTATTCTTGAGGAGTTTTCCCTTGAGCATTTCTTCCCTTCATTCTCTTGTCTTCCATCTCTTCCACTAGCTTGCTAATTCCTCTTGTTCTCCACCTTGCTAGACATTGGGACTACACGATATGATCTTACTTGGGAGTTTGCAATGGAAAAAGATGCTATCAAGTATACCAAGTATCAAAATAAGTATCAAAACCAGTATCAAAACAAGTATCAGAACAATTATCAGAACTAGTATCAGAACAAGTGTCAGAACTAGTATCAGAACCAGTATCAGAACCAGTATCAGAACCAGTATCAGAATTAGTATCAGAACAAGTATCAGAATGCCTATAGGGGCTACACCTTTCACTTTAGTTTATGGGTCTGAGGCGGTACTACCTATTGAGGTTGAAATCCCATCACTAAGAATTAGAATGCATGGTCTAGTAACTGATGATGACTACAGAGTGTCCCTGTTGCAAGAACTTGAACTACTAGATGAGCACAGACAAGTAGCATATGATCATCTCAAAGTATATCAGAAGAGAATGTCTAGAGGCTACAACAAGAAAGTTAGACACAGAGAATTTCAGGTTGGCGATCTAGTTTTGAGAGAGAATCCTAAAAATCAATCACATCGAGAACGCAAGAGGAAGTTTGAACCCAACTGGTTGGGTCCCTTTGTTATCACTGCTACTTTTGGCTCTGGTGCCTATCAACTCTCAACGACTGAAGGAGAACAGCTCTGAGAACCAATCAACATTCTCCATCTGTAGAAATTCTATGACTAAGGCATTTAGTCTATGGTAAAATGTCCTGAAAAAATTATAAAAATCAGAAAAAGTCCTGAAAAAATAAACATCTTGGTGAAAACCTAGCAATAGGCACCTTGATGATTCACAAAAAAAATCAAAAAATAATCAAAAGTACAAAAAAAATGAAAAAATAAAAAATAAAAAAAATTGAAAAAAAGAAAAGAAAAAGTGCCTTGGTGAAAACCTAGAAACAGGCGCCTTGGTAGCAAAAATAAAATCTTTACCAAGATGGTGAAAACCCAGCAAACAGGTGCCACTTGTTTCAAAATGCTCCATCTATCAGTGCAATCTTGGTCTTTCCTAGCTTTCAATTTTGCTTTAGTTTGTACATATCTCCTGGTTTGTTTTTGCATTTCTAGTTTTCAATAAGTCGGTTTGTCCACCAATCAACTCAAGCATCTGTATCCTATCAATGTTCAAACTTGGGGGCAATCAATGTCATATCCTATGGTCTCCAGTATACTCTGAGACGTGTCATATCCAGTCAGAGTCCTTTGAAGCTATATCTGAGTCAGTCAGTCAGTCTCCTCTCCAGAAAGGATTTTGCATCTACAACAACAATCAAACACAAACTAAAAACAATTTGTGCTTTTCATGCATTTATCTCCTTGTATGCTTACTGGTTCACATTGATATTTTTGCACATTATGTCCCTTCGAGCTCTTTGATGATGTCCTTTACAGGATTTAGAGAGTGATGACTAGGGGCATAATCTTTTCTTTGTCTTCTACTTGTATGTGAAAATATAACCTCTTTGGAAATTTTGGATTGAAATGGTGTCCGACTGTAAGAGCCTCTATCTCAAATTGGATGGCCATGCGTACCTCGACCATTGATACCCAAAAAATTCAAGGAAGTTTAATCTAACTATTGTCTTTTTGAGTGAGTTCTTTCTCCTACTATGAAACACGATCTTACCTAAGGATTTGAATGATAAAGGGTCGCTACGGATAATTCACATTGGATTTAGAATGATCTCTTGGCTGTTTGATGTGTTTATCATGTAAGGCGTATTCAAGTCATCACGATGTTTATGTTTTGATGCTTATACAAATTTCTATATCAAAATGGACATGATATTCAAGTCATCTTGGTGTTTGTGCCTTGGTGCTTATATCTAATCTCACATTCTGAAAACAAAATCAATATTCATATGTCCATGGTTGCCTAACCAGTGGGTGTTGTATTGATTCTTGCGCATACAAATTGATATTCATGTCTATGGTTTCATAGCTAGTAGACATTGTATTGATTTATCTGGTTACCTAAAAGTTCAATGATGATAACAAATCGACACATGATCAGTGACTAGGTCCTAGGTCTTAGGTTGCATTTCATTTTGCATGTCTCTTTGCATTTTACATGTTACATGATCTCACAATGGCTAAACGAAATTCAATGCTTAAATAATTCTCCACTCGCATCTTCAAATCTAACAAGAGCTGAATCTTCCACGAAGGTTCCTCTAATGAAATAGCAAGTAGAATCTTTTTTCAGGATCAAAATCAAAATCTGAGATCCTTCATATTGTTAACTACTTGCATAATCGACCTTCAATCATCACAGGAATCCAGTATTCAACTTAGCTAATTATCTTCCATCAACTATCAAAATTTCAACTTGGTCAACTATGGTCAAATCATGGTTTAACCTAGTCAAACTTGGTCTTTTGAGACCTTCCAATGATGCAGAACACATTCCCGAACATGTATAACCACTTTTCCAATCAATTAACATGCTTCTAAACTATCAACGCTGACTTTTCTTGTCAGATTTCAATTTCAATCCCGAAGGGGGCATGTCATTACACATCATTCAAAGTCTGTAATCAAATTTGAAATCATATCTTTATGGAAATCATATCTTCCTTAGTAATCAAGACAACAACCATGTCTAGTTACTGATTCATCAAAAGTCCTCATCGCTTGGGGCAAATCTATCATCACTTGGGGTATATCAGATTCATCAAGATCCATATCAATCTGGTATTCTCCTAATCTTGTAAACTATATCAGTTTTTGTAACCATTGGATCATAGTGTTCTTTCTTTGGTTCTTCGGCAACTGAAGGATTCGAATGTGATACCTGCTAGTTTTGCTAAGACAATCAAGTCTAGAACTGGTCACTCACTTCTTAGCAATCCTAAGGTTTGGAATCAGGCATTTTGACACTTTTTCGCAATCCTCGGTTCATCACTGCTATAGTGAACATTATCTTTGGTCATTCAGGACCTATTATCTCCATATCAAATCAATATCAATCAGCTTCTATCTCATATCAATTATCAATTTCAAACATCAGTTTCATATCTCTATCAAACACAAACTATCTTTGAACCACTGCGCTTCGCATAGTAATTCAAAGAGGGGCAAAATGTAATACTCCAAAAATGGGCTATAAGTTCATTAATCTCCAATATCTACAAATTCGAACGAAATTGACATCGAAGTCCTAATCTTAAGGCACATTTGCACATCATCGAATCATAATTGATTATCTTAAATTCTGCATCGGGGAATATTCCTAGCAATATTCCTAATTATCTTAATTATCTTTAATTTGATGATTATTTGGCGATAAATCACATTTATCCTAAGTTTGATTAATTGAATATTTTCATATTTAATTAATTATATTTAAAGCCTTGCCACTTAATTATGTAATTAAATTTAATTCTATCTATTATTAATTGTATTATTTA
The DNA here is from genome assembly GCA_027943335.1 of Chamaecyparis obtusa. Taxonomy (NCBI): domain Eukaryota; kingdom Viridiplantae; phylum Streptophyta; class Pinopsida; order Cupressales; family Cupressaceae; genus Chamaecyparis; species Chamaecyparis obtusa. The sequence goes on along the minus strand of BSBK01009902.1, from coordinate 186,082 downwards.
ATTTTGACAGTAAATCCAATAGCCTATGAATAATTGATTAAATTCTTATTTAATTAATTAAAGCAAGTTGTCATTATTTAATAATATAGTTTTTAATAAAAGTTTGATAAAATAGTTAATTAACCCATAAATTAATTATTTTATTTAAAAAATCAGTTAAGTGGAGAATAAATCACTTTATTTATTTATTAAATCATAATTATCCATGTGCACATTCAAGGACCAGTTAAACTCAAATTGGAAAATCAATGCAAGTTGTTAGCTTTTTGAAACTCAACATCTTTTTGAGTTTTAAAGTTGATCTAAACTTCTAATTCAAGTTGAACTGTGCTTTTGCATGATTTTTGTGACTTAATTATCTGTTATTTAAAAATAACTCAAAAATCAAGCTGAGTTATTTGAGTGATTTATGACTTTTTTTTCCATGCACCTCCAAAGCCCTGGATTTCTATAAAAACAAGCCTCAGCTCATCTCAAAGCATCTCATATTTTTGCACAATCACGTTGGAGAATTGGAATTGGGAGAATCAAAGCTTATTGCGAATCAAGGCTATTGTGAGATCAATTTGTTTTTTTTACATTCATTTAGATTCTTTTTCATATCATTGTTAGATCATTTTAGCAGATCAATTTCATATAGATTAGATTTCATATCAAGTTTTTATCATTCTTATTGCATAGAAAAAAAATAAAAAAAAATAGATTAATTGCATTCAATTCATATCTAGATCAATTGCATTCAAATCCATCATTTAGGTGTCGTCTAGGTCATTGATCTCGATAGCAATCTGAGAATATTAATCTCGCACCTACTAGAAGACAGTAAATCACTTGGTTAGATTAGATTTCAATTTTGCATGATTTTGATTATAGCTAACCTCTAATATTTTACTGAAGTGTTGTGTCTATAGATCAGGTACAATTTTCACACACACACACACACACACACACACATAATGATAGTGTGAATAGGACCACAGGAAGAAGTCCTTTTGAGATAGTCTACGGAAGACACCCCAGGGGAGTATGTGAGTTGAGGGACCTAGGTTCCATGGAGTTGAAGAGTGGGCAAGCTAAAGATTTCACTCAAACCATCAAGGAGGTTCAAGAGAAAGTGAAGAAAACCATTGTGGAATCTACCCAAAAACTCAAGGCCAAAGTAGATGAAAAGAGGAAAGATGTATAGTTTCTTATTGGGGACTATGTTATGGTCCATCTTAACAAAGCAAGAATGCAGAAGGGCATGTCTACTAAGCTACAGATGAGGAGAGTAGGCCCATGCAAGATTTTAGCCAAATATGAAGAGAATGCCTACAAGGTGGACTTACCTTTAGATTTATCCATCTCACCGGTGTTCAATGTTGTAGACCTGATCAGATTTAAAGGAGACACCAGTCAACAAGGTACAACTCCACCAAAGGTACTTCAAGATGTGGACACCAATACTATGCCTAAGAAGGAACCAGCCCAAGCAGAGAAGATCCTTGAATCCCGGGTGAAGAAAACCACCAGACATCAAGTCTACATGGAGCATCTAATCAAATGGAAAGGACAACTAGAATTTGAAGCTACATGGATAGAGGAAGGGCAGTTCACAAAGTTTGATATTGATCTAGCTCTCCTAGACCCCTAGGTGCCTTAGTTCATGCTGAGGGGGAGTATTGTGCAGAAGCACCTCTATGAGGGCCCTCACCTTCAAAGTTTGGTGTGTCTTACATTTGGTCTAAAGTATGTAATTAAATAAGGGCCACAAGGTGTTTGGCTCATTTGTTTTTGTTGTGTCTAGGCATAGACTAAGTCCTAGAAGCTCAATTTCTAATCTTTCTAGTCTGATTGTCTGCATGCTATCCAAGGAATGCAATGAACTTGGTGTGTGTGGCTTTGGGTTGATAATCCTAGGCTGGTGTTTTTTTTTAAGCACAAGTGTGTTTTAGAAGTGTTTTGTACGAAAAAAACCAGAGTTCCTACAAGAGGAAGCCAGAGTTCCTGTAGCAACTAAAAGTTGCAAGTCTTATATGACTAAAAAGCTATAAGCCATAAAACCTATGCACACACTTGGAAAAAAGTATATTAAATGTTTGGAAAACCCTAATCCTGAGGTTGGACGTCAGTTTGTACAGCTACAGTAAGCCATGAAGGAAAAAACACAGTTTGGAGCATGAAATTGCTAGTTTTAGCTTTGTTTTGCTATAAATACTGAAAAATTATTAGATTTTCTATGTGTTACTTTTTTACTAGTGTTATTTCTTTTGTTTTATGCATTAGAATAGTTTCTTTAAGCTTTTATTGTGCTGGTTTTGTATATATTTTTCTGTAACCAGCTTGCTGCCAGTTTGGAGTGAGCTATGTAAATGGGCCTGTATCTTTAGTTTCCACCATGGAAAAGCCATGAAACTCTTGAATAATAAAGTATAGACCCATACCTATAACATAATGCAAGCAGGGCCCTGGAGCAAGTGGATAAGCTACAGTTTGAGGAGGCCGTAGGTGAGCTAGAGCAAAGCCCGACTAGGAGCAGTCAGTAAAGAAAGGCGTACCAAGAGAGAAGGATAGGGTTTCATGACCTATCCTCTTAAAAAGTTGTAGAGGGGTGTTAGAAGGTCTTATACCATGAAGGAGGGAGTTGGAGGAGTTGTGGAAGGTTGCTGATGCACCTGTTGTTTGCACTGCTAGTTCAGGAAACCAAAATAGTCCTAGAAACCTTCTATTTTGGTACAGTCACAGAATGGTCTCTTGGGAACCTAAGAACCTAAAAATATATTAGATGGGGTCAATCTAAGCATATTGTTTTCAGACCAGAGATTTTGAAACTCTCAGCAAAGGGTATCAAATTGCAATTTAAACCAGGTGGAGGGCTAGTTAAGCCTAGTCTAGTAGCCTTAGTTTCCAAAGAAACTATCAAATCGGGTGTTTCCCAAACCTTCTCAATGCCATGGATAGGTGTCAAAAGCCATAAAAAGTCATTAGAATCCAATAGAACTCTCTGTTTGAATGTGGAGCAGGTAAGGAAGAAAAAACACCCTTTTTGAGCCATAACGTGGGTTAGCGACAGGAAGCAAGGAATGACATGGTGATAGTTGGACTTGATTAAATCAGTGGGATAGCTAGATAGATCAGGGGGTTATTGAATACATCAAATACCCTATAGATCATCCATAGGTGTCAGAGTACATTGGAGGCCTTAGACATGGTTCAGAGCATAGACTAGCTAGTCTATCCTAGCTTGTCCCATCATAAAACAATTGATTTATGGGTTAATCAATTATTAAATCAAGTTTTTATTCAAAAACTATATTATTAAATATTAACTTGATGAATTTAATTAATTAAATAGGAATTTAATCAATTAGTCATAAGATTTTTGATTTATTGTCAAAATGAAATAATATAATTTAGGAATAAATATAATTAAATATAATTAAATAATTAAGTGGCAGTATTAAATCTGATTAATTAAATATTTAGAATAGTCAATTAATCAAATTTTAGGATAAATAAGATTTATCACCAAATAATTATTAAATTAAGAATAATTATGATAAATTAGGAATATTGCTAGGAATATTCCCCAATGCAGAATTTCGGATAATCAATTAAATTCGATAATGTGCAGATGTGCCTTAGGTTAGGACTTTTGTATCAATTTCATTCGATTTGAAGATGTAGGAGGTTAATGAACCTATAGCCCATTTTTGGGGTATTACATTTTGCCCCTCTTTGAATCACTGTGCAAAGCGTAGTGGTTCAAAGAATAGTATGTGTTTGATAAAGATGTATGAAACTGATTTGAAAGATTAACCAATTCCATGATAGAAACTGATTGAAAGATTTGAAGATACAAGATTTAGGTCCTGGGTGACCAAAGATAATGTTAACTACAACAAAAATGAACCAGTGATTACGAAAAAGTGCCAAAAATGCCTGATTCTGAACCTTATGATTGCGAAGAAGTGAGTGACCGATTCCAGACCTGAATGTCCTTGTATGAATCATATTGGTATCACATCCTGAATCCATCAATTACAAAGAACCAATGAAATAACACTAATGAACCGATGTTTACGAAAAGCTGATACAGTTTACAAGATAGATTTAGGATACCAGATTGATATGGATCTCGATGGATCTGATATGCCCCAAGCGATTATAGATTTTCTCCAAGTGACAAGGACTTTTGATGAGTCAGCAACTAGACGTGGTTGTTGTCTTGATTACTGAGGGAAGATTTGATTATAGATTTAGATTTACAGACTTGAATGATGTACAATACCATGTCCCCTTCATGATTAAAATTGAAATCTGACAAGAAAAGTCAGCGTTATAGTTTAGAAGCATGTTAATTGATTTGAGAAGTGGTTATACATGTTTGAGAACATGTTCTGCATCGTTCAGAGGTCTTGGAGACCAAGTTTGACTAGGTTAAACCATGAGTTGACCATAGTTGATCAAGTTGAAATTTTGATAGTTTGATGTAAGATAATCAGTTAAGTTGAATTCTAAATTTTTATGAAGATTGAAGGTTGATTATGCAAGTAGTCAGCCGTCTTGGGTCTAAAAAGTTTAAATCATGATTTTGATAATATAAGTGATCTCAGATTTTGATTTTGATCCTGAAAAAGGATTCTACTTGCTATTTCATTGGAGGAACCTTCATACAATGCTCAGTCCTTGAGTCATGTTTATTATTTTTGGTTTTGAAGAATCATTTAAGTGTTCAAGCAATTTGTGAGATCATGCAAAGTGCAAAATGAAATGTAGAATGAAATGCAAACCTAGGACCTAGGACCTAGTCACTGATCATGTGTCAATTTGTTGTCATCATTGAACTTTTAGGTAACTGGATAAATCAATACAATGCCCACTAGTTATGAAACCATAGACATATGAATATTGATTTTTATGCACAGGAATCAATACAACACCCACTGGTTAGGCAACCATGGACATATGAATATTGATTTTATTTTCGAAAGGTCAGATTTGATATAAGCACCAGGACACAAATGCTAGGATGACCTGAATATCATGTCCATTTTGATATAGCAATTTGTATAAGAATCAAAACATAAACGTCATGATGACCTGAATACACCTTGCATTCAAACACATCAAATAGTCAAGAGATCATTCTAAATCCAGTGTGAATTACCCGTAGTGACCCTTTATTGTTCACATCCTTAGGAAAGATCATGTTTCACAGTAGGAGAAAGAACTCACTCAAAAAGATAATAGTTAGATCAAACTTCTTTGGATTTTCCTGGTATCAATGGTCGAGGTACGCATGGCCATCCAAATTGAGATAGAGGCTCTTACAGACGGACACCATTTCAATCCAAAATTTCCAAAGTTGTTATATTTTCACATATAAGCATAAGACAAAGAAAAGATTATGCCCCCATTCATCACTCACTAAATCCTGTAAAGGACATCATCAAAGAGCTCAAAGGACACAATATGCAAAACTCTCAATGAGAATCAGTAAGCATACAAGGAGATAAAATCATGTAAAACACATAGATTGTTTTCAATTTGTGTTTGATTGCATTGTTGTAGATGCAAAATCCTTTCTGAAGAGGAGACTGACTGACTGACTCGAATGAAGATTCAAAGGACTCTGACTAGATATGACTCATCTAAGATGTACTGGAGGCCATAGGATATGACATTGATTGCCCGCAAGTGTTAAGCATTGATAGGATACAAATACTTGAGCTGATTGGTGTACAAACCGACTTTATTGAAACAAGGATATATACAGACTAAAGTAGACTGAAAGCTGGGAAAGACCAAGATTGCGCTGATAGATGGAGTATTTTGAAACAAGTGGTGCCTATTTTCCGGGTTTTCACCATCTTGGCAGAGATTCTATTTTTGCTACCAAGGTGCCTGTTTCCAGGTTTTTACCAAGGCACTTTTTCTATTTCTCATTTTTTTGTATTTTTCATTTTTCAAATTTTTTTGATATTTTTGGTATTTTTCAATTTTTTTGTGAATCATCAAGGCGCCTATTGCTAGGTTTTCACCAAGATGTTCATTTTTTCAAGACTTTTTCAGATTTTTATAAAATTTCCAGGATATTTTACCATAGATTGAATGCCTTAGGCGTAGAATTTCTTCAGATGGAGAATGTTGATTAGTTCTTAGAGTTGTTCTCCTTTAGTCATTGAGAGTTGATAGGAACTAGAGCCAAAAGTGGCAATGATTACAAAGGGACCCAACTAGTTGGGTTCAAACTTCCCCTTGCGTTCTCTATGTGATTGATTTTTAGGATTCTCTCTCAAGACTAGATTGCTAACCTGAAATTCTCTGTGTCTGACTTTCTTATTATAGCCTCTAGACATTCTTTTCTGATATACTCTGAGATGATCATACGCTACTTATCTGTGCTCATCTAGTAGTTCAAGTTCTTGCAACCTAGACAATATATAGTCATCATCAGTTACTAGACCATGCATTCTGATTCTTAGTGATGAGATTTCAACCTCAATAGGTAGTACCGCTTCAGAACCATAAACTAAAGCAAAAGGTGTAGCCCCAGTGTGCATTATGATACTTTTCCTGTAGGCCCAGAGAGTTAGATTGATCATGAGATGCCAGTCTCTTCCCATTTTATTAACTGTTTGGTGCAAGATTCTTAATAGATTCTTATTTGAAGCCTCTGCTTGTCCATTCCCTTAAGGATAGTAGATAGATGACCAATGTTGTGTAATCTTGAATTTGGCACATAGATCATCTAAGTCTTTGTTCTTGAATTATCCACCATTATCTGTGACTATAGAGTGTGGAATACCATATCGACATATGATGTAGTTTAGAATGAACATAGAAATTTGCTTTCCAATTGCTTGTGTCAAAGGGACTGCTTCTAACTATTTTTTGAAATAGTCTGTAGCTGTAATAATATGGGTATGTCCATTAGATGAATGAGGATGTATGGCTCCTATAAGATCAAATGCTCATTGGTGAAAAGGCCATTGTGTAGTAAAGGGAATTAAATCTCTCCCTGGAGCATGAATTAAGTTACCATGTACTTGGCACTTTTGACAGTTCTTAGCAAACTTGATAGACTCTTTCTCTATTTTTGGCCAATAGTACCCAGCCCTAATAAGTTTTCGGGCTAGTGTTAAACCGTTCGAGTGTGACCCAGAAATACCAACATGGACTTCCTCTAACACACGTTGAGACTCTTTCCATTCTAAACATCTAAGTAGTGTACCATCTAGACCTCATTTGTATAGATCGTGACCAATGATAACATATTGGGAGGCATTGCGGATAAGGTATCTCTTTTCATGGCGGTTAAAGGTATCGGGAATGATTTAGTCTTTGAGATGGGAGAATAGGTTTTATATCTGGATGACAATAGTGCAAATCATGCAGGTTTTGGGGGAATAATATGCAAGATAAGATAGTGCTTCCACCAGGAACTCATAGCATAGCTCATGTTCAAGCTGTTGCAATAAAGTAGATAGCGTTGCCATTGCATCAACAACTCTATTCTCTGTTCTAGGAATTTTCTCAAATGTGATAGATATGAAGTATTTTTTTAGATCATCTACCATTCTCTTGTATGGAATGAGCTTTTCATCCTTTGTTTGGTACACATCATTGACTTGGTGTATTACAAGTTGCGAGTCTCCATGAATGTGTAACCCTATCACTCTCCACTCAATTGCTATTTTCATACCATTTAAAAGGGCTTCATATTCAACAATATTATTTGTACAAAAAAATTTGATTCTGAATGCCTTAGGAATGGAGTATCCCTGAGGAGTGATAAACAAGATGCCTGCTCCATATCCATTCTATGTATAGGAGCCATCAAAGAATAATTGCCATTCTCTAGAAGAAAGATTCATGATAGAGGAATCTAGAAATTCCATTTACATTGGTGTTTCATCGAACAAAGGTGCATTTGCTAACTGATCAGCAATAACTTGGCCTTTAATATCTTTTCTTTCAACATATTCAATGTCAAATTCACTTCAGAGCATGACCCATTTGGCTAATCTACCCGTGAGGGCAGCTTTGCTTAGTAGGTACTTTAGTGGATCAATATTAGCTACTAAATGCATGGTTTGAGCCAACATATAATGTCTCAATTTTTGTGATGCAAAAATCATAGCTAGACAAGCCTTTTCAATCATAGAATAGTTCTTTTCGTATGTCACCAATGTTCTACTGATATAGTATATAGCTCTTTCCTTCTTGTTCTCATCATGCTGTGCAAGCAATGCCCCCAGTGATGTATTTGTAGTGGAGACATATAAGATCAAAGGCTTCCCTTGAATGGGAGGCATCAAGATAGGAGGATTTGATAGATATTTCTTGATATGATTGAAATTATTTTCACATTCCTCATTCTATGCAAAGGTCACACCTTTATGTAATGTCTTTGTAAAAAGTTGTGATATGTCTGCTAGCTGAGATATGAAGCATTTGATAGATTGAACTCTCCCTTGTAATGTTGTCATTTGACTAATATTCTTCGGGGGTTGCATCTCCATTATAGCCTTTACTTTAGCTGGATCAACTTCAATGCCCTTCTTTGAAACTATGTATCCTAAGAGCTTTCTAGAAGTGACACCAAAAGCACACTTCTTAGGATTTAGTCTGAGACTAAATTTTTCCATTCTGTCTAGTATCTTGCTCAAATCATTTAGATGTTCAGCTCTAATCATAGATTTTGCTAAAGTATCATCAACATAATCCTCCATAGTTCGATGCATCATGTCATGAAAAATGGTTTTTATAGCTCTCTGATATGTAGCACTGACATTTTTAAGCCCAAATGGCATGACATTTCAGCAGAAGGTAACCCATGCACATGTGAAAGTAGTTTTCTCTTGATCCTTTGGAGAAATTTTTATTTGATTATATCTGGAGAAACCATCCATTAAAGAATACATCTCAAAAACCGTAGTCATGTCCACTATCATATCAATGTTAGGTAGTGGAAAATCATCCTTAGGGCATTCTTTGTTTACATCTGTGAAATCTATGCATACTCTTATTGATTTTTCTAGTTTTGAAATAGGTACAATATTAGAGATCCATTCAGCATAATCAATAACATAGATGAATCCGGCTTTCAATAGTTTCTCTAATTCAGCTTTTACCAAGAGTGCAACATGTGGATGCATCTTTCTCAATTTTTATTTAACAGGTTTTACTCCAGGAGAAATAGATAAATGATGCATTATAAGATCAGGATCCAACCCTGGCATATCTAAATACTTCCATGCAAAGTTGATCTTCTTTTTTGTTAAGAATGTTGTGAATGTTTTCTTCTCTTCTTCTGATAAAGATTGTGCAACATGAATCAGTTGTGGTTCCTTTGTTGTTCCCAAGTTGATAGATTGAGTGGGATCAATTAGAACTAGAGATCTATCTTGTAAATGACTTGGAAGGACATCAAATATCTCATCCTTAGGGACCTCAGATGTTTTCACCTTCGGATACGTCTTTTATTTTTACTTTTGTAGGTTCTGAGATTGCCACAAAGTGGTTTTCACCCTCAGAACTCCTTTTCTTTTTATTCTTATTTTTATTTTTTTGACTAAGATACTTGATGTCCGACTCTGTCATGCTAATGCTTGGTTCACTGATGGAAGTCCTCATAGGCTCAACTACATTGAGGTAGAAAGCAAGGGCATAGTCATTGGAAAAGTTATAAATACCTTGGTTCATATTCGTAGAGGTGTGGTCAAGAAGTTCAAGATTTTGGATAGTCAAAGTGGTGAAAGATTGGGAAATAGTGTTTACGGATATGGATCTATCATCATTGGTCCTAACTCGATGCTCGAGTTTGAAGGTGATATTACAATTTAAGACATTCAATTCATGAATAGGTTCAATGTCATTATGGAAGTCCACTTTAGCCATCACTGGATCCAACTCGTTAAGTTCATCATTTTGCTCTAGACTTACATTGGGTTTAGGTGCATATTGGTGAATAAAATCCAAATGTTTCTTTGTAATAGGCTCATCTTCTTCTGGAATGGCTCCCCATTCATAGTCATTAGATTCTTCATCTATGCCTCTAGGAAATCTAAGAACATGAGTAAAGTCAGGATGAATACCCCAAGAAGGGTTACCCTTAGATTCTGATTTGAATTCATACTCATGTGAATCTGTCTCAAAATAACTATCACATTCCTCTTTGTTTGTTTGATTGTCTTCAAGATTAGCTGGTTCTTGTGTTACAACTATCTCTTGCTCTATAGCAGGTTCTTATGTTTCTACTACATTAATTCTTTTTATTGGATCATCTTTAGCTTCAAGGAGGTCTTTTATTTCTTTAGGCAAATGCTCATAAGGAATGAGATCTTCAGTGGTCTCTAAATCATCACTATCAAATTGTTCTGTTGTTTCTCCCTTTAGTTGATTTTCTATTGATGGCTCAATCTGTTCTAAGACATGTGGGGAGTTCTTGCTAAGATAGAAAGGTTTCTTCTTATATCCTAGACCTATTGTATTCTTGTTTTCTTAGCCATGATGGTCAAGAGGTGATAGAAAACCTTTACCCTGTAGTCCTAGAGGTCCTTTTCTAGTATATCCCATTTTTGTGATTAATTTGTCTCCTAGGCCATATGACTTAGAAGGGATATTCAATATTTTAGCATCACATTTTTGAACCACTTGAGATTTGGATTCATCTTTGTATAGCCATGCAAGCACAACTTCATCTTCTTCAAACTCTTTCTTGGACACTTGTTCTGCAGCAAAATTTCCTTTATATGCTTCAAGAGGTTCTTTGGACTCTAGTTTGGACTGTTTTAGAGTTTGTGCATAGGACTTAGCTGAGATAGGGAGAGATGTCAAAGACAAGACTGGCTCTATAGTATATTCTCCCATACCATTTTCTTTGATCTTAACCTCTTTAGCAATGTCTTCCATCTTGGATGTTGAAGCAACATCTAGCTACTTAGTGGAAGATTCTATGTTATTAGGAACAAGTTTATCATCACTCTCCTTCAATGTATTGCAAGTTGTATATAGATCAGCGGGGATCATCACCTCTACTCCTTCATAAGGAAATTTCAAACATTGATGATATGTAGAGGGAATAGCTTTCATCTCATGTATCCAGGGTCTCCCTAGATGGATATTGTAAGCCAAAGGTAGATCAAGAACTTGACATATAGTATCTCTGATGACAGGACCTACTCTAATAGGTAAGACAATTGTTCCTTTGGAAGATCTTTCTTGCTCATCATATGCTTTGATAGTTATCTTCTTTCTAGGATAAATGGCTATTTCTAAAAATCCCAATTGTGTAATCAAGCTGAAAGAACAAATGTTTAGACCAGCACACCCATCTATCAACACACATTTGACATGATGGTTTTGGATCAAGACTTCAATATGCAAGGGTTGGTTATCTAGATGACTCAAGGAATTATCATCTTCCTCTGAAAAGGAAATATACTATGGAGATGTAAGATGACCAACCATAGTTTGGAATCTGTCTAAATCAAGGTTATCAGGAACATTGGATCCAAGAAGAGCTTTGTCTAGAATGGTTCTATGAGCTGGAGATATCCGAAGCAACTCAAACATGGAGATTTTTGCATTTGTGTGTTGGAGTTGTTGGACAATACTATATGAAGTAGGCCTTGTGTCTTTAGGATTTGAAGATTTATATGTAGCTTTCTATTTAAAAGTAGATGAAAGATTGAAAGGCACCTTAGGGACATTGGATGAATTTGGTATTTGTCCTTGTAGGTGGGCTTGAGCTTGTGATCAAGTAACTGCATTAGCTGATTGATTTTCTCTATCTTTTCTAACAATTGTGATGACATTGCAACACTCAGACAGACATGGTTCAACCATATTGATGACAACATTGTTTCTAGAGTAGGCATAATTGACTTTAGCACCCATATTAGGCTGAGAAGAAGAATATTCTTTACCATGTTTAGGAAATGATTCTGTGAATGTTGTATGGTCATTATTGCTCTTATGATTGTCAATCATGATGTCTCCATTATCAATTTTGTCTTGTATGATGTGCTTCAAGCAAATGCAGTTATTAGTCTTATGACCTTTATTGTGATGAAATTCATAGAAATCGTTCTCTCTCCACCATTTCGGTTTAGGTTCAGGATCAAAGACTTTTACCTCAGGAAAGTAGATGATTTTGTTTTCCAATAGATTTTTCATGGCAGATTCCAAGGATTCTCCAAGAGGAGTGAATTTGCGATTAGGATTTGTAGCCCAAGGTTTATAATCAGATGACTTTTTGTTGGACTCTGTTGCTTTAGCTTTGGAAGCTTTGATGGCTTGGGTACAAATAGTGAGATTGAAAGAAGGTGCCTTAGATGGGGCACATATATTATCAACAACACCATCTGTGACAATGCCTTTATTCTTGTTCCAATTTTTGTTTTTGTCTTTAGAACTAGATCCAGATTCATACTTGTCCTTTTGAAGTGTGATGTCTTCTTTTTTCACAAGCACTTTCTCAATTTTGATCACATTATCTACCATCTTATCAAAAGATGTCTGATTTTGCATTTGTAAAGGGTAGTTTATTTCTAGAACAAGATTGTTGATGAATATTTATAGCTTCCTAGTTTCTAGAATGGGTCTAGCATATAGAGAAAATTTCTTCCTCCATCTCTTGAGAAAGGTCAGGAATGGTTCACCTGGATATTGTTTCAGATTGCAGATGTCAATCATGGTGACCAGATATTGAATATTGTAGGAATATTGTTGATAGAATAGTTTGATTAACTCCTCAAAAGTTTGGATAGTTGGAGGCATTCTAGAGAACCAATGAATGGTTGCTCCCCCCAGAGATCAAGGGAAAATATGCATTAAGTAAGTTGGTTTGTGCATGAACTCCATAGATTGAGTACATAATTCTCTGACATGATCTCAAGGGTCAGAGTTTCCATCATACTTATCATATTTAGGCATCTCCACTCTTTTAGGGAATGGCGGGATGTACAAGTATTTATCAAATGGGAAAGGGCATAGGGCTTCCATGGAGAACTCCTTAGGTTCCTTTTCTTTTTAAATTTTTTAAAGTTTGACTTGCATGGCATGCATCTGTTTCATCATAGCCATGATAGGAGTTTCTTCCTCATGTGTAATGATATCCTCAACATTAAATTTTGGAGGAAGTTTAGCTCCTTGATGAGCTAACTCTATAAAGTATGCTTCTCTATCTTCTTTCAAGAAATGTTTCATCATTCTTTTGAAGTTATCATAATTTTGATATTGGGCAATTTTAGAGGGTGTAGGTTCTTGATTCATAGCATGTTGAGATTGATGTCCTTGAGACCCATGATGTGTCCCTCCATGAGACATGTTAGGAGTTTTAGGACTCCCTAGATTGGACTGAGGTGGAGTTTGTTGATTATCTCTGTGAGTTGATGGAGGGGGTATATAACTAGTTTTCAATCAAAAATTGCCAAGACCATCATCTTTGTAAAGACTAGAATTGTAGAGTTTCTCAAGAGTTGGACCTATGTGAGTAGAAAAAGTTTTGGTGTTAAGTGCTTCTCCAGATTTCTTATGTGAGGAAGCTCTAGTTTCCACCATTAACCTTGGGTGAAGCAAGAAAGCAAGATGAAGACAACTGAAGAATTACTTGATTCAAGAAGATCGAATGACTTAACCTTGTCAAGATTGAATTGATTGAAGATTAGATTGGACATAAATGAAGGATACTGTGCCACAATAGTGTGGGTAGATGCCCAATAGATGGTGGGCATGAGCTCACAACACTTAGCCATTTTTAGTAACAAGACTGAATTTGAAGATAATTTTGACAAGGTTTTGACACAAGATGAAAAAGACTCAAATCGATAAATCAGAAGACAAAAATAGACTCAAGAGCTCACTTGAGGAAAATGAATGAATTTTTTCTAGTTTCTGCTCTGTTCCTGACATGGTGATTTGTTCGACAGATTCTGGAAATAGGCTATAAAACTAAGTCTCTGACAATTTTGACCACTTTCTAGCAATTTTTCAAAATTTCTCAAATGACTTTCTGCAGGATCGTACGACAGTGGGTATGCTATGAAATGACAGTTGACAAAACTTGTATGACAATTGCAAAGCTCACATAATAGTTGATAGTAGGATTTTGACTTTTTTCTTTTGACTAGCGGCAAAACTCGTACGACACTATACAAGTTGTCATATGACAATACAAGGGTTCTGAAATGACAATTGCCAAAACTCGTATGACTTTCTGACCTTGTGGGATGACTTTTGACTCCAGAAAGGAATTTTACTTCAGATTTTGCAAATTTTTGGTTTTCAATTTTGGATTGTTCACAAATTTTTCTGTCTAGGTTTGAAGATTATTTTGGGATCATTCATTTTTGATAACCAAATAGATAAACAAGAACGCTAAATAGGAAGCAAGTGATTCCAAGCACGTCTGAAAATAATGAACAGGGGACAAAGCAACCCTGCACATGAACAATCAAGTGACTGAATGTGTTAATCCCTAGGAGTGCTAATTGTGTATGTTCCAAAAAGTTTTTCAATAACGCACATATTCCTAGAAAAATGAAAATTTGGCCTCACTAGGGTTTGTAGTAATGGTCTGACTCTGCAACTTTTGTGATCTCAAGAAGGCAAACTCCAATCCAAGTGCACTGGAGTTTTGACACAGTCTGAGAAATTAATCAATTAGGAGTTGCTAGGGAGATCTGACAGCCCAACAAGAGACCACACCTATGAAGATTTCCTCCACAAGGACATTTATATAGTGGCTGCTGCTACCACGACAAAAATGGCTATTACCGCTTGAGGTTCTGTCCATGTGGTTGACCCAATTAAGGGAATGTCCACTATGGTTAACCCTCTCTAAAGGTGACTCACAAAAGATACCACATGGAGACTAGTTCCAGATTCAAGGATCTGAGTTTCTGATACTACCCAAAAAGGGAGTAGAGCATAGTCCTCTAGCCTTTTCACTTTTAACCAAAAAAAAGTAGACAGATTAATCCGACACACTAAGACCAAGATTATCTCACAAAGATCTATGATGTCAACCGCTTATGATCTATGAACCTCTCTGGAGAGAGAATGTATCAATCAAAAGTTGAAGACACATGAATCTAGTAGAACGTGAGACTCTCTCAGTAACCTTCCTACCTACAAGGGGATCCTTCATCAAGAAGAGCTTCACATGCGTGAATAAGCAAAAGAAGCCCACTCTCTCGAGATCATCCACAAATAGTGTTCATAGGGCCTATTTACTATGTGTAAGAGATATGCAAAAAGCAAATCTATGTTCCTTTTATAGCCCAAAATGAAGTCTGTGATATGAAAGCATGAAAAGTCACACAAGCTTGACATGTGAGAGTTCATTTTAATCCAAATCAAAATGTTATCAGCTGGGGAAGAATACCTAAATTCCTCGTGATGCGCTTAGTAGATTTTTACCTGTTTTAGCAATTTAGTTGCATCAATAAAAAATAGAAGATTTCAATTGTTAGGGTTAGCTGTTAATCCAAATCTGAAAATCAAATCTGAAAACCTGCTGAAAATTTTGAAATGACAATTGAATCCTAGAGTCAAAACTCATACGACAGTGGGTTACCTCCCAGATGATAGTCTGGAAACTCGTACGATAGTGGGTTTCTTCTCATATGACAATCAAGCTTCCAAATGATGATGTGCAACTTCTGATACGAGCCTTGATAAGATCACCTATCATATGATAGTGTGTACTTGCTAGTATGACTTTCTGACAAAAGTCGTACGAAAAATGTACGGACATAAAATAAAAGATCGTAGTTTTAACCAGAAAATGATAAGAAATTGATAGAAATTGAATGGAAACCTATTTTAGGGCCCCACGGTGGGTGCCAAAAATGTGTGTGTGAATTTTGTACCTAGCTGAAGAAACAACACTTTAGTAAAACTTTAGAGGTTAGCAAAAACCAAAATCTTGCAAATAATTGAAACTATGCTAACCAGGCGATTTACTGCCTTCTAGTAGATGCGAGTATGATACTCTCAGATCAGACCGAGATCAGTGACAATGCAACACCTAAATGAAGGATTTGAATGCAAAATATGAAAGACTATGAATGTAGATTAAGCTATATTTTTTTGTATTTTATGTGCAATAATATGAAATTTGTATGAATCTAAGCTATATGAATGAAATGGAATGCAGTTTTAGTCTAAGAATGCTATGAATGATATGAAATATATGATATGAAACTATGCAATAATATGATCAACTATGAAAGATCTCACAAATCGCCTGTCGCAAGTGCTCAATCCTTCAATCGCCAATTCGCTAGAGTAATTGTGCAAATTCGAGTGTTGATTAGATAAAAAATTGTGCAAACCTTTGTGAAGAGTTGAGCTTTATTTTTATAGAAATCCAGGGCTTGAGGATGCATTGAGAAAAGCCATTAATCACTCTTGATAAACTCAGGTTGATTTTTGAGTTAACAAGAAATCAGGAATAATTAATTCATAAAATCATGTAGAAGCAGTTTTTATCTCAAAATAGAGCTTTAGTTCTCTTTTTCAACTCATCATCAGATGTTGAGTTTAGAAAGTTAACAAATTGAAATTAGCAGTTGTTTTAAAGTTGACTATTTTTCTAATTGTGCATGATTTAATATGAATTAATTTAATAAATAAAGTGATTTATTTTCCACTTAATCAATTATTAAATCAAACTTTTACTCAAAAACTATATTATTAAATATTGACTTGAATGACTTTAATTAATTAAACAGGAATTTAATCAATTAGGTATAAGATTTTTGATTTATTATCAAAATGAAATAATATAATTTAGGAATAAATATAATTAAATATAATTAAATAAGTAAGTGGCAGTATTAAATCTGATTAATTAAATATTTAGAATATTCAATTAATCAAATTTTAGGATAAATAAGATTTATCACCAAATAATTATTAAATTAAGAATAATTATGATAAATTAGGAATATTCCCTGATGCAGAATTTAGGATAATCAATTAAATTCGATAATGTGCAGATGTGCCTTAGGTTAGGACTTTTGTATCGATTTGATTTGATTTGAAGATGTAGGAGGTTAATGAACCATAGCCCATTTTTTGGGTATTACAAAACATAAATCATAAACACAATGAAAGAACACTTTAACAAAACACCAAGATTATGGTTACAGGGAAACCCAAATAGGTAAAAACCCCGGTGGGAATTGACACCCACTAATATTCTGCACTAGTGTATTATGATCCTTGTTAGAAGATCCTTAACCTTGTTAGGAACTTCTTTACAA
Source organism: Chamaecyparis obtusa (assembly GCA_027943335.1). Classification (NCBI taxonomy): domain Eukaryota; kingdom Viridiplantae; phylum Streptophyta; class Pinopsida; order Cupressales; family Cupressaceae; genus Chamaecyparis; species Chamaecyparis obtusa. Next base: position 168,821 of record BSBK01009902.1, on the reverse strand, counting down.
TATATTTAGTATAGTAGACCTGGTCAAGGGTCGGACCCTATTAGGAGTCTTTTACAATTAACACTATTAGGGGTGAGGATGCACTATCCGAGAGCACACTGCTCAAATGGGAAAAGGCTACAACCTTCTGAATAATAGATACACACTATATCTAGATCTTGGTGAACTATGCTTTGACCTTCTGTCTGGATCAATTCCAATGTATAGCATGAATACTTTACTTGGTCATATAGACCTTCTTCTAATGGCTCAAAACTTCGCACACTCTGCTCTGCTCTTCACAATCAACTCTGAACCATGCTCTAGCAATGACAAATGAATGCCTATAAATATCTTTCCTCTAAATGATATAATCAAGTTGGCCTATTGGAACCATCTTGAAATCATATTAGATAAGTCATAACAAACTCCAATAATAATTTAGTCAGCTCTACTAAGCACGCAAGACATTCTGGGACCTGTCCAATAAGATAATTGTAGCCACACGCTACACACTGTTGGCTCTACCAAAACAACTAGATCTTTCTCCTCAAGCTGAATTACCTCACGTGCTCTTAACTGAACCTTAATAACTCTTCTCCAAGCTCTAATCCAAGGGTGCATATCGAAATGATAGGCACAATATAATCTTTGTCGGCTCTTCTGAACAAACATAGGAAACTACTACTGGTGAATAGCAACTGCATAAATTCACTTCTACTAATCATCAAACTCTGCGTCCATGAATGTAACATCACTAACATGTCTTCATCACATATCCAAACATGCAAGGATCCATGATAAATGTACGAACAACCATACACTGAACACTACTTGTTACTCTGTCAGGAACACTACTGACACAAGCTACTATATATCTGTCTGTACTAATAGTTAACCTCTGCACCCATGACATCATGTTGATAACATGTCCATGCCACATATAATTAAAGCTTATTGCATAAGTCTTCCACGTATGCTACTTACCATATGTTGTCATCAATGAAAAACTAAATAGTTGTAAAATGGAATCATGCCAATTCAAATGTAATGTATGGGGGAAATATGAGATCCACTCCTAAATCCAAATTCCCAAAGGAGAGATCCAATTTGATCAACCAAAAGGTTAATGCACAATCAAATCAATCTATGGAGAATATGAAAGAGAGATAAAAATCCTATATTTCCCTATGGAGAATAATTGTGCTTGAAATCTGAAATAATTGAAATACTAGTACTAACCTCAAATTAGGGAAAATCTAGAAAATGCCAATTTTTGATGTCTGTGTGTACTTTCAAGAAATTCTGCAACATGTTTCCATCTAGAAATGTCGAGATGAAGAAAACCTAGAAATAATTTATCTTTCTAACAGCAGGTAGTCTTTGACCCTCATAAAAGGTCAAAGGATAGATTCTTTATTTTAAGGTCAATTTTGACTTTGTTCACAGATCTCAGAATTTCACCGAAAAGGGTATCCAAATCTGCTCTCAGATCTAAAATTTCACACTTGTACCTACAAGAAAAAGGGGGTTTTGTTTGTATGGGGGGTTTTCCTTGGTCAAACCCCAATTTAAGAATTAACCTTGAAATTGAATTGAAATGTAGTGTCCATAAATAAAGCAATTGAAACAATTCACCTCGCTTATGTTGAAGTCCTTGTATAGGATTCAAATCCTCAAATCCACAAATACGGATGCTCCAATGGATGTAGAATGAATGTAGGATGTCTCAAATCAATGGCATTTGATCTTCAACACCAATCTTGAATTGATCTTTACATATGAGGAGGCTTGGATGAATGTAGAAGGATGGATCTTCAAGGGGGATCCAAAGAGATTGAATCCTTCAATGGATAACAATGGATCTCCTTGATGGATGAATGCTTGAACACTTGAATGCTTGAAGGATTTCTTGAATACTTGAATTCACTTGCTTTCACTTGAGAGTTTGCTCATGAAATTTCTTGAGAGATGTGGATGGCAAAAATTGATAGAGAAAATGAGAGAGGAAGGCCTCCTTTTATAGTGAACTAGGGCACAATCTTCTAGAGAAGCCACCTTGGAGAATTAAATCCCAATTAGGTCCTAACCTTTAGAAAATATACCTAGATTAAATGTAATTTAAGGATTTACCATTCTGAAACCCGAAATGGCCGACCCGGAGGTGGGAAAACAAATATCCCTGAAAGCCGACATTCGAAAATCAAGGAAATTTGAAATCTGGATAGGGGGTCAAGGATGAGCTCGACTTTGACCTAGGTCAAGGTCAAGGTCAACTCTAACCTAGGTCAGGGTCAAGGTTGACTTTGACCCATAAGGTCAACTTTGACCTTGTGGTGAAAAACCTCAGGATCCTGACCCAGAAGGAAATGCAGATATGAAGTGAAAATTAGGTGCAAAGGAAAGTAGAATAGGGGGAAAAGCCAGATACATGCAAAGACCTGAGCAAGGAACTTAACATGATCCCAGACCACTTAATCAGAGGGATAAACACTCTTATCATGGAAGTGCTTCCATTTTAAGATGATACATTAAGCTCCCACTTTAGCAAGAGTATGGACTTGATGCAAACTCTTGGTAAAGGAGATCAGAATGAAAAGATAATTTTATCATAATCCAAGGGACAAAGAGAAACCTTAAGCCCCAAGTATCAAGTCTTTGTTGAATCCTAGATCATAATAAGAGAGACATCTCTAGAGAGAGAAAGAAAGGGTGTGATTACCTCACCCAATGAGAACTTATGTCCCATTGTGAATCACACAAGGAAACAACGCAACTAGAAAGATGGAATTGAATTGCCTAGTGAATGTGGCTACTCACTAGTCAACCCATCAAGGATTCACCCTTAAGAATATTCTATTCCATAAGAATAAAACTAAAAAACTAAAGAGATCCAGTCTTAAGGACACCTCTGACCTTAAGGGATCGAAATATATTTGAAACTGGAGGGATCAAGAGATCCTAAAATATAAATTCATGCTTTAAGGATTAGTTACTAATCCAAAAAGGGAGAAAAGAGTATCTTGAAAAATTTCTGTGCGCATCGAAAAGTGCATGTGTACAATAGGTGAGAAGAGTGTATGCCCCCATGTTAAAGTCATTACTGACACTTTAATAGGAGCAATGGCTTTAATGCAAAGATAAACAACTCCATTGATTACGTTTCCATGTCGAGATACCCCAGACAAAGACAAATCAAGGGAAATATCACAGAAACATACAAAGAACATAGAAGGGATCTACCTACCATGGGGTCAGTATGATCATAAGATAATATATATGATATTATTGCAAATGAATTGACATCATTCCCCAAAGAAAGTAGAACTACGATCACAAAGAAGGAAAGATTGCATAAGATTATACGAAGGAGAATCTTTTTAGACCACGAAATGGAGACCAAAAAGAATTAGTGCTACCATATCTTGAATCCAAGAAGATTACACAAGGAAACATTTATGAACAATAGCACATTTACGACATAACATTGAACAATGCATAGAAGAATAGAGGTACATATAGAGGAAGTTGAACAACAATTTTGATTCCTTCATCACCTTGCACCAACTGAGTAGAAAGGATCATATAAAAGAATCTAACACTATTTAGCAAACACATTATGGGAGAAGCACAGTACAATAGGAAAATACACAACAAAGCTACCATGAAGGACAAGCCAATCAAGCATGCCACCTACTCTCCCCATCTCATTGTATATTATTTAGGGAAGGTGGGTAACTCACAAGAGGGACTATATCCAACATAGTAGGAATGATAGCCAGTTCCAAACAAGGATCCTCTTGAGAATCACAATGTTCGACACTAGGTGTAAGAGTTAATTGTGATGAAAGCATATTAGGTAAATCAATGTCAATGTCAATAGTCTCATATTCATCATTAACATCATTAGTATCATCAAGAGTATCTTCTTCATCCAAATTAATCAAAATAGGATCTAAAATATGAATAGAATCATCATAATCATGCATATTAACATCATTATTAGTAACAACTTATTCTAACACATCATGCATAGATTTATCCAAAGAAGGTAGAGATCTTTGAAGAATAGAATTATGAGCTTTAGCATGAGCATGATGCTTCTTACGATGTTCATTAGAAGATTGATTACGTTTTTATTTATTTGAAATAGGTTGAGAACTAGGAGGAACAATCATAGGATCATTCAAATGTTCTTTAGGAAGATCAATAGGATTATCAACAATAGGAGGAATAATCACAGGATCTGTCTTAGGTTGTTTAGGAAGAGTGATAGAAGGAACTTGATTAATAGAACTAGAAGCCATAGTTAAAGGAGGTATAGAAGGTGTAGGTAAAATACCACAATTAAGATCCATAGGAGGTATGATTAATTCATGAATCTTACAATGTTTATAAGCTTGATATGAATGAAAAATATTATTAGGTCGAGGAGGACATGAATTAGGTAATGAAGGCCAAAATAAATCAAGAGTAGGACAATCTTTGGGCCTAGAATGTTGATATAAACTATGATTAATCATCTTCACTTCTTCATCATGAATGAACTTAAGACACTTATGGATAGGTGAAGCAAAAACATGCATGACATTCAACCAAGGAAAACCTAGCTTAACTTGAAATTGATTAGAAGTAGGAACCACAACAAAGGTAGTGTTCACAATTTTTCCATAAAGTTCAACCAGTAAAGTAATAGAACCAAATGATGGATAAAGAAAACCATTAAAATTTTTAATCCACACATCCGATGCATCATAAGAATCACATTGTAAGCTTTTCATAAAAATATTTTCTTCAGTAATCACATTGACTAAGGATGTAGGATCAACAAGACAACCACGAGTAGGTTTCTAAGAAATCCTAGCAGAAATGTAAAGGGGACCATCAGGAGCTTTAATAGTCTCAGAGTCATCAAAGGTAATCAAAAGTTCCTAAGGTCTTTTATTCTTAGGTTGTTGGTGAATTTTAGGTTGAGTTTTCATTTTAGGTTTTGGTCGAGGTTGAGATTGAACTTGAGATTGAATCCAAGGTGGAGGTTGAGGTTGAGATGGAGATACAAATTGACCAACATGCTCCACTTGATTAAAAACATGATTGAGATCATCCATCTTTGAGTCATACACAATTTCCATAGTAGATGGTTTAGCAATGGTATTAGTATCATGCGTAGGTAAAGGATTTGTATAGATTTGAAGTTTTTGATTAGGAGGAGAAATAGATTTGTTACCACTACCATCAAGATTATCAATAGATAATGCATTAGAGTCAATTAAGTCTTGAACCTTATGTTTTAGAGAATAACACTTCTTAGTATCATGACCATTCTGATGATGATATTGACAAAAAGCATTTTGATCAAAAGATTTAGAGGCAATCGTAACAGGTAAAAGAGGTCAAATAGGAGGTAAAGTAATCATATTAGTAGTTAACAACCTATTCATAATAGCATGTAAAGACCAGAAAGAGGAGTAAACATATGATTTAATCGAAAAGCAGTGGATGTAGAAGTGGCATTGTGAGATGCAACAACAACTTGATCAGCAACTGCATTCGCTTGTTTGTTTATCTTGACATAGTTGTTGAATTTTTAAAATTTGTTTAGATTAGGAGCAACATCACTCTTATCAACTGGAACAGGAGCCATTGGAGTGTTTCTCTCAAATTGACTCACTTGTAATTGATAATGATGAAGCACTGTACAAAGTTGTTAAAAAGAGATAAATTCAGTAAGCAAAATCTTATCTCTAATATCTTTTTGCAAATTTGAAATAAACATATGTTGAATATCAATATTAGGAACAAGATAGGAAATATGAGCATGCAAATGCTTAAATCTACCAATAAATTCAATTAATTTTTCTTTAGCACTTTGTTTACAATGCATCAAATTAGTCAAAGACACTTGCGGGCCAATGTTGTTTTGAAATTGTTGAATAAAGGCATTAGCAAGTTTTGGAAAGGAATCAATAGAATAAGGAGGCAAGGAACAATACCATTGTAAGGCCTTGTCACAGAAGGTTCTAGCAAATAGTTTGGCTAAAATCCTATGGTCATGAGCATAATCACTACAAAGGATTTGGAATGTTTTAACATGATGAACATGATCTCCTTTTCCATTATAATTCTCAAGATGAGGCATATTGACTTGCTGAGGAACAGGAGTATGAATAATATCCAAAGACAAAGGACTTCCCATGTCACATGTAGGGATACTAAACTTGTTTTGAGTTAAGGAAGCAAGTTGTTGTTGTAAGGATGACACAGTTTGAGCCAAACTGATGATTGTTGAATCGTTAGAGGAAATAGGAGTAGCAACATTAGAAACACTAGGTATAGTGTAAGAAGCTATAGGAATAGAAGACACAACTGGAGGAACACTAGGGATCACAGTTGGAAGCGGATTGGAATAAGTAAAAGGAACATTATGATATGAAGGTTGTGATGTAGGAAAGGACATATGAGTAACACTCATAGGAATAGAGGGAACCATCACAGTCACCAAAGAAGGAGTATAGGTAGGAATACTAGGTAAAGGATTAGAAGGAGGTTCAACACTAGTGATAGGAGGAATCAACCCTAAATCTTGAGCTTCTTGAGCTAAAGGTTTAAAATTTGAATGCACAAGGTGAGTAATACCACACAAGAGGTTAACACCTTGATCACTATCACAGAGGACTTTCTTAAGAGCCTCTATAGCTTGAATAGAATCTTGATTATGGTTCTCTTGAATAAGCCAATTACCCATTTATCAAGTTCAATTGAAAGTTTTTGAACTTGTTCAGGAGGAACTCTTAAAGTGTCATCCTCATCATGAGATGAGTGAGAAGAGTTTTTCTCCATAGTAGGATTGGAATCATGAGGAATAAAATTATCATCTGGGATCCTAAGGAAAGGAGAGGAAGATTCAAGATCAAAGGCACCCATGAGTCTACGACTTCTTCTAATCATAATGTTATAAGTAGGACTAGTAGTAGTAAAGCTCATAAACCAATGTAATGCAAATGAACTAACTAAGAACACATAAAGCATGAATATTTTTGTATTTTTGAAATCTAATTAGCTTGCAAGATCTAACACAAAGGTGAAATCTAATACTAACAAGATAAAAGGAAATCTAACACCAAAAAGAAAGAGAGTAAGCTATTCGGGTTCACCAAAATGAATAGTTGTAAAATGGAATCACACCTATTCAAATGTAATGTATGGGGGAAATATGAGATCCACTCCTAAATCCAAATTCCCAAAGGAGAGATCCAATTTGATCAACCAAAAGGTTAATGCACAATCAAATCAATCTATGGAGAATATGAAAGAGAGAGAAAAATCCTATATTTCCCTATGGAGAATAATTGTGCTTGAAATCTGAAATAATTGAAATACAAGTACTAACCTCAAATTAGGGAAAATCTAGAAAATGCCAATTTTTGATGTCTATGTGTACTGTCAAGCAATTTTGCAACTTGTTTTGGACTGGAAATGCCAAGATGAAGAAAACCCAAAAATCTTTTATCTTTCTAACAGCAGGTAGTCTTTGACCCTCATAAAAGGTCAAAGGCTAGATTCTTTATTTTAAGGTCGATTCTGACTTTGTTCACAGATCTCAGAAGTTCACCGAAAAGGGTATCCAAATCTTCTCTCAGATCTAAAATTTTGCACCTGTACCTGTAAGAAAAATGAGGTTTTGTTTGTATGGGGGGTTTTCCTTGGTCAAACCCCAATTTAGGAATTAACCTTGAAATTGAATTGAAATGTAGTGTGCATAAACAAAGCAATTGAAATAATTCACCTCTCTTATGTTGAAGTCCTTGTATAGGATTCAAATCCTTAAATCCACAAGTACGAATGCTCCAATGGATATAGAATGAATGTAGGATTTCTCAAATCAATGACATTTGATCTTCAACACCAATCTTGAATTGATCTTTGCATATGAGGAGGCTTGGATGAATGTAGAAGGATTGATCTTCAAGGGGGCTCCAAAGAGATTGAATCCTTCAATGGCTAACAATGGATCTCCTTGATGGATGAATGCTTGTTCACTTGAATGCTTGAAGGCTTGCTTGAATACTTGAATTAACTTGCTTGCACTTGAGAGCTTGCTCATGAAATTGCTTGAGAGATGTGGATGGAAAAACTTGATGGAGAAAATGAGAGAGGAAGGCCTCCTTTTATAGTGAACTAGGGCACAATCTTCTAGAGGGGCCACCTTGGAGAATTAAATCCCAATTAGGTCTTAAAATTTAGAAAATATACCTAGATGAAATGTAATTTAAGGATTTACCATTCCAAAACCCAAAATGGCCAACTCGGAGGCAGGTAAACAAATATCCCTGAAACCCGACACCCAAAAATCAAGGAAATTTGAAATCTGGATAGGGGGTCAAGGATGAGCTTGACTCTAACCTAGGTCAAGGTTGAGGTTGACTTTGAACCATAAGGTCAACTTTGACCTTGTGGCCAAAAACCTTAGGATCCTGACCCAGAATGCTAGGAAATGCAGATATGAAGTAAAAATTAGGTGCAGAGGAAAGCAGAACAGGGGGAAAATCCAGATACATGAAAAGACATGATCAAGGTTCTTAACATCACCCTAGACCACTTAATCAGAGGGCTAAATTCTCTTATCATGGAAGTGCTTCCATTTTAAGATGATACACAAACATACAATCAACACTAGCTTGCTGGCAAATCTCCAATAATCTCCCCCTTTGGCATTGATGGAAACATATGAAATGAAAAAAGCCACCAATCCAAATGAAAAATTCTATTATAACATTCTCCATTTCCTCTTCAAAACTCCCCCAAAGATGAATCCTCCATCTGCTACAATATTCTTCAACATTCTCCATTTCCTCAACTGAACTGCTGCCATAACTGAATACTACTCCCCCTTAGTATATTACTCCTCCTTTTAGTTTTGTTTTTCATGACTATATATTACTCCCCCTTTGACATCAATGGAAAAGGGTGCCAATTAGTTTAAGCACTGGTAATACTCTAGAAGTAGAGTAGTCAACCATCCATCAGTCCTTGAGGACTAATGCTTTTTCTTCTTTCTTCTAAGAAGAATTGGGGAAGGGAATTACTCCTAGCTTCTCCTTGAGATACTCAAAAGTATCCTTTGGAAAGGGCTTTGTGAATATGTCTACCAAGTGATCTTTAGTACTCACATAGTCCAACTTGACTTCTTTCTCTACCACTTTCTCTCTTAGGAAGTGATACTTGATCTCAATGTGCTTTGTATTTGCATGCATCAGAGGGTTCTTCGACATGTTGATAGTGCTAGTGTTATCACAGTGAATAAAAATAGGATAATCAATCTGAATTCCAAAATCTTCTATCATATGCTTGATCCAAACAATTGTAGAACAATTGAGGGCTACTTCAACATACTCCACTTTTGTTGTTGACTAAGAGATACAATTTTGCTTCTTGCCTGTCCAAGTGACAAGTCTGTCACCAAGAAACACTGCTCCTCCTAATGTACTTTTTCTATCATCAACACATCCTGCCCAATTTGCATCAGTATATACATGAAGCTCAACATTTTCTGAATTTGGATACCATAGACCATATTATATAGTTCCTTGCAAGTATCTAAATATTCTTTTTACTGCCATGAGGTGACTTTGTTTAGGCTCTGCTACAAATCTTCCAACTATGCCAATTGCATTGGAAATATTTGGTCTAGGCTGAGTAAGATAAATAAGTTTTCCAATCATAGAATTGTATAATGTTATATCTACTACTGGTGAGTCATCTTCTTTTGTAAGCTTGCATCTAGTTATCATAGGTGTCCCTACTGGCTTGCAATCATCCATCTTGAATTTCTTTAATATCTCTTTCACATACTTGGACTGATTAATGAAAATACCTTTCTCTATCTACTGCACATTTAATCCCAAAAAGTATTTGATAGGTCCAATCATACTCATCTCAAATTCACTTTTCATCTCCTTAGAAAATTCAACACTAAGTTTGTCATTACCTCCTAAGATAATGTCATCAACAAATATAGCTACAAGTAGTAAACCTTCAGATGTCTCTCTTATGAATAGATTACAGTCTGCTGCTCCTTTCTTGAATCCAATCTTTGTTAGATATCCATCTGGTCTCTCATACCATGCTCTAGGTGCTTGCTTAAGTACATAGAGGGCCTTCTTAAATCTACATACCATATCAGGTCTTTCTAATAAGTTGAATCCTTCTGGCTGCTCAATGTATACTTCTTCTTTCAAATCTCCATTCAAGAATGCTGACTTGACATCCATCTGATAAAATTTAAAGTTTTTGACTATTGCATAATCTAGAAACAACTTAATAGCTTCTAATCTACTCATAGGTGCAAATGTGTCTGAATAATCAACACCTTCTCTTTATGCATATTCCTTACATACTAACCTTGCTTTATTTCTTACTACCGTACCATCTTCATTCATCTTGTTTTTGAATGTCCACTTTGTTCCAATCACATTCTTATCACTAGGTCTTGGGACCAGTTCCCAAGTGTCATTCTTAATAATCGGATCTAGTTCTTCTTTCATAGCATCATGCCAATCTGAATCATTACATGCATCTTCAACACTTGAAGGTTCAATCTGAGATAGTAAACATACCGCCTCATTGCTAGCTGAGTTCTTTGCTTGTGATCTTGTTAAGAATTTTCCGCTCTGATCTCCAATGATGTCTTTCTTGGAATGGTTTCTAGATGTAAACTTTCAAACTTTAGGTGATACTATCTCATCTTCATTAGGAGTTTCTTCTTCACTTGTCTCAGGGTCATTGAATAACACATCAATACTGTCAAACATTTCTTCAATAACTGCCTCACTAGTGGAGGGTCTAGGTTCTTCTTCAATCATGGGTGAGTAATCATGATATATTTCTTGAACCATAAAATTTTCATCAATCTTAACATGAGCACTTTCAATGATATTTTTCAATCTTAAATTGAAACATCTATAAGCTTTACTTTTAGTAGAGTAACCAAGGAAAATACCTTCATCACATCTTGCATCAAACTTGCCTACTGCTTCATCTCTCTTGATGTAGCATTTTCTTCCAAAGATTCTGAAGTATTTTATTATGGGAACATTACCAAACCATAGCTCATATGGTTTTTTGTCTGTGCCAGGCCTCAATTGAATTCTATTGATGGTATAGACTTTTGTATTGACTGCATCTCTCCAATATGTGTGTGAAACTTTTCCTTCAATCATGATGGTGCACGCTATATTAAGGATGATCCTATTCCTTCTCTCTACAATTCCATTCTACTGAGGGGTTCTAGGTGCACTCAACTGCCTCTTGATGCCATGTTCTTCATAGTACTCATAGAATCTATCAGAGGTGAATTATCCTCCTCTATCTGATCTCAAACATTTTATCTTTAGTCCAGATTCATTCTCAACCTTAGCTTTGAATATTTTGAACTTCTCAAATGCTTCTGACTTGTCTTTCAAGAACGCAACCCACATCATTCTAGTATAGTCATCAACAAAAAAAATGAAATACCTTTCACCATAGTATGATCTTGTTTGAGTTGGACCATATAGTTCTATATGAATCATATCCAACTCATTTTTTTCTGAATTGTGCTTGCTCCTGAATGAGTTTCTCACATGTTTTCCCATCACACATTCCCTGCATATAGTATCAATTGGCTTTGCTATGCTAGGTATATCTCTTATTGCCTTTACATTGCTTATCTTTACTATGTTATCAAAATTGATATGACATAGTATTTTATGCCACAACCAGCTGTCATCTACTTTAGCAACAAAACAACTTGCTTCTGGATTAAGCTGAAAAACATTACCTTTAGTCTTTGATCATGATGCAATTATTTCTCCTTCTGTGTTGTTAATGATTCACTTGTTTCCATTGAATTCCAATCTGTAACCTTTATCAAGTAACTGCCCAACACTTAGTAGGTTATGTTTCAAACCATCAACATAAAGAACATCATTAGTACTATTCTTTCCATCCAAGGTGATGGCTCCTCTACCAATGATGGGTTTAGGAGTGTTATCTCCAAATCTAACCATGCCACAATTGTATATGTCTAGATGAACAAATCTATCTTTATCACCTGTCATGTGATGTGAACAACCACTATCTATAATCTAGTCTTTCCTTATATCAGCTTGTGAAATCAATGTTAGCTCTTGTTCCTCTTTCTCATCTTCATGGTCTATCTTATTATTCATTTTCTCTATAATGACAATGAATCCAATTTATTCTTTAGCTGAGTCATCATCTGAAACTCCATCTCCAACATAGTAACATTCCTTAGAGTATTTGGGCTTATAGTCATTTTAAAACTTTCTAGCTCTTGTAGGACACTTGGATGCAAAGTGACCAATCTTATTACATGAAAAACATTTAAATGGCAATTGACCTTCATATTTTCCTTTTCCTTTATTTTCTCTTTTGGCAATCATAGAAATGAAATCATCTAGTGTTTTCTCTTCATCATCATCATCATCAAAATTGCCAGAAGTGTTTTCATATTTATTACCATGAACTGTTGCTTTGAAGGGTATCTCACTTTTAGGTTCTGTCTTCAATCTTGAAATCTCAAAAGTTGAGATTTTGCTGATCAAGGTCTCTCTCTTGAAATTTGATGTAAGCTACATGGTCTCATCAAGGATGTTGATCTTATTTTCATATTCTGGAGTGAGAGTACTCATCAACTTGTCCATAATGTCTTCCTCTGAGATCTCTCCACCATTGTTCCTAATTCCAACAACTGCTTCATTGATCCTTTGACTGTAAGATTTGATGTTTTCTTCAGGTAGCATCTCTAATGCATTGTATCTTTTCTTCCATGTTTTTCTGTGTGCATCCTTTGCTTGTTTGTCTCCTTCAAATATGTCTTCTAGGTACTTCCATATTTTGTGGGCCGTATCTACTTTCTTTATTTCTGAAAACTCACTATCAGATAGGGCACTAACAAGGGCTTCTTTGGGTATTGCATTATGATGAAACAATTCCTTTTTATTTTTAGTAGCATCATCCTTTGCAAGCTCTTCTAAAGTAGGGATCTTGACTACTTTGATAGTTACATCAAAAACTTCAAAAGCAATGCTTTGTAAATGAGTTGCCATCTTGTTCTTCCAATCAAGATAATTCTCTCCATCATTAGGACTTTCTTTTCTAAAGAATGCCATTTGATCAACCTCAAGCTGTTAAAATTTCTCTTCGAGGCACTTGGCTTTGATACCAATTGTTAAGAATAGTCCCAAGAGATAAATGAGAGGGGGGGGGGGGGGGTGAATCAGTTATCTACAAGTTTCAATTCTTTATCCAATTAATTATACTTAAACATAAAGCATAAACACAATGAAATAACACTTCAACACAACACCAATATTTTGGTTATGGGGAAACCCAAATAGGTAAAAAACCTGGTGGGAATTGACACCCACTAATATTCTGCACTAGTGTATTATGATCCTTGTTAGAAGATCCTTAATCCTGTTAGGAGTTACTTTACAATATATTTAGTATAGTAGACCTGGTCAAGGGTCAGACCCTATTAGGAGTCTTTTATAATTAACCCTGTTAGGGGTGAGGACACACTGTCCAAGAGCACACTGCTCAAATGGGTGAAGGCTACAACCTTCTGAATAACAAATACACACTATATTTGGATCTTGGTGAACTATGCTTTGACCTGCTATCTAGATTAGTTCCAATGTATAGCACAAATACTTTACTTGGTCACATAGACCTTTTTCTGATGGCTCAACACTTCACACACTTTGCTCTGCTCTTCACAATCAACTCTGAACCATGCTCTAGCAATCACAAATGACTACCTATAAATATCTTTCCTCTAAATGATATAATCAAGTCGGCCTATTAGAACCATCTTGAAATAATATTAGAGAAGTCATAAAAAACTCCAATAATAATTGAGTTGGCTCTACTAAGCACCCAAGACATTCAGGGACCTGTCCAATAAGATAATTGTAGATGCAAGCTACACACTGTCGGTTCTACCAAAAAAACTAGATCTTTCTTCTCAAGATGAATTACCTCATGCACTCTTGACCAAACCTTACTAACTCTTCTCCAAGCTCTAATCCAAGGGAACATACCAAAATGATAGGCACAACTCCAGAACCAATATAATCTCTGTCGACTCTTCTGAAAAAACACAAGAAACTACTACTGGTGAATAGTGATTGCATAACTTCACTTCTACTAATCATCAGACTCTGTGTCTATGAATGAAACATCACTAACATGTCTTCATCACATATCCAAATGTGCAAGGCTCCATGATAACTGTACAAACAACCATACACTGAACACTACCTGTTACTCTGTCAGGAACACTACTGACACAAGCTGCTATATAACTATCTGTACTAATAATTAACCTCTGTGACCATGATATCATGTTGATAACATGTCCATGCCACATATAATGAAAGCTTACTAAATAAGTCTTCCACATATGCTACTTACCATATGTTTTCATCAATGACAAACATACAGTCATCACTAGCTTGCTGGAAAATCTCCAGCACTAACTTTTTTTTTAACATTCTTCTTACAATGCATTAAATCAGTCAAATCAATCTGAGGACCAATATTATTTTGAAATTATTGAATGAAAGCATTAGCTATAATTTAAAAGGAATTAATAGAATAAGGAGGTAAAGAGAAATACCATTGCAACGCTTTATCTCTAAAAGTATGTGCAAACAACTTATCCATGATCCTATAGTCGTGAGAAAAATCACTACATATAGTTTGGAAAGTCCTAACATGAATCGCGAGATCACCCTTACTATTATAAGTCTCAAGATGAGGTATCTCAATATGTTGTTGGATAAAAACTGAAGGATATCTAAGGAAAGGGGATTAACAATGTCACGTGTAGGAATGTTGTACTTATATTGAGTTAATTGAGCCACTTGTTGTTGCAAAGCAGTGACATTTTGAACCAAGGTAATAATGGTACGATTGAAGACACAATAGTAGGTATATATACATTGGATGCACTATCAAAGTTATAGGAGGTAGAAGGAAAATGTAAGGATTTTGGTGGAGGATTAGAAGGAATGACAAGAGGATTGGAATATGTAAAAGGAATGACATTGTATGAAGGTAATGAAGAGGTTATGGAGGTAGGAGAAAAACTTTCAGGAAGTGAAGGGTTAGGAAGACCAACACTTAGAGGATTAGATACTTGTGTAGAAGTTGTCATGATAGGTGGAACATAGGTAGGAATGCTAGAGATAGTAATGGAAATAGGAATTGATGGTTCAATGGTCATGGAAGGAGGAATCTATCCTAACTCTTGAGAACATTCCATCAAGGGCTTAGCATGAGTGTTAATAATGTGTAATATACCACACAAAATGGAGATGCTATTATCATCATGAGTGATAAGCTTCTTAATAGCCTCAATAGCGACAATACTATTAGGATTTGTGTTTTCTTGTACAAGCCAATTTTCCAATTTATCAAACTCATGGGAGAGCTTATCAACTTAGGAAGGAGGAACTCTTAAGACTTCATCTTCATCATAGGAAGAGTGAGAAGAGTTATGCTCCATGATAGGATTGGGATATTGAGGGAAAATATTAGTATCATCATGGGTGCTAGGAAGAAAAGAGGAATCATGATCAAAAGAGCCCATGAGTCTATTGATAAACTACAACTGATTGAATATCTTGAGGGAAAGTTTGACAATGGAATGAATATTTTAAAGACAGTGATTGATGATCACCGAGCCACTAAAGTGTATGTAAGACATTAAATCAATTAATGTATTTTCATTGATATCAACTAGTTTTGATGGTACTTATTATAATGGTTAAAAACATCTTAAGAAAGAAAAATGGTAAAGGAATGAGATATCTACATCAAGATGAGATGGATCATAAAGATATGGATATGGTATTTGTTGGGTAACTTATTGATGAGTTTATGGAATTATGTTAGTTATTTGATTGTATTGCATGAATCTATTATGTATTGAAGATAAAGAATGAACAAGTTTATGTGGTCAGTAAATGAAGAATTTTGTATACACCAAGCAAGTGTAGTGTATACCAAGTATAGTGTTAACTAAGCTAGTTATCACCAACACATTTTGGTATTGACTGAGTGAAAGAAATAATTGGAACTTATGACTGTTGACTAAACATGATGATTTGGAAAATTGTTTATGATTATGAAGTAAATGATAATATTTGTTATGATGATCAAATAGATAACAAAATTCAAGGATGATCAGATGAAGGAGAATGAAATGTGTTATTGACACAACTACTTAGGAAGGTTAAAGCGGCAAAATCAACGGTGAAGATTAAGAGGCAAAATCTATGGATGGAAATAAAATAGTTTATGATGTCTATATAAAGAGACAAGAGATTCATTATTGAGTCTATTGCAGGAGAATTCACATGAAAATATTGATTTCATACAAGACTGATCAAACTGGTTGAAGGCAAAACTAAGCAATTATGTAGACAACACCGAGTGACAAAGAAATCAATTATCGAGCAGAATAGAGTTGTGGGAGATGAAGATATTGAGTTTATTATTGATCAGAGGTATTTTTGAGCTTAGCATAGATCTGAAAAATCTACAAATCACATTCTATTTGAATCAGATCATTATTGTATCAGTTTAACCATTGCTATAAATAAATCTCTTAACCAAGTGGGACTTAACAATCTTTATATTTTAATATGACATTCAATGAATGTTGATTGTTTTTGTTGACCCTATAGCAAATTTTTGGTCAAGGGGGAACTATTAGTCATAAATCCTCTAACCAGGTCACACCTCATAGTGTGTTTTGTAACCTTTAATAGGGTTGGCTCTTAACCGAGCTCACTTCAAAAGATTGAATTATTTTTGGTTACCAGTCCCACGTGGTTTTTACCCTAACAAGGTTTCCATGGTAAAAATCTATGTTATATGTTTTTGGATGCATTGAATTGTTATTTTACTTTATAGATTACTATAACTGGGTTGATCGGTGAACACAATATTTAATTTACTAGTAATCGGTATATGAAGAGAAAGGTACACTTGATATTTTACCAAGTTGATTAATTGGTTTGAAAGTTTTCTTATGTACATCTAGGAGTATTTGGGACTATAGGATAATTGGAGTTAATTGATTCACCCCCTCTCTTAGTTATCTAACAATTGGTATCAGAGCATAGAGTGCTTGAAGGAAAGTTTGAAGGACTTAAGCAAAAGATCATAGGATGTGTAAGAGAGAGGTACCAAAGCTAAACAAAGACAACTTCTCAACATGGAAAAGCAGAATGAGATTGTATCTATTAGGGATTTGATAATCTAAAATATACTACTTGGATAATGAGTTCATCTTACCCACTGGACCTTTGACTATTGATCAGATGAGAGAAAGACATGAACAAAATACTACAATGATAGAGCTTTCTTCTTCCTTATCAGATGCTGAATTTGAAGATGTTAAGATATGTACTTCTGCTAAAGAGATGTGGGACAAGATTACACTAGTTCATGGAGGAGATGTGAATGTGCTAAGGGCTAAAGCTAAAATTATTAGAGGAAAGTTTGATGACATGAAAATGAAAGGAGAGAATGTATCATAGTATAGTAACCGAGTCAATGAGATTGTGAATGCTATCTGAGGAGCATGAGGTATTATTGAAGAAGACACTCTTGTAAGTAAAATTCTCAAAACCTTCTTACTTATTGTATGCAAATTAAATATCTAATCCTAGAAATGAAATACTAACTAAATTAAGCTATTAAATCAATCTAAAATGCACCACAATGAGGATTAAAAGGATTTAAATGAAAAGAAAACAAGATTTTTTACCTTCACTTACCCATGTAGCTTGTCTCCATTGTGCTCCTAGCCTTGATTTCTTGGATTTGGTGAGCTCTTAGATTTCCAAATATGCTCCTTTTTCCCAAGATGCTTCCAAAGTGTGGAGATTTGATGATATGTATGCAAAACTAGCCTAAATCTAGATTGCCTTATGCTATGATAGTGAATACAAACTTGATGAATGGAAATGATATGAAAATACTTACAATTATGCTAAAATGGCTTGATTTATTAGATGCTTGAATGTTTGAATGCTTAAAATATCTATTGCTATTAGGCTCTCAAAGGAAGATGAAGGCTCCTTTTATAGGTTTTTGGAGGACTCAAGCCTAGGTGGCAAGATCCTAGGGTGGAGAATCCTAGGGTTGAATTTGACTTGGTTGAAGGGGTTGAGAGAAATGGGGATGTAGTCAGAATGTGAGAGGGGGAAAAGGAAGGATGTTCCTCCTACATTGAAAAAGAGTAGTGAAAGGTGGAAAGGAAAGACACATGTCAAGTGTCTCACAAAGACCCTTGGGAAGAAGGTGGGAGGACATTTTCCCCATAAGGACTCTTGGCACAAGTGTCCCATGAGTCATCTTTGAATCCTTGAGGTGGCTTGAGAAGATCCTTAGGAATAGGGAATGTGTTCTTGACCAAGTTTGGAAGAAGACATGTGGTCATGAGACCAAGTCTTATGAGGCGACATAGCCCTTAAGAATAGGACATGTGTTTGTGAGGATAATTGAATTATTAATAATTAATAAAAATTAATTACTTTAGCCAAGGTGATGTATCAAGTGACTAGGTCTATGAGATGGACTAAAGGACTTAGTCATATAGTGATTGTGTAATTGACTAATTCATTAAATCAGTTTAATATGACTAATTTAGAGAACTTAGGATAGGAAGAATAAGACAAAGTGAATATACTAAATAAATTAAATAATTTATTTAATAATAGAGGAAATAAATATTAATTAAATAATAAATATTTAATTAATTTATCAAGCCAATTTTAAGTGTATACATTTTTCCCCTCTTTGACATAATGCATTGATCGCATTGATTCAAATAAAAATCAAGCATCTTGCCCTTGCCCCAGACGATGCTCTAGACAAAAGTGATGCTAGCATGCCCCCTCGAGAGATTGATCGACAATTTTTGGATATAATTTTATTTTTTATTTATTTTATTTATTTTTTGGTTTGATGATCAATCTCATGAAAAGAATGAGAAGAAACAAGTGTGAAAATAGAGTGATGGATGGATTACGGTAGGTAGGGTCCACACACCGAGAAAAATGGGTCCATAGGCTATATATGGGGGTCAAAGGGTCCAATAGATGGTCATTGGTACACTTGTCATTGAGAGAGTAGAGCTTGTGGAGAGAAGAGAGCCAAGCTCAGAAAGATGTCATTCTCACTTCCAGATCGCTGATTTGAGCGTGTCTGATACTTCTAGAGACCTCTCGATTTAGGAGAGTCGGTAGGTGATCTGATCCTCCTTTGTGATTTTGTCATTTTGCATGATTTAGAGTAGAATTTTAGTATGTTTTAGGTAGATTCAACCTAGGTATAGGTAGGAAATTTTTGTTTTTGTAGTCCAAAGGATGAATGTGTAGTTGTGGTGCATGTATGCACAATAAAAGAGTTGTTTGTGCAACAAACTGCTAAAACTATGCATACATGTGGGGTACCTTCGCATTTAGTAAATAAATGTGTGCAAACATGGTTCTGTGCATTTGTCCAAATTGGTGGTGCATTTATTTTGGAGAATTGTGCATATGTTATATCTGCGCATTTGTTAGGGGATACTACGCAAGCATTTTTTTGTGATGCACATTCATTTTAGGAGATAGAATCAAAAAAAGAATTAGGCTAACTAGGTCAAACCATAGGTCAATTGGTTGATGTGATCTATCGGCTAGGTGTTTAGATCAATTTTGAAGGTAGGCAACATCATAGCATGGTTGCTAGTCAACCCACCTGATTAGATAATTGATAAAATTATCTTTTTAGACATGTGATAAACATGTGCTTGATTCAGATATAGGATAGACATATAGATCAATCTGTACGAAACTTGATAGTTTTTTTTTTTGGGTGATTATGATAGGAGGACATTATAGACATTATGATGTCACATGAGAGATATCCCATTACACAAAATTTGAGGCTAGTATTGTTAGAGACATATAGACTGATAATAGGGGCCAGTGGTTTATATCATGTGATTTATACGCTTGAGATTCAGGTGAACCTAGGGATGCTTACGACATTAGTAGAGTGGTGGAACTCAGAGATGAGTACCTTCCATCTCCCTATAGGGGAGATGATAGTTACATTAGAGGATGTATATCGCATCCTCTGGCTGCCCATCACAAGAGAGCTGGTGTAGTACAATAGACACGGTGGCTTGGCTGAGTGTATATTCATTTTTGGAGATGATGAGATTGATGAGATAGAGATTAGATGGGAGGATATGGTAGATCTATACGAGCCTCTCTTGGTAGTATTGGCTGGTGTGATCGACAGGTATGTCTATCCAGACAGGTGGTCACATGGCTTTGCGATCAGATGGGGTTGCACTTTACAGAGGATGATGGACGATGGGACCTAATTTTCTTGGGGTGTATTCCTTCTAGCACACTTATATCATGATCTTCACCAGGTGGTGTACCAGAGGAGTGCATCATTATCAACATGAGTTACATTGCTGCATGTATGGGTATGGGAGCACATCGTGATCACATGACTAGTGGAGATGTGATTCTGAGGTGCTGGCCAACTCTACATATTTTTATATGTGTCTATTCAGTCTCAACATAAGTTGGGACAGCTTGAGTTTTGGAGACATGCTTTTGATATGATTGATACTATGATATGGAGGCCATATATTGACTGTGAGCCTTGGTAGGATGAGTGACATCTAGGTTTTTGTTTTGAGTTCAGGTGGATGCCCTTTATCATTGAGAGATAGTTGGTAGGCCAAGCCCTTAAATAGTTCAACAAGATTCAGGGGATGCCCCATGGCATGATAGAGTTTTCCTGCACACATCAGGAGAGGTGAGATTGGGGACCCATGGTATCATTCAAGATTTCTTGGTAGGAGTTCCTAGACATGCCATTTTAGGCATGGTCAACAAGATAGCGGTGGTAGACCTAGGTATGATTGCTGAGTACGAGAGGTACTTGAGGGACCACCTGTTCCCTAGATTGACAGATCCTATAGAGAGACTGTATACACCTAAAAATGGTCATCTAGACTATTAGCCCTTTTTGCTAAATCATAAATTACTTATTCTTGATCAAATCCTAGCTTTATCATTTATTCGATTATTTTCTATGGGCTAACTATCTTATCCTAAGTTTTTATTTATTTAAAAGGAATATTTCCTCCCCTTTTAATAAATAAAAAGCTCCCACTTTTCCTCTTATCCTAAGTTGCACAAATAAAACATTATTCTTATTTTATAAAAAAGGGAAAAAGCACTTTTTGTCTCATATGGACACAAAAGTCAACTCCTATTTTCCTATTGGAGGATATTTGTGCACATGGATTGCTCCTCTTTTAAGCCCCACTGTTGATTAAATCTTTTGCCTCTTAATCTCCATGGCCCATTCCTTTTTCATTCCCTATAAAAGGAGAGCTCTCTTCCTCATTTGCACACACAACTTTTTATGCTATTGTTATGCTACAGGTTTTCTAGGTCATCTTGGAGCTTTTGGAGACATTCTTGCATCTAGGGTTTGAAGATTTGGAGCATTATTGGCATTCATCTTGGATCTTCATCAACACTCTATCTTCTTGTCTTCATTCTTGCATCATCATGGCTTTCTTGCTTCATAGTTAGATTTCATTTCTTGCATAGTAGCTTCATTTTCATGGCATTCTTAGCTTAGATTTCCTTTATGCTTTAGATTAATTCATCTAGTTTAACTAGGAGGCTTTGTAATACTTGCATCTTTCATTTCCATAGTTTAGCTTGCATTTCCATTCTTAATCCAGCTTGCATTGCATTTCATTCTTGATTCTTGAGGATATTGGCATTCTTGCCCTTGTCTTCATTGAATCTCCCATTGCATGGTTTACTAGCAAGGTTATTGGCTAAATAGCTCTAGCTGAGAGCATTCTTAAAAACCATTGCACTCCATGCCTAGGGAGCTATGGATCGATTTGTGAGGGCTCATTCTTGAGTTTCCTTGCATGCAATGATCCATAGAAGTGTGACACATTATAGCACACATTTTTGGCGCCCACCGTGGGGCAGAGTAGACTAGCTTTGTCCCTTCTTTTTCTGCATTTTCGTCATTTTCCGTCAATTTTTTGGCAAGTTTTTAGCGTAATTTTTGTTCCCTGGTTTTTTGTCTCAGAATATCGCGCGATACTTCTCAGGTATATCGCGCGATATACCTTACTATACGCGTGCGATACTTCGCGTCAGAGAAGAATCGCACGGCAGTATTGAGGTATATCGCCTGGTCTCGGGCGAAGTATCGCCTGGTGTCGGGCGAAATATCGCGCGGACTGAGAAGTATCGCCTGGTGTCGAGTGAAGTATCGCGCGATACTGTGTCTGAACCTGGCAGTGAGCTATTTTTAGGCTATTTTATCTATCTTGCAAGTTTCGGGTTGTTAGCTATCTTTTTGAAATTTTCTGAAATTTCTAGCGTTTTCAAATCCGTGCCACTATGGAAAATGGGTGCCCATTTTTTTTTGAAATTTTGCAAATGGTATCAAAAGTTTAAGTGTGATATATCGTTGGAAAGGTCTTTCCGAGCCCAATCCAACCATGATGGTTTCATTTTCAGATTTTATCATTTGATCAAGTATTTTTGCAGATTATCAGATTTTTCATGTGCTAACCATTGTGGGTCTAACAAGTTGTGGTTGTAGGTGCACTTGCTTGAGATATTTTGCCAAAAGAATGCATGTCAAAGAGGGCTACTAATGGTTTTTGCAGGGCTGCCCTAAGCATAAAAACCAAATCAAGTGCTTGTTTAATTTCTTTCTTTATTAAGTGCGGCATATACTAGTTGTTTCATTAGGCACTTAATACTTTGTGAAAGGAATCTTGGGGTGGTAGGAGAAGTATGCTCTTCACCTTTAGGTGAATCAGAAAATCTTGACCCATCTTGAGGTTTTGGAAGCAAAGGGGTAATTGGATCTTGCTTGGTGTGTTTGGGAGAAGTTTTTGAGATAGGGGAGTATGCTCTTCACCCTTGTGGTGAATCAAAAACCTTGAACCTCAAAAATCATCCATTCTTTGTTTAGCTTAGGATCCTTTAGCGGGCCTGCTCTTGAGAAATCAAGAGGAACGACTCAAGTGGGGACAACCTTGTCATCATTTTCCTTGGTGGCGAGTGATTCCAACTCACTATAATCTCAAGGCTATCAAGGACACAAAACCTTGGTAGACATAGTACTTATCTTCGCTTGATGTGAGTAACTTGTGGGATTGTGACCATGAGGAAAGCATTAAGCAAGAATGCTTAAGGTACTCTTGAGGCCGCGAGGTCCTAGTCCTTTATGAGGAGCAAGAGGGGTGCTATGAATGGAAATCCTTACTATGAACCATTAGATAGAGGCCACCTTCTTTTAGCCGCTTAGCTTCTTGGTGCAAGGATTGATCCAAGTGGACTTACCCGGATCACCCCAAGATACTCACCATATGTGCTCCTTTGGTTGTGTTTTTGACACCTCCATGACAATGCCAATATCTCTTGTGGGCAACCACTTGGTGTGAGGCAAGGGAGCATCAAGTTGTGGGCCACGTTGTTAAGTAATGAGCCTTGTCCTTCTAGGTAGTAATTGCTTGAATTATCTTCGATTGTGCTATGCCCGTGTAAACGTTCTCAACATTCAAACAAACGGTAGCATTCATAAGGTTCCCTATTTTGATATCACAAGTGCTTGTCTTGGCAAGGTTGCTTTTGCCCTTGTTTCAAGTGTTCTATGACATGTTTGATCCCATACTGTTTGCAAACCTGTCTTTTATCTATTGCTACTGCTTGTCAAACTGAGAAATTGCACTGTTCAATCTACAAATTTGGTCCAAGCGCTTCAAAACTGAGTTTTTCACGTTCACTGGTCAAGAGTCATATGATATTGAAGTATCCTTGCATACCCTCAACCAAGAATCTTGAGTCATTTCTACTGTCCTGTCATTGCTACAATTCAGAGTTGCTAAACTTGCACTTTAACCTGTCGTAGAGTGTCCTTTTCTGTTCTTACCTAAAACTGGTTTGTTACTTACATGTTTAGATTTGTTCTAGACTGAAACAAATGAGCTAAAACTATTGGATTTGAGCTTAACAAATGCTACTCTTGATCACTTGTCGCATCATGGTTACCTCTCTAGCTACTTGCTTATTGAGCTTCTTGCTCGTTGCTCGGCTTTAGTCAATTGATTGCTGTAAGTGCTTGAGCACTTTTGACGAGCCATCTCTCTATTTGTTCTACTTTGACAAGTGATCTTTATTAGCTTTTCTTATCTCAAATCTAAGAAACTTTGTCTCATTCTATTAGTCAACCAACATCTCTTTTCATGCCGGTTACAACTCGGTCTCAATTTGAACAGGAGAGTCATCCTCCGTTCAATTATACACAGTTACCTTCTCCAACTAGACGTTCAAAAGCACCCATTAGCAACAACAGTTCTAGTTCTGACCAATCTGAGAATTCTAAGGCTACACCGTGGTATAAAGGAGGTTTCCTCTTTTCTGCATTCAAGACCCCCAAAAACACAGACAGTGTCTCACTCACTTTGACTGAACAAGAAAAGTTTCAACTCTTGCAAGAACACTTTGAGCGTAAGGATAATCAAGCGCGCTTAGACAAAGAACATAATCAACAAAGGATGGATGCTACTAGGCACATGGCTTATAGAGGGACATTTCATGAGCAACCTGAGACTAGTAATCATGAGCACAGACCTTCTTTTAACAATGGCAACAATGACAACAACACGCCACCAAGATCTCCTCCAAGGCCAACTTTTGCTATGCCTTCTTCACCTCCTAGACCTCCTCCCTCTCAACATGAGGTAGAGGCTAATGATGAGATTTCTAGTGAGGATCTTATGAGATGTGAACAAGATGTGGATTTCCAACGAATGATGCATAAGCTTTTAGAGCGTAATGGCGATCAATATTTTCAATATATGACTTCTAGAGGATACAAGCTTCCTCTCGGCTATGATGTCAGACAAATTGTCCAACAAAGAGTACCAACTGAATTGGAAGTCCTTCAAGAAGAATTACGTCGGACAAATCAACGCCTTACCCAAATGGCATTAGAAAGAGAGCCTCCAAAGGTCTCTTTTGTAGAATCAATTTGTGCTCTTCCTTTTGATAAAGATCTATACATGGTCCCGTTTCCTAAGGATATTGAGGTTCCTAAATATGACAAGTATGATGGAAATGGTGACCCCCATGACCATGTGCGTCACTTTTACGCTCTTAGCATGGACTTTCTTCATGAAGACACATATCTTCTACGATTATTCCCTCGAAGCTTAAGAGGACAAGCTTTAGAATGGTTTGCGAAATTGACACCACCTCTTAAGACTTTTGATGAGTTAGCTCAGCGGTTTACCCAGCAGTACTCTTACAACATCCAACAACCTGTCACTGTGATAGATCTCGGTAATCTAAGACAACATCAAGGTGAGCCATTTGCAACTTACTTACAACGTTGGAGGTCATTGTATTCTCGATATCCTCGTCAGCTACCCGAGAGAGAAAAGATTGACATTTTTGTCAACACACTTGTGCCTGAGCTATTTTATGATCTAAGGAAGCAACTGTTCTCCTCCTTCCATGACATGGTTGAAAGTGCATATCGGATTGAGGATGTAGCTATAAGAAAAGGGGATATTGTTATTAATAAAGATGTTAAAGGCAATGGTAAAGACAAGAACAAACCTTGGAATAAGAACAAGTATGTTGTTAATGATGGGGTTGTTGATGCTCCTAAAGTTAAAGAGCCCGCTTTCAATCTCTCCAATGCTATCTATGCAGCAAAACAACAAGAAGCTAGAAACACTCACAATGCTCCTAAACCTCAATATGCAGATAAGCCTAAGAAATCATTTCGAAAGCGAGTCTATACCAAGTTGGCAGAACCTTACGATGTGATCCTTAAGACTTTGGTTGACAATGGATATCTTACGCTTCCTGATAAACCTGGTAACTGGGATCCGATAAATAAGCCCGATTGGTGGAGAGAGGATCATTACTGCCATTATCATAGAAACAAGGGACATCCAACAGACAATTGTTTTAGGCTTAAGGATGATATTCAAGATCTTATTGAGAACGGCACAATCTCCACTGATGGCTTAACTAAAAATTTTGATCACACAGCTTTCAAAGATCCTCTACCTAAGCATGATAAGGGGGAAACCTCTCAAACACATAAGAAGAATCATGATGCAAAGATCAATTATACATATCCTTCTAATGCACCTGTGATTAACATGGTAGAGCCCGTTGAGAGCATTCTAATGATGAGGTCTCAAGCTGATAATAACACCAATCATGGTAAGCCAAAGTTAGTCTTGCAAACACGTGGTAGTTCACCTTCCCAAAGTGAGACACTGAATGCTGTTACTAGGGGGCAAGCCAAGATTGTCCTTAAAACTGCACAAGATCCCAAGAAAGCTTTGCCTTCCAAACAAGTGGCTCCTTCAGCCACCCCTAGCTATGATCTTGTCCAACATTTACAAAAGACACCAGCACAGATATCTATCCTTGAGTTGCTTCGGTTATCCCCTTCGCATAGAGAGATTCTTGATAAAGCTCTACGTACAACATGTGTTCCCAATGACATTGATCCAGATCAATTTCAGGCTATGGTCAACCACATTTCATCTCCGCTATCTCTCTCCTTTTCTACAGAAGATGACATATCTATTGCTCACCCACATAATCTAGCTTTACACATTGAAGTTCTAGTCTACAATACCCGAGTCCGCCGAGTCCTGATAGACAATGGTGCAGGGTTAAATATTGTTTCTTTCAATGTCATACAACAGTTGGGTTTGTCAGAATTGGCTGTGGATTCCAAGAAGAAGATTACTATAAAAGCTTATGATGAAGTGGAAAGATCTTCCAAAGGTCTTGTCACGCTGCCGGTCCGAGTGGGCCCTATCACGAAAGATATTAGCTTCCAAGTATTGGACATCCCACTCACATATAACATTCTTTTGGGTCATCCTTGGATCCATGACATGCAAGCTGTTCCTTCCACTTATCATCAGTGTGTCAAATTTCCATACAATGGCACTGAAGTTGTGATTCCTGGAGACCATACTATTGCTATCAATGCTCTTGCTGCTACTGAAAAATTTGTTCCTCATAATGAACCTTTTGTTGATCCTAGTACATCTCTAGCTGCTGCTGAGAAATCACTTAAGATGATGAGCCTTGGTATGGGTGAATATAAACTGGGTTCTTTTGCTTCTATACCTATTTCTCCTAGGTCATATGGGAGACCTTCTGATCACATGAAGCCTTCCACTTCTGCTATGGTGATCTTTGATACTTTTGTTCCTTCATCCATTCCTTTAGAAGCAGACAGAGAAGAACAAGCTATTCAAGAGTGGATCTATAGAGAGGATTCTAGAAATACTCCCATGCTCAGTAATTCAGACACAGATACAGATGAGTCACCGCTACACACTATGGCTCACATGGGAGATGATCTTCCTTCTACTTCACTTCTTTGGGGGGAAGCATGTATGCCTACTGATGATATTGTCGAGTCTTCTATGTCTAGAACCTATGTTCCTAAAGAATCATTGCACTATGATAGACAACGTCGCAACATTGAGCGACTGCTACAAAGAGGTGATCTATCACATAACGACATGAATGTTTCTACTTCTCAGCATATTAAACCTCTTCCAAAAGATTCTTCCATGACAGATATGGATGTTGATGTAGTTCATATTTCTCGTAACCCACCCGACGTAGTTGATGAGTCTTGTGTTGGATCTGATGAGTTTGTTCCCCGTATTGCCTTAGTGGACTACGTTGGTCCTTCTATGACAAGTCTAGATCTAGCTACTTTTGGAGCCTACCCTATAGGCTCAACCTCTCTTGTCACCAGAGATGACATCCCTCGCATAAATGCTATTGAACCAGTCACTTCATTTCATCTCGCATCAACACCTGTTACTTCTTCCACCAGCGAACTAGCAACAAAAAAGATTGAATCAGAAATCAAGCATCACAGTCATCAAGTCAAAAGAAAAGAGCAATGGTCGGATGGCGAAAACCACATTGTGGCGGTATCCGAACCTAAGAAAAGTAAAGATAAAAATTTTCTCAAAAATAATGACTCCAAAATAAAAGATGAGAAGCTGATTCTCTACAAACAAATGGTGCATTACTTCAAGCATGATCTCATAACTGTTATACTTCAGCCCATTCCTAAAGCTGAGAAAATAGTTGCTAATGCCTTGGTTACTTTGACATCCCTTTTACAAATGAAAAAGCATAAATTTTGCTTCAAGTTCCTGGTGGATGAATTACTCTATCCTGCTCACAAATCTTCCAATCCTACCATCTTTTCATGTCTTCCACCTCATATTCTCCCTAAAAATCCACCATGCCATTCTTTCCGCCATCCCTTACACTTTGCCTTTGTCTCTGGTGGCTTGTATAGGAAGGGTCTAGATGGAACTCTCCTTAGGTGTCTAGAAATAGAGGAGTCAGAAAAAGTGCTAGCTGAAATCCACGATGGCATATGTGGATCACATTCTAATGATCCTCCGCTAGCTCAGACATTGCTTAGGGCTGGTTATTATTGGTCAAACTGGTTGAGACCTCCTATCATCACAGTTGCAGCATTTGGGCCTGGGGCCTATCAGTTCTCTACATCAGAGGAAGCAGATTCTTGATGCCCGTTTCTATCTGGGGCATTCTTTGTACATATTTTATGATCCTGAAAAAATTTCAAAAAAAATCATATATGATGCTGAAAAAAAACCTAAAAAGCATAAAAAGTACTGAAAAAATGAGCATCCTAGTGAAAACCTAGCAATAGGCGCTTTGATGTCTCACCAAAAAAATTCAAAAATTCAAAAAAAAATAGAAAAAGTGCCTTGGTGAAAACCTGGAAACAAGTGCCATGGTAGCAAAAATACAACAAAATTATAAAATAAGTCCTGAAAAAATCTATCAAGTGGTGAAAACCTGGAAACAGGCGCTGCTTGAGACCCTCTGCACCTATGTCTATCAGTCTTGCGTGGTGCTCTTTCGCTCCACTTCTCGCTTTGCCTCTCCTAGCCTGGAATTGATTCTTGTCTTAGTCTAGGGGGCATCTGTTGTTTTAAGCTTATCTTGGATCTCTTTGTGCGTCTGGGTTTCTTAGGCACCTCGCAAATGGTGTTTTTCAACACCACCCCAACTGTGTTTTTCAACACTTCCCCTTGCGTCGAGTGTTTCTCAACACTTATCAGATGTCCTACCCACAGTCTAGATGATGCAATATTTCTCACTGGCAGATGTGATACTCAAAGTTTGACTCTATGACCTACACACACGCACTTGACTTGCTGAGATTTGTTTGAATTTATTTCTTTGCATGCTGTCTATGATGATTTCTTTGCTGAGTGGTCTCTCCCTGAGAAGTTTTTGATGATGCATAGCTAGAAGACTGAGGGTATGAGAACATGTTTTATTGCTTTTTCTGCTTGTGGGTATATTTTGTTGATCCTAACTGTCATGAGCATTTATGCTGGTCTTACTTGACACTGTGGATTGACAGGGTATTATCCTTGATTGTTTTTGTGCAAGTGCATACTTGTAGCCATCTTGACTTTCCTTGTGTCTCGATGCAAGTATAATCTTGCGATATTAAACTTAGGTAATCTCACTGTGCTAGTCATCTTGACCTACATGTCTTTGATGCCTAGGTGAGATTTCCACATTCCTATCTGATAAAGATCATATTCATATTCACATAGTTATGCTAGTGTGTATTGTATGATCTTGGGACGCTACCAATAACGCTCGATGATGAATATTAGATGTCTATTAGCATTGTGACCTTGCAAGTAAACCACTTTTCATGTAGCTTGCATTTCTTAGGTTCATGTTAGTTTAGTTTTGCATCTTGCATATGGAGAGAGCTCTCCTTTCATTTTTCATGGACTTGTTAATCAGCTGTGCTCACCTTTCGCTTCTTCCCAATCATGTCTTTCACTTTCTTGTCTTTCATCTCACATCATTTTCTCTTCATTTCGGGATCCAAACTGAAATCCACATTCACCTTGACCCTTTCTCCTTTTTCCGCACAATTGGCTGACCTTTTGAGGCCTGATCCTTTGATCTTCGCTGGGGCATCATAACCTCTTCATCCCCATCTCTTTCAACCTTCTAGTCTTTTATTCAAATCCCAAGTTCCAATTCCCCCCTCTATGGCGTTTACGGGTTGAGGGACCGCTTGGTTCGTGCCCTGTGTCCCATGTGTGGAGCATCCCTTCATTGGTTGATGGTTATTCTATTATCTTTCATCTTCGATTATGATTTCTAGTGATTTGATCATGTTGCTCTTGCTTCTGCATTCCCTCTACTTGATTTCACTTTCGATCCCGAGGGGGCAGACACATCATATCTTATTAGCTATCTCTTTCCTAAGTGTTCAGTACTGTCGCTACCAGGCTGACCATGCAGGATTTGCTATCTCTTTGTACTTCATTCTTTGGAGTCAGATCACTATCTTCTTGCCTTCTTGGCTACTTGCTTGCCTTCTTGGCTATTTTATTCTTTGACTGCATGTGATCCCAAATCGATCTCACATTTCAACTTCATTCTTTGACTACATGTGTTCCCAGATCGATCACACATTAGTCAAAGAGGGGCAAATGTATACACCTAAAAATGGTCATCTAGACTATTAGCCCTTTTTGCTAAATCATAAATTACTTATTCTTGATCAAATCCTAGCTTTATCATTTATTCGATTATTTTCTATGGGCTAACCATCTTATCCTAAGTTTTTATTTATTTAAAAGGAATATTTCCTCCTCTTTTAATAAATAAAAAGCTCCCACTTTTCCTCTTATCCTAAGTTGCACAAATAAAACATTATTCTTATTTTATAAAAAAGGGAAAAAGCACTTTTTGTCTCATATGGACACAAAAGTCAACTCCTATTTTCCTATTGGAGGATATTTGTGCACATGGATTGCTCCTCTTTTAAGCCCCACCGTTGATTAAATCTTTTGCCTCTTAATCTCCATGGCCCATTCCTTTTTCATTCCCTATAAAAGGAGAGCTCTCTTCCTCATTTGCACACACAACTTTTTATGCTATTGTTATGCTACAGGTTTTCTAGGTCATCTTGGAGCTTTTGGAGACATTCTTGCATCTAGGGTTTGAAGATTTGGAGCATTGTTGGCATTCATCTTGGATCTTCATCAACACTCTATCTTCTTGTCTTCATTCTTGCATCATCATGGCTTTCTTGCTTCATAGTTAGATTTCATTTCTTGCATAGTAGCTTCATTTTCATGGCATTCTTAGCTTAGATTTCCTTTATGCTTTAGATTAATTCATCTAGTTTAACTAGGAGGCTTTGTAATACTTGCATCTTTCATTTCCATAGTTTAGCTTGCATTTCCATTCTTAATCCAGCTTGCATTGCATTTCATTCTTGATTCTTGAGGATATTGGCATTCTTGCCCTTGTCTTCATTGAATCTCCCATTGCATGGTTTACTAGCAAGGTTATTGGCTAAATAGCTCTAGCTGAGAGCATTCTTAAAAACCCTTGTACTCCATGCCTAGGGAGCTATGGATCGATTTGTGAGGGCTCATTCTTGAGTTTCCTTGCATGCAATGATCCATAGAAGTGTGACACATTATAGCACACAGAGACCAGTGGATAGGGGCTTCTGAGAGATCTCATATGTAGTATAGACATCTATGCACTGATAGGGATTAGGTGCTAGTGGAGGCACATCTTCATGACCTCTGAGACCACCCGCAGGTTCAGGTGATCCAGATGTAGCAAGGCCTTCTATTTCATCTCAAAGACACAAACAAACTAAGTCAGGGGGTAGTGGCTTGTAGACATCTTGGGATACACTTTTGTATTTGTATCATTGTATCATGATGTATTTATAGACTTTATGAACACATTTTTATATATGATATATCATTGGACAATTGGACATTTTATTGTTTTTTATGGACCCTCTATGATAGACTTACTATGATGGACTCTTTATGATGCATTTCTATTATGATTTATACATGTGGGTACTAACATATGCATGATGCAATGAGTTATTTGATATGCATGTTAGTTATGATCTATCATGTGATGATTATATTTCTTTGATGCTACTTAAAATGATGACTATGTTATGTGATGGTTTAATTGATGTTATGCATGTAGATGAATGAATTTCTAATTGATGGTCATATAGTGTTATTGAGCTAATGCAATGTAATGTAAAAATATGTGAATGAATGCTTCTATAATGATAATGAATATGATGTTTATAGATATAATGATTATGTTGGAAATTAATAGAATAATGATGGGATATAACTAAATGAACATGTACTTGTGGATAATGAAACATATGAAATAAAGAATGCAATATGGACATATAAAAGATTTTGACAAAATGCTGAATATTGTATAATATGATAATAAGATACAACTAAGTGGCCTAAAAATGTATAAAATGGATATATAAATGTCAAATGATGATGATAATAAAATAAGATACAATAAGACAAGATGACAATAATGATAAGATACCACTAAATGATCTAAAAATTTATTTAAGACAAAATGACTATATACAAATGAATAAGCGAATAAGATAAAATAAGATGATAATGAGGATAATATATGTAATGAATAATGTATAACTAATTATGATAATAGATAAATGATGAAAATTGAATATGCAAAATTAATAATGCAACATGAAACCTATGTTTTTTATGCCAACTATCCTCCATTTTAATAACAATATGTCTGACACGAGAAGAATGGACAAAGAAACCAAATGAGCTTATAAGCAAAAAGTCCTACAAAACCCTATAAAAGGAGTACTATATGTAAGAGGATCTTAATGAAATGCAAAATGAAATACGAAATGAATAACTCCAAAACTTCATGAAACATCTTAGATCACGGTAACCAAATTTTTTTTATCATCATTGAGCTTGTTATGTTGCAAGAAAATGAAAGCATCATGGTATAATTAAACCAGAATGACCTAAGCACTTCTTACATGGAGTTTAATATAGAAATCTTGACAAGCATCTAAGTATAATTAAACTGAGATGACCTGAGTTTCACTTGCATAACAGACAAGGAATATTCTCCCCTCCATCGGGGAACAAATATTTGGAGTCGAGGTATGCGTGGCACATCACTATTAATAGAATTTTCATAACAACATAGATTGCATGATTTAGTGCTTGTTAAATTGATGAAGACACTTATGCACAGACACCCCAATTACTTGTTCCTTCGACTTCATCGGAAAATACCCCACAAACAACAATCAAAGAAAAATATCATGCTCCATCCCAGCTATTCTAATCAATAACATATGGGAGTTTTAAAATCATGTCAAGGACATCTCATAATACAATAGGAAACATGATAACAATGAAATCCAAATATGAATGCATAACCTACCATTGGGGAACAAATATTTGGAGTTGAGGTATGTGTGGCACGCCACTATTAATAGAATTTTCATAACAACATATATTGCATGATTTAGTGCTTGTTAAATTGATGAAGGAACTTATCCAAAGACACCCCAATTACTTGTTCCTTCGACTTCATCAGAAAATACCCCACAAACAACAATCAAAGAAAAATACCATGCTCCATCCCAGCTATTCTAATCAATGATATATGGGAGTTTTAAAATCATGTCAAGGACATCTCAGAATAACATAGGAAACATGATAATAATGAAATCCAAATATGAATGCATAACCTATAACAATCATTTTAACATGCTTACCATGAATATACATTTCTTTGCCAAAAGATGTTGTTAAGTTTGTTGATCACATTGGATGATGCATAGATATTTCAAATGTATAGGTAAGAAATCATGTTTGATAGATATATCAAATGTTATGAGTCATTATCAAGATATCATTGTGTAGCAACATTTGATTGTGTATGTTTGTCTGGTGAAAGTACTCCATTTCCTCCTCTATGAGTCATGACTATCATAGATCCACTTCCTAAACTAGGTTGAGGACATGCCCCTAGCTAGGTGATGGAATGACTTATTATGGGTGAATAAAGACACACAAACTAGGATGAAGACCAAAATGCTAGACTAAGCTATGATGGGGTTTTATTATGCGTTTATACATTGGATGGGATGCTATGGACTAGCAAGTTTATTATGGATATATGTGTCAAAAAAGATGAGCTAGACTAGAAGTTTTATTATGGATATATACATCAGATGAGATGCTAGAAGAATCCTAATAGAGAAAGGAGATAACCTATCACAAATGGTGCTTGTTTCTAGGTTTTAACCACATGTTTTTATTGCATTTTTCTTTTGATTTTTTGATTTTTTTGTATTTTTATGTTTTATTTACATACATATCCCTTGCATTGGGATTTTAAGAATAGAAATTCTTGAGGTGCATACTACTGAGGGGCTCATCCAAGAGATCACCCTCAAATGTAGATAGCTGATAAGCCCCTGAGCCATAGATTGTTGTAATCACAAAAGGACCCAACAATTTGGGTTTACATTTCCCCTTCTCATGATGCTTCTAATTTTTGGGGTTCTCACAAAGGACTAGATCACCCACCTAAAAGTCTCTAGGTTTTACTTTACTGTTATATTGGCGAGATATTCTTTGTTGATGATGCAGAGGGTTTAGGACTCTAGTGTTTCCTCCAATACTTCTAACCTCTTATAACCATCCAATGGTTACTCCTTGTGCTTTCTTCTCCAATGTATATCTCCAAGATCCTCTCAATAAACTTCTCCTCCAAGTTATAGTTGATTTATAGAAGATTCACAACTCCTAAGTTCAATTAGCCCTTCAATTCTCTAGGCTTCTCCACTAGAACTCCCCTCTAGAATCCCAAACCATAGCTTAGGATATTAAAACACATCAATTATACTCTTAATTAGGTCCTTGACACTTCAAAAGTTATTTGGAACCCTTTCCCATACTTCTGGATACTCTACCAAGTCTTTTGGTATCAAATTCACTAAGAGGCCTAATTGGCTCATTTCCTAGTAGGTCTATTTTTACTGATTTTGGGATAATGCTCCCAAATTTCCCAAAAATCCTCACATAAGACCTTGAAAATATTCAAGGTATCCACTAACACTATTCAAATCCAAATTTTAGGCTTCTGGTTGCACCCATAACCCTAGTTACCAATAGGCCCTAGTTTTTAGCCTATTAATTAGGCCTCTGGACTAGTTTGCACAAATGACCACCAAATTGGTCTTCAAACTTCAATTCACTTCCTACAAACTTTTGGATCTTCAAGGAGATTCATTAGGGCTTACACACATGCCACTAAGTTCCTTCTCCAAGATCATGGGTGCTCAAACCAACTCCTTCTTTACCCTATCCTGGCTCACTTGTTCTCAACAGTCAGCCATAGGGCTTCCTTCCTAGCCTAGAAACTTTAGTGCCAAAAAAAAATGAAAAAATAATAACTATGTAAAGAATCTAACCTTCCATTCCCTATGGTTTCAACCATTTCCATTGATGGATGCTCAAGTTAGGGCCATTTCAAACACTGAGGCCTTGTAAATGGATTTTATAGACCAGTGCCTTGAAATGTCTTTCAAACTTCACTACACTAACCTAGAACCTATCCAATCAATGCAGAAGAAAGATAACTCAACACTCTACACTTCCATGGGTCTTGATCACCCTGACCAATCCATACAAGTAGTACAAGAAATAAGAGAAACCCTGCAATTAATGAGAACTACTGTTTATCATCCATACAAGAGGTTCTTAATTATTGAAATCACACTAACAATTCATTACCCTTTCACATGCATTGAATCCATGCTCATATACTAGGCATGGTTGGTTACAACCACTATAACCTCCTTTTAGCAACTTTTATTAAAAGTTGCAAAAGTTGCTCGAGCAACTTTTCTCATTGAGTGCTATTGGGCTCTTTGGGTCACCTCAAAGAGTGTGAATGACTTCTAGGGACCCTAGTTAGGAAACTTAGGGTACTAAAACATATTATAGACCATTTCTACCCAAAAATAGCACTTTGAGTCTTTATAGGCCATTTAGGCTAAATAGACCATTAACCCCTTATGAGCTCATTTGGCTCTTACAAACCTCACCATGGATCCAACCTAATGGATCTTATTCCAACTCACACCAAACACCTATCACAACCATAAATACTCACTAAATTAGAAAAATGGGAGGTGCTCTACACCAGTTGATAATCCTTCAAGTGATCAAAGGCTCATTGTCTACGCTCATCCAATAATTCCAATTCAGTTAACTGTGTCACTCTATACTCTTCATCTGGAATCAAGTCTCTTAGAGACACATGTAAAGAAGGTAACTCGACCTCAAGGGGTAGGATAGCTTCAGAACCATACACAAGGGAATACAGTGTGGATCAAGTAGGTGTACGGATGGAAGTATAATAAGCCCATATGGAAGGATTCGATTAGATATGACAATCATGACCAACGTCATTGATAGTCTTTTGAAGTATTTTAATAATGGTTTTATTAGATGCCTCAACTTGGCCATTTCCTTGGGGGTGATAAATGGTGTAGTGATGGGTGATGTGGAATTTTTCACATAGTTCATCTAAGTCTTGATTTTGGAATTGCTTCCTATGATCCACAATAAGGAGCATAGGAATATCATATCTACAAATGATATAATTAAGGATAAACATGGATATTTGTTTTCCCATGGCAGTGATCAATGTTACAACTTCAATCCATTTGGTAAAATACTTAGTTATAGTGATAATATATTTATGGTCATTGGAAGATGGGGGGTGAATTGCGCCCACAAGGTCAATTCCCCACTGACTAAATGGAAATGTGGTTGTAAAAGGATGAAGCTCTTGTGCTGGTGCATTAATAAGATTCCCATGGATCTGACATTTCTTGCATTTCCTAGAAAAGTGAAAGGAATTTGTCTCCATAGTAGGCCAGTAGTAACCCATATGCATGAGCTTCTTATCCAAGGAAGGACCACTTGAATGTGTCTCACAAATACCCTCATGGACATCTTGTAAGGCAGTTTGAGCTTCATCATCTTCAAGACATCATAAGAGAGTACCGTCAAGACCTCATTGATATAGGGTGTCAAATATTAAGATATAGCGAGAGGCTTGGTAGAGAAAAGTGCATTTTTAGTTTCTAGATAGTTTGAGTGGAATGGTACTATCTTTAAGGTAGGTATATATCTTTCCATAAGTGGGGGATTCTTGTCCAACAATATGACATATGATACT
Source organism: Chamaecyparis obtusa (assembly GCA_027943335.1). NCBI lineage: Eukaryota > Viridiplantae > Streptophyta > Pinopsida > Cupressales > Cupressaceae > Chamaecyparis > Chamaecyparis obtusa. The sequence goes on along the minus strand of BSBK01009902.1, from coordinate 131,508 downwards.
TGTATCAGGATCATCATACATGGGATAAGTTAAAGATTCCACCAAGAACTTAAAATGGGCTTTTGTATCTTCCACATCAAAAAGAGAAGCAATTGTATCCATAGCATCTATAGCCTTGTTATCATGTCTTGGTATTTTCTCAAAGGTGATTATTGAAAAATATTGCTTAAAGTCATCCACCATACTTTTATATGGTAATAAATTATCATCCTTAGTCTGATAATCATCATTTACTTGATTAATAATCAATTGGGAGTCTCCATAGACATTCAGCTCTGTAACCTTCCATTGTAAAGCCATCTTTAGTCCTATCATCAATGCTTCGTATTCAACTACATTATTTGTACAAGGGAAAAACAACTTGTAAGACTTTGATATTGTATACTCTTGTGGTGTAACAAATAGAACTCCAGCTCCCAAACTATGTTGAGTGTATAATGCATCAAAATATAATTTCCATGTCTGTGTAGATAATGTCAAAATTTTTGCATTTGGAAATTCTATATGTATAGGATGATCATCTGTCAGTGGTGCCTCAGCTAATTGATCCTTAATTAATTTTCCTTTAATGGCCTTCCTATCCACATACTAGGTATCAAATTCACTAGGCAATATCACCCACTTAGCCAATCTTCCTATCAGTGTAGTCTTTCTCAAAAGATATTTTAAAGGATCTATCTTTGCAATAACTTGATGGAATGAGATAACATGCAGTGTCACCATTTTTGCAAAGCAAAGACCATAGCCAAACATGCTGATTCAATTGGAGAATAATTGATCTCATATCCCATGAGAGTGCGACTGATGTAATATATAGCTTTTTCTTTACCTTCTTGATCTTGTTGTGCTAGAAGAGCACATAGAGAGGCTTCTTTAGCTAAAATATAGAGCAAGAGAGTCTTGCCAGGAATTGATGACATAAGAGTAGGCAGATTTGTGAAATATTGCTTGATCTTGTCAAAGCCTTCTTCACACTTATCATCCCACTTAAATGAGATATCTTTATGCAATGGGTGTTGGAAGGGATGACTTCTGTCTTCCAGTTGAGAAAAAAATCTTTTGATTGATTGGAGCCATCCTTGTAAAGATCTTAATTGGCTGATATTTTCTAGGGGAAGACATATCCATGATTGCTTTGACTTTTTTTGGATCAACGTCTATGCCTTTAGTCAAGACAATATACCCTAATAGTTTTCTTGATGTAACCCCAAAATGCACTCTTCTTTGGATTGAGTCCGATCTTCTATTTTTCCATTTTGGTGAATATCTTATCTAGTACTCTCAAATGACCTTCTCTGGTTTTAGAATTTTCTAGGATATCATCTACATAATATTCCATTATAGTATGCATCATGTCATGGAAGATTGTGCTCATGGCCCACTGATAAGTTTCTCCAGCATTCTTGTGCCCCAAAAGCATGACATTCCAACAATATGTGCCTCAAGGACATGTGAAAGCAATTTTCTCCTAGTCTTCTGGTGTAATCTTGATCTAATTATAGCCTTAAAATCCATCCATTAAGGATTAAATCTCATGAATAGTTGTCAAATCAACTAAGATATCAATGTTAGGCAATGGGAAGTCATCTTTACGACAAGCCTTGTTCAAATCTTGAAAATCTATACAAATCCTGATAGAATTATCTGGCTTTGATACTGGTACAATATTTGAAATCCATTCAGCATAATCAATGGTTTGAATGAATCCAACATCTTGGAGCTTTTTCAATTCTATTTTCACAATGCATGTGATATGGGGATGCATCTTTCTGATCTTCTGCTTGACTGGTTTAATCCTTGGTGTAATAGACAAGTGATGCATAATAAGGTTAGGATCTAATCCCAGCATGTCAACATAAGACCAGGCAAAGTTGACTTGTCTTTCCTTGAAAAATTGCAAAAATATTTCTCTTTATGATTCTATTAAATATGCTGCTACTTGAAGAATTCATTTGGACTCCTTCATTCCAATGTTGAGAGGTAATGTTGGTTCAATGAGTATTGCATATTTCTCTCAATACATATAATTGGGGAGAGTGTCAATCCTTCTAGCTTCAAGCACCTCAGAGAGGTTTTCACCTTCAGATGCATCTTTTCTTTTTATTTTTTCTAGATCTAATATTGCCATTGAGTGGTTTTCACCATTAGATCTATTTATAAATTTTATATTTTTATGACTGAAAGGATTGGAACTCTCTCCAAAATAAGCCATGTCATTAAGTTCAATTAGAAATCCTAACTTATGATCCCCTGGTGGTAGATGATCTCTAATTCCAAGATAATCAATAATTGTGTCATCATTGTGGAAAATGTCAAGTTTTGGATTATCGAAAGTATTCCAATCTATAAGCTTAGAATGGACAATGGGTAACAGATCATTTGGGTCAATTTCAAAGGAGGAAATGGTGTTTATGGAGAAATTATCAAGGTTTATGATAGTATTGGAAAGGTCTATTTCCATACTCTCATCTGAGTTATCTCTCATAGGATAATTCTCACTTTCCTCATGATTGTTCAGAGTAGTACTATGTGGGACTAATCCTAGTGATTAAATCCTTGAACTCTCCCCCTCATAGTAAGTGTCACTATAGGTATAGTCAGATAATGAATCCCATTCATAATCATTAGAGTCAATATCATCTTCTTGTCTCTGATTATCCCTAAGTCTATCAATGATTTCTATTGCTATCCTCTATTTTTCCTTATCCATATACTTTCCATCCTTTCAAAATCCTAATTCAGAAGTTTTAGAAACTTGATTGAAAGATGTGATCTTTTCTTTACCTTTAGGTTTCTTTGGTCCTTCTCCTTTATAACCTAACCCCGTTGTATCCCTTTGATAGTTTCAATTTTTCAAAATTGGTTTTATGACACCATCCCTCTACAATCCTATAGGTCCACTGCCTTGATATCACATCTTTTGTAAAAAGGTATATCCTTTCCCATATACATCAGATGATATATATTTATGCTTTAGATCTTCCTCATTCTTTTGTTGACTAAGCAAATGGTTAGCATTACACTCAACTACTTCTTTTGATATAGTGCCCCCACTTATAAATTTGTCATAAATAGTTGTAGAAGGAGCTTCTAATTATTGTTTGATAATCAAGGATTTCCCATATGACTTAGGAGATAAGGGTAATTCCATGATACAAAAGGATTGACCCAAAGTGTATTCTCCCATACTTTGTTCTTTTATAAGTATTTTGATACCACTGGTTTTAGATGTTGATGCCATATTAGTTGGATCAATGGGTGTTGTTACAAAAGATCCATCACGATTGTAAGGTACCAGAGACTTAGGTGCTATCTTCATAGTGTTACAATATTGAAAAGGATTGGGATCTCCTTTGATAGTTATTTCTTGACCATTGTAGGGAAATTTCAAACACTGATGATAAGTTGATGGTACAACTTGCATAGAATGAATCCAGGGTCATCCCAAAAGAATGTTATATGCAAGTTCCATATCAAGAACTTGACAAAGAATGTCTTTAACTACATGATGTACTCTAATAGGTAGAACCATGGATCCCTTGGATGACCTCTCTTCTTTATCATAAGCTTTGATTGTGATTTTATTCTTTGGATTCACAAAATTTTCAAAAAATCCCAATGCAAGGACTAATTTCAAAGTGCATATATTCAAGCCAGCTCCTGCATCTATTAGAACTCTTTTGATTTTATGATTTTCAACAAGGAATTCTATATGGAGTGGAGCATTATGTGGTTGATTTATGGCTAGATCATCATGCTCAGTAAAAGATAGGTAATGTGGAGTGGTAAAAAGGCCCCCCATAGCTTGGAATTGGGCTTGATCTAGATTTGTAGGGACATGAGTTTCTAGTAGAGATTTCTTAAGAATATCTTTATGTGATGGTGACAAATGCAAAAGCTCTAATATAGATATTTGGGTAGGTGTTTTCTTCAATTGATCCAAAATATTGTATTGATTTGACACATTTGGTGTAGACTTTGGAACATAGACATACTTGTTCAACGAGGTGGTTAGTTTGGATGGGACACCTTCTAAGGTAACCTTGGATTGGGATTGAGTTGTGACATTAACTGGTTGACTCTCAGACTTTTCTTTGATAGTAATCACATTGGCATAATACTAAGAAGGATGACATTCTGAGATTTGGTTAACATATTTATAGGATGTGGTATTGTAGTTGGCTTGATTATCATCCTTAGTATTGGATGAACTTCCTTTCTCATGTTCAGGAAGTGGATCTTTAAAATTCATGTGTGACTCATTTGAAGTATGTCCATCAACTCTTATTTCACCAATTTCTATCAAGTCTTGTATCACATGTTTAAGTCTTTGAAAATCATTGGTTTTATGACCTTTCTCTCTATGAAATTCATAATAATCATTATAATTCTACCAAGAAGGTTTCACCATTGGTTCATAGACTCTGATTTCAGGAAGTACAATAAGTTTCTTTATGATCAATTTCCTTAGTGTAGATTCAAGAAACTCACCTAAAGGAGTAAAAGTTCTTCTGTGTGGCATAAAAGGTAATCTTGAATTTGATGAATTATTGTTGGTATTTTGTGTTGCAGTTTGATTACTTTGAGTAGGTTGGGTAGCATTGGCTTTGCTTTTGAAATTTAAGATAGGTTGTATCGGTTTAACATGTCGCTTATCAACAATCCCATCATTGACAATGTTCTTGTTTTTATTCCAAAATTTTGATTTGTCATTGTTGTTCTTATTGGGATTTGAGGTTGAAGATCCAACATTGTCTTTAGTGTAGAGCTTTATCTCACCTTTACTAACCATAGCTTCCTCAATTTTGACTCCATTTTCAATGAGTTTGTTAAAACTTGGAGGACATTTCAATTGTAACCTATAACTCATTTCTGGTGTAAGGTTATGCACAAAGATATCCATCTTTTCTTGTTCGGGAATTGTTTGTGGATATTTGGAAAATATTTGACGTGATCTTTGCAAAAATATAAGGAAAGGTTCTCCATTCTTTTGTTGTGCATTTCAAAGATCAAGCATAGTGACCTCATGTTTGATGTTATATGAATAATAAGTCACAAATTTATCAATAAGTTCATTGAATGATTTGATGCATGGGGGTAATTTGGAGAACCATTCCATGACTTATCCTCCTAAACTACATGGAAATAGTCACATAAGATAAGTGTCATTGTGAGCAACTTCAATACAAGCAGCACAAAACTTACAAATGTGGTCTTGAAGATCCAAATTCCCTTTGTATTTGTCAAATTTAGGCACCTCAAAATGAGGAGGGAATGGAATCATTTCTAAATGCTTGTCAAAAGGATAAGGACTTATATCATCTAAGGAATATTTGTTGGTTGAAGATCCATTTTGAATATCACAAATTTGTTGTTGAAGCATCTAGATTTGTTGTATAATAGGGTCCAAAGATAATGTAGATCCTTGTGTATTGTGGGAAGCACTATGTTGTTTGTCTTCCATAGCTCCATGAGCATGTGTCTCTTGAGAACCACTAGGTCTTTCTTGATCATTTGTCATGGTGGGTTCTTTGAGAGTAGAGACATCAAAATCAATGGGTAGTCTAACTCCTTGTTGGGCAAGCATGAGGAAGTATTTTTCTTTATCCATGTCTAATATTCTTTCCATGACCTTGCGGAACCTAGGATCTTGCATGGATTCTCTCAATTCTTCATCTATTGGTTCTTCCTTAGTTGTAAAAACTATGTCCTTAGAAAATTTTGACCAAGGATTTTCATCACTACTAGTCCTTGCCATCTTGTCTACATATTCTTGATTTACGGGTTCTTTGAGTTTTTGAGATCGAGTTTGAATCGTAAAAAGGTGAAAGATGATGATGTGATGAAATTTTTGATGAACAAATGGATATGTGTTAGAAAGGTAGATGTAGAAAGAGACCTTGAAGTGTTGAGATGAGTTGATAGTCTAAATCCATAGAAGGTATGGATCTCACTATAATATGACAAAGATAATCAAGAGATAAAAATCTAAGTTCTTGGGTAAGGATGATAAATCCTGATAGGAAACTCACAAAGATCAATTCAATGTTCAAAGTAGTAGGTATCAATACTAAATGGTGATTTTGAGGACAATGAATGAATGAAATGATGATGAATTTTGAGAAAAATGGTCAAACTAGGTATCAAGGTGCTGTATAGATTGAATTTTTTCCAGCATCACAAAGAGGGAAAAATTGGGTATCCAAAAACGTATGTTTGAAAATGCTAAGGTCTGTACAATAGGTCTCTATGATGAATGCATAGGAACAAATGCGCAGGATAGTTTCATGTATGTACAACAATATTCAACAAATGTGCAACAAGATGAAATATATGAGTAGTGATAGTGATGAATGCGCAGTGCAGTTGATCAAATGCACAACAAAGTTTAACAAATGCGCAACTCTGATTTTTGTAGTTTTGTTTGGAAATTCCAGGAAAGTTGACTTTTTGACTACCATTTTTGATGATTTTTTTTTGGCAAGGAAAATACATAAACACACACATACACATGTAAGATAGAGATGATTAATTGCTAAATTACTCTAAAATGAATGCACAAACACACTTACAAATCCTATGGTTGGAAAGGACAATATCTGTTGAATCCCCACTTGGATAAAATCTAGCCATATATCCAAAGTAGATAGCCTAGGAACTTGGAGGCATGGGATCCTCCTTATAGTGCGCTCACTTCTTTGGCACACCAAGTTCCAAATTCAATTGGTCATTACTTCCCAAAGAACCGCTATCTCTACTATGAGCCATGAGTAATGTGGGGTGTCTTCACGGGCTTGAGTGACCCCTTAAGACAAAAGATTTTAGTAAGGACATCCATTCAAGTGACTATGATCAATCCATATTCCCAATTAAGGGGACTCTCCCAATTCTTTCAAAGCAAGATTTTCACCTTAGCAATGTAGGGACTTTAATGCACCACACAGGTACTAGAGGAGAATTTGGTTGCCATAATGAAGTCACACCTATTCATTGTGAGACTAATCACAATGACATTTTTTATATACCACTTTGGAAGGGCTTGAGTTTAGCATGTTACCGGTTGGGTCATTCCTTGGGGTGAGTACCTCTTTTCCCACCAAAGACCACCCTCTAAAAGTTATAACAATTTCTCTTACACCCAAGTGTTGGAAATATAGATGAAGTAACTAAGAGGGGGGGGGGGGGTGAATCAGTTAACCATAAATTTTCTTTCCATAGATCCCTTAGATGTTTTATTAAATAATTTTCTGCTGTTGTTTGGCAAACATACAGAGAAATGCTGAAACTCGGTTATTGCAGTGAGTATTAATTATAACTATTCTTAAGCATTCATCAATGATTAACATACATGAATAAAGAAAATAACATGAACGCAAGAGACACCAGAATTACCATGGAAACCCAATATGGGAAAAACCACCAATGTAACAGAGAAATAATTTGCTGCTATTGTTCGGCAAACATACAGAGAAATGCTAAAACTCGATTATTGCAGTGAGTATTAATTATAACTATTCTTAAGCATTCATCAGTGATTAACATACATGAATAAAGAAAATAACATGAACACAAGAGACACCAGAATTACCGTGGAAACCCAATATGGGAAAAACCACCAATGTAACTAGTTACTATTTTTCACTCTTCTAAAGTGATGCCCTGTTAGGAGCCAACCCGGTAAAAGGTTACAAAACAAACTGTTAGGTGTGACCTTGTTAGAGGATTTAATCACCCTGTTAGGAGTGGCCTTGTAAGAGGTCTTGAAACAATTCAATAGAACTGTCACCTTGTTAGAGGATTTATAAAATGGCTATTAAACCAACTCGGTTAGGAGATTTTGAAATCACTGCTACAATGGTAAGAAAGTAATAATGAAATGACCTGAATAATGATGTAATTGAATTGCTGATTATAGATCTCTGTTCTGCTTCACTAGATTCTTCCTGATCAAAATATATCTTTGCTGCTCCTCAAGGATATCTAATCATCCTTCAAAATTCGCTCACACTTTTCTTCTTTTTCACCTCCACACATTTAATTCACAACTTGACCTTGTATATATACCATTCAGATTGTCCATTCAAATTGTCAAGTCGGCACTAATAACATTACTAATCATTACAACAGTCGGCTGGAATAATCAAACTTTATTTCTCAAATTAACAAAATCCTTTACTGGGCCGACCTTGCTTGGTAAACACTAATCTGAAAAGATTTCCTTTGGTGACCGAGAGAACTCAGTAAGCACTATGAATTATGCAACATCCTTTGGAGACCGAGTGAACTTGGTAAACACTAACTTTCCTTCGTTAACCATGGAAGCTTGGTTAACACTATTTTCTACCAGACTTTTCTTTGACACTCGAGATATCTCGGTAGACACTGAAAATTGCCTACTGACTGACTGAGCTCGGTAAATAATATGACATTTGTGTGACATCAAAGACAACAAAAAATTAATCCAACAATCTCCCTCTTTGGCATTGATGGCAACACAATATGTCATAGAACAATGAAATTTCATAGAAAACATAGAGTAAGGAACATATCGTTAGCTTCATTCTGATTCTCAACTATGAGAACTCCCTCTGTCAGCAAACTTCACTTTCTGAGTGAAAAACTCTCCCTCTTAGAAATCTAAAGAAATTTCTTTAAATATGACAGCAAACTCTCCCTCTTTGACAACACATGCCAAAGACAACACATACCAGGTGAATAGCAATTTACCTTGAGTACTAATTCATATGCAATGATTCCTTGACTAAGCTACATCAACTTACTGATCTTTAATATGCTCTGGTTGATGCATTACTAAAACTTCATTTAGTGAGCCTCGGATAGGGGAATGATCCCTAACTTACCTCTTATATACAAGAATGCATCCTTAGGTAGTGGCTTGGTGAATATATCTGCAATTTGTTCTTTTGTATGAATATATTCCAATCTGATTTCCTTGTCCTGCACCAATTCTCTGACAAAGTGATATTTTATAGCAATGTGTTTGGTTTTGGAATGCATTACTGGATTCTTTGAAATATTTATTGCACTTCTATTATCACAAAATATAACAACTGGTTCTTTGATCTCAACCTTCATGCCTTCTAATAACTGTTTGAACCAAACACTATTAGAGCAATTTACTACTGTAGCAACATATTCTGCTTCTGCTATGGATTGGGATGTGCAATTTTTCTTTTTACTAGTCCAAGATACCAACCTCTTGCCAAGAAAGAATGCTCCACCACTTGTACTTTTTTTGTCATCAATGTTTCCTACCCAGCCAGCATTAGTAAACACTTTTAAGTCCAGATTGCCTCCAAATTTATACCACAAGCCATAATCTTCAGTTCCTTTCAAGTATCTCAAGATTCTTTTGATTGCCATCATATGATTTTCTCTTGGTTTTGCTGAGAATCTTGCTACTATACCAACTGCTAAGGCAATATCAGGCCTTGTATGAACTACGTACTATCATTTTCCAATCATTGATTTGTATAAGGTCTAATCTACTTCTTTTGAATCATCATTTTTGGTAAGCTTCAGTCCAGTACACATGAGGGTACCAACTGGTTTTGCATCTTCCATACCAAACTTCTTAAGTATTTCCTTGATGTATTTAGACTGAGTAATGTAGATACCATTCTTGCTCTATTGAATTTGAAGACCAACAAAAAACTTTATCTGACCAAACATAGACATTTCAAATTCTTTGTTCATTTGCTCTAAAAATTCTTTGCACTGATCATCATTACCTGTAAACACAGTATCATCCACAAATATTTCTGCCAAAACAATTCTATTATCTGGTCCTTCCTTGATGTACAAACTACTGTTATCATTAGCTCTTTTGAAACCAATCTGAATAAGATAGTTATGTAATCTTTCATACCATGCTCTAGGGGCTTGTTTCAGACCATACAATGCTTTGTGTAACTTGTAGACCATATCCTTTTTGTCTGGATCAACAAAACCTTTAGGTTGCTCAATGTAGACTTCTTCATCAAGAATACCATTGAGAAATGCAGATTTTACATCCATCTGATATACCTTAAATCCTTAATGTGCTGCATATGCAAGTAGAGTTCTTACACCTTCTAATCTTGCAAAGGAGCAAAAGTCTCTCCATAATCTATACCTTCTTCTTGAGAATACCCTTTACACACTAATCTAGCTTTGTTTCTAGATACTTGACCATCTTCATTCAACTTGTTCCTGAATACCCATTTTGTTCCAATTACATTTTTGTCTTTAGGCCTAGGTACAAGAGTCCATGTCTTGTTTTTCTCTATTTGTTCTATTTCTTCATTCATAGCCTCAATCCAACTTTCATTTTCCAATGCATTTTTAACATTTTTAGGTTCAAAGTCAGCAAGTAAACATGTACCTTTCAGTTTACTTCTTGTCATAGTACCATCTGATTTGTTTCCAATAATCTGATCTGGTGTATGATGCTTCCTAACATAGTTGGCCAATATAGGTTCCTTGCTTCTTGAATGAGTTACATTGTCATCTTCTTGAATTTCATCTTCAGGTTCAATTTGCTCAGGCTCGGTAGATATTCACTTGGTAGCTTCAGGCTGAGACTCGATTTCTTGTGACTCGGTTTGAATTTCTTCTTGGGACTCGGTTACTGTATTGGGCTCAGTAGATGTAGTTTTCTTATTGATAGATGTGTCTGGCAATGTATCAGGTTCAATGTAAACAAATCTTTTGTAATCCTCTGGTTCCTTTTTGCTTTCTTCTTTAGTCTTTTCTGCAAACTCATCAACTTTCACATGTGCACTTTCTATGATTTTGTGAGTAGACAAATTCAGACATCTATATGCTTTAATTTTTCAAGAATATCCCAAAAATATTCCTTCATCACTTTTTACATCAAATTTTCCTTTTCTAGATTCTTTTAAGATGTAACATTTACTACCAAATACTTTCAGGTAACTTACATTGGGTTTATACCCATACCATAACTCATAAGGAGTTTTGAATGTGTCTTTCCTCAACTATACTCGGTTCAAGGTATGAACTTTAGTGCTAATATCTTCCTTCCAGTATTTCATAGCAATGTTCTTTTCAATCATTAGAGTCCTTGCACAATCCATGATAGATCTGTTCCTCCTTTCAGCTATTCCATTCTGCTCAGGAGTTCTTGGGGTTGATACCTATCTTTTGATTCCTCTTTCAATGTAGAAATTATTGAATTCATGGGAGATGAATTCACCACCTCTATCTGATCTCAAGAACTTCATTCTTTTTCCTATTTCCTTTTCTACTCTTGCTAGATACCATTTGAATTTCTCAAATGCCTCTGATTTTTCTCTTAAATACATAATAGTCATCATTCTAGAGTAATCATCAACAAAGAGAATACAGAATTTTTCTCCAGTATAGCTTTCAACTCTAATAGGTCCACATAAATCAGTATGCACAATATCCAAAATATCGTCAGACTGATAGTTTTTACTTTTAAAGATAGTCTTTCCCATTTTACCAATTTGACAATTCTTGCATAGACCAACATCAGGTTTCTTCAAAGTAGGAATACCTCTTACTTTCTTGAATTTTCTTATTTTCACCATATTATCAAAATTTACATGAGATAACCTTTTGTGCCATAACCAACTTTCTTCAATTTGAGCAATAAAACATGAGCATTCACCAAGATCAAGATAAAACAGGTTACCTTTGGTTTGTTTTCCTGAACCAATCAGTTTTCCTTTATCATCCAACAGTCTTGCTTTTCCATTCATGAATTCAACCTTGAATCCAATGTTGATTAGTTGTGGTACACTTAGAAGATTATGCTTTAGTCCTTCAACCCAATATGCATTATCACATACAAGTTCTTTGGTTAATGAAATTCATCCTCTTCCTTTTATACAACAAGGTTCATTGTTTCCAAACCTTACATTACCACCATCATAGTCTTCAAGGTGTTCAAACTTTGTTCTGTCACCAGTCATATGATGTGAGCATCCACTGTCTATAATCCATGTATCATTTTTGCTTATATGGGAGATAAGTGCCATCTCATCTTCATCATCTTTTACAGCAATGAAGACAATTTCTTCTTCACTATCATCAAAATCCTTAGCCAAAAAACATGTTTTCTTACCTTTATCCTTGAATGACTTGAAATTCTTCTTGCCATAGTACTTGTGACCTTTCTTCTCATCCTTGCCTTGCTTGTTTGGGTACCTAGCTGCAATATGACCAATTTCTTCACATGAGAAATAGATTAAAGGAGTTTTACCTTTGTATTTACCTCTACCTCTAGTATATTTCTTTGCAAGTAATGCTTCAATAACTTCAAGATCACTATCTGAACTTTCCTCTGATTCTTCTTCACTTTCTGATTGGATTTTCTTTCCCTTCTTAAGTGAAAGTTTGGCCTCAAATGCTGATTCAATATTTTTAGAAGTTGGAACATAGTTGTCATAGTTATCCAATTCAAAAGCTGTCAATCTTCCAACCAAGGCATCCAAAGTTATATTGTGATTTTGTTCACATCTTCTTTCTTGAATAGTAGATACTCTTATTGCATAGATAGGAAGCAATGTTCTAAGAACCTTACTTATAATAGTTTCATCATCAATTTTTCCTCTAGAAGCTTTGATTGCACTAACACTCACCTTGATTCTTTCAACATATTTTGCAATGTTTTCATCTTCTTTCATCTTCATCTGATCAAACTATCCTCTTAGGCTTTCTACTTTGGATCTCTTCACATTGTCATCACCACCATAAATTTTCTTCAGTTTGTTCCACATTTCATAAGCAGTTGTGCAGTCTTTGATCTCATCAAATTCTTCATAGCTAAGAGCTGATGCAATGTCTATCATCATGGTGTTATGGTTCTTTTTCTCTGCAATGTCTTAAATAGTTAATGTGCCAGTAGGAACTGTATATTCTTGATCAATATATTTGCATCTTGAATCACCAATGGAAGCTAGATGAAGTCTCATGAGACCTTGCCATGCTGAAAAGTTATCTCTGTTAAGCCTTGGAATTTCTATCTTGTAAGACATCTTGATCTTTAGCTTAGGTCCTTGAAACCATTCCTGCAAGCACCAAAAGCTCTGATACCAATTGTTGGAAATATAGATGAAGTAACTGAGAGGGGGGGGGGGTGAATCAATTAACCATAAATTTTCTTTCCACAGATCCCTTAGATGTTTTATTAAATCATTTGCTACTATTGTTCGGCAAACATATAGAGAAATGCTGAAACTCAATTATTGCAGTGAGTATTAATTATAACTGTTCTTAAGCATTCATCAGTGATTAACATACATGAATAAAGAAAATAACATGAACACAAGAGACACCAGAATTACTGTTGAAACCCAATATGGGAAAAACCACCAATGTAACTAGTTACTATTTTTCACTCTTCTGAAGTGATACCTTGTTAGGAGCCAACCCGGTAAAAGGTTACAAAACACACTGTTAGGTGTGACCTTGTTAGAGGATTTAATCACCCTGTTAGGAGTGGCCTTGTAAGAGGTCTTGAAACAATTCAATAGAACTATCACCTTGTTAGAGGATTTATAAAATGGCTGTTAAACCAACTCGGTTAGGAGATTTTGAAATCATTACTACAATGGTAAGAAAGTAACAATGAAATGACCAGAATAATGATGCAATTGAATTACTGATTACAGATCTCTATTCTGCTTCACTAGATCCTTCTTGATCAAAATATATCTCTACTGCTCCTCAAGGATATCTAATCATCCTTCAAAATTTGCTCACACTTTTCTTCTTTTTCACTTCCACACATTTAATTCACAACTTGACCTTCTATATATACCATTCGGATTGTCCATTCAGATTGTCAAGTTGGCACTAATAACATTACCAATCATTACAACAGTCGGCTGGAATAATCAAACTTTATTTCTCAAATTAACAAAATCCTTTACTGGGCCGACCTTGCTTGGTAAACACTAATCTAAAAAGATTTCCTTTGGTGACCGAGAGAACTCGGTAAGCACTACAAATTCTGCAACATCCTTTGGGGACCGAGTGAACTCAGTAAACACTAACTTTCCTTCGTTAACCGTGGAAGCTTGGTTAACACTATTTTCTGCCATACTTTTCTTTGACACCCGAGATATCTTGGTAGACACTGAAAACCACCTACTGACCGACTGAGCTCGATAAATACTGGGAATTGCTTTGCTGACCGACTGAGCTTGGTAAATAATATGAAATTTGTGTGACATCAAAGACAACACACAATTAATCCAACACCAAGATCCATGAAGGTGAGGGGAGATGATACGTTGTTATAACTTTGGGATTACAAAAATTCTTTAAGAGCACAAACACAAAAAATAGATAAATCTAAGCTAAAGAAGACACGTGAAATTTGAAAGCATGTCATATTTTAAAACCCAAACTAGATTATAGTCTCTTTTACAAATCCCCTCTTGTCTTCAAAAGGAACCTGCAAAGAATATTGTAAGTAATTTTGAGGGGTCTTCAAAAATACATCCTACCAAATAGCCTAAAAGACTACAAGAAGCAAACCAAAAGTTGTTAAGTTATTAGCTAAAAAAAAAAATGGAATGCAAAAGATATTAAATAGCTAAATGATCAAATGTGCAGCTATAGAGAACAAAAGTGCAAAAATAGATAGTAAATGCACTAGAATGATGGATGCGTAGTTGTAGGGAATATATGAGCAACAAGATGATATGGATGTGTAACAGAAATAGATGTGCAATAGATTTAAATGAAAGTGTCTGAGAAGTAAACATATGCGTAGAAAGACATAAAGATAGAATAGGAAGATGTGATTGGTGTGCTAAAAATGTATACGAAGGCATAATGTATGGATGCGCATAAATAAACCTTTAGATGCTGCACATGGAAAACTAAAAATCTGATTGTTAAAATTTCATGGGTGGCCCTGTAGTGGGTGCCAAAAATGTATGCAAATTAAATATCTAATCCTAGAAATGAAATACTAACTAACTTAAGTTATTGAATCAATCTAAAATGCACCACAATGAAGATTACAAGGATTTAAATGAAATAAAAACAAGAGGTTTTACCTTCACTTACCTATGTAGCTTGTCTCCATTGTCCTCCTAGCCTTGATTTCTTGGATTTGGTGACCTCTCAGATTTCCAAATGTGCTCCTTTTGCCCAAGATGCTTCCAAAGTGTGGAGATTTGATGATATGTATGCAAAACTAGCCTAAATCTAGATTGCCTTATGCTATGATAGTGAATGCAAACTTGATGAATGAAAATAATATGAAAATGCTTACAATTATGCTAAAATGGCTTGATTGCTTGGATGCTTGAATGTTTGAATTCTTGAATGCTTAAAATCTCTATTTCTATTAGGCTCTCAAAGGAAGAGGAAGGCTCCTTTTATAGGTTTTTGGAGGACTCAAGCCTAGGTGGCAAGATCCTAGGGTGGAGAATCCTAGGGTTGAATTTGACTTGGTTGAAGGGGTTGAGAGAAATGGGGATGTAGTTGGAATGTGAGAGGAGGAATAGGAAGGATGTTCCTCCTACATTGACAAAGAGTAGTGAAAGGTGGAAGGGAAAGATGTTAGGAATAAGGTGTCTCAACCTTGGATGATTCCTATTCTTATTATTTGTTTTGTAAACGTATTTTTTGCAAATATTGAAATTAAGTGTGAGTGTACATGTCTAGTTGGCATGTTGATGTGTCACTCCACTTGATGTGTTAGCATCTTGTGCATAAGGAGATCATGATTGAAACAGTCATGATGGATTCCTATGATGTGTAAGAACTATTTAAGGAATGTGCTATGACAGGTGTAAGAGCATCTTATGACTTGGGCCTATTTGGGCACCCAAGAAGAAGTGGTTGGTGTGTGTAAGAGAATATGCCAAAAATAGGTTGGTATGACAGATTCTCTTACACTTCTCTTGTGACCGTTATTTTTGGTAGATTCTATGACAAGCTATCATAGTCTATTCTAGGGATGGATGCCTATTCTTTGGATTACATGTAATAGCTATGTACATGTGGCTTTGTGCATGGGTCTTGGTGGTTGGACGCCAAACTCCTTTTTTGGGTATTTGTTGGGTCCTGAGGAGTCTATACATATGATGTTGCTTCTATGGGAGAGAGATAAGTTTTGTAGGTGTACTGTTGTACTGGATTTGTCTCTCATCTCCTTAAAGAACTTGCATTGCAAGTGTGTTGTAGTCTTTGTGTTGAAGATAATACATTGTGCAGGTTTTGGAGGGGTGGGGTTGTTTTACTGAAAGGTTTTTCCCCACCGGTTTACGTGTTTCAATCTTCTCTATCTATTTTTTGTATGCATGGTATATGGCTGCAATATCTTTGTTAAAGTAGTTAATGAATCTAAAATTGTAAGGATTTAAAAATAATTTGCACAATACTTTTCTTTAGAGATTAGTGTACGAAGTTGTTTCCGCACCTGAGTTTCCTTACAATTGGTATTAGAGCCTGATCAACTTTTGATCCTAGTTGTTGGGTAGGGTTTTTTGAGCTAATCTCAAGTTGAGTTGGAGTTTTGTGTAGAGCATTCTGAATCTTATTTGCAAATTGAGATGGTAAGTTCCTCATACAGTAGAATGGAGGTGAAGAAATTTAATGGCACTAATTTTGAGTTGTGGAAACTCAAGATGGAAGACATGCTTGAAGACTACAATCTATGGGAGGATACTTCACTTGATGTGAAACCTACAACAATATCACAAGTGGATTGGGAGGTCAAGGATCGGAAGGCTAAGGGTCTCATTAGACTTTGTCTAGCAGATGCCATTCTTCTGAATGTTCTTGATGAGACTACTGCAAATTCTTTGTGGCAACGACTTGGGTCTATGTATCAGGCCAAATCTCTAGTGAATAAGTTGTTCCTAAGAAATAAGTTGTATTCTTTAAGAATGGAGGAAGGTGGATTTATAACTGATCATCTTAATGCATTCAATTTATTGATTGCATAGTTGGCATCATCTAGTGCCAAGATCGAGGAGGAGGATCGTTGTATGACCTTGCTTTGTTCCTTGCCAAATTTGTGGGACCATCTTGTGATGGCTCTTAGAAGTACTATAGTCACATTCCATATGGATGATGTGGTGTCTTCACTACTATCTGAGGAGATGCGAAGAAAGACTTCGGATTCATCTAAGGAAGCCCTTGCTATTTGTGGGAGATCCAACGACAAAGGAAAAAAGAATGACAACAAGTCAAAGAAGGGTAGATCCAAATCCCGTGGGAGTTCTAAGACTCCTAGAAAGTCCAAGGAGAAATGTTGGAACTGTGATAAAATTGGGCACTTCTGGAGGGACTGCAAAGAACCGAAGAAGAAGAAGAAAGGCTCAGATTCAGCTTTTGAAAAATCTCAAGAAGATGGAGATCCTTTTATTGTAGCTTTAGTAGCCCATGCATCTAATGATGTGTGGTTAGTTGACTCAAGTGCTTCTTTTCACATGACCTCTCATCAAAACTGGTTCTCAAAATATGAAGAGTTCGATGGTGGAAAGGTGTACTTGGGTGATGATTCTCACCTAAAGATAGTTGGACATGAAAGGGTCACTATCAGATTTCCTGATGGACAAGTAAAGGGAATCAATGGAATTATGCACATTTTGGGTTTGGCACAAAGCCTATTATCTATATGTATGTTGAATGATGTAGGTGCGCAAGCTGTCTTTTCAAAAGATGGATGCAAGATGATGAGAGGTTCTATGGTGCTCGCTAGAGGCACTAGGAGAGGTACTTTGTTTCATCTTGAAGCATGCATTGCTCAGTGCAATAGTTCTTCTATTTCAAAGAAGAGAGTAGCTATCATTTCATCCCCACCATCTGAACAAGCAGTAAAGAAGACTATGGCAATGGGTTCTAATGGCAGTGCAGTAAGTGTACCTAAGGGTGCAAACACTTTGGAAGGCAAGCTTCCTGTAGAAAAGATGATGTTGTGGCATATGAGATTTGGCCACATTGGTGAGAAGGGTCTTAGGAACCTGAAGAATAAAAACCTTGTTGAGGGATTAAATGATTGCAATCTTGAGTTCAACTTCTGTGAACACTGTGTCTATGGTAAACAAAATCAAGTTCAGTGTTACTCTAGTTCTCACAAATCTTTTGATGTTTTGGATCTTATTCATTCTGATGTATTTGGTCCTGTAAAAGTTCCTTCCATCTCCAAGTCTATATTTTTTGTATCTTTCATAGATGATTACAGTAGAAGGACTTGGATTTATTTCCTTAAAAGTAAGACACAAGTCTTTATTCAGTTCAAGGAATTTAATGAGCTATGGAGAGCCATAAGACAAATCCTTATACCCCACAACAAAATGGAGTTGCAGAGAGAATGAATAGGACACTGATGGAGAAGGCTAGGAGTATGCTTAGTGGAGTTGGTTTAGAACAAAGGTTTTGGGCTGAAGCTATGGCCATTGCTTGCTATCTGGTTAACAAATCTCCTACATCAGCTCTTGTTGGTAAGACACCCATGAAGGTGTGGTCTAGTAAGTAGCCTTCAATTAGACATCTTCATGTTTTTGGTTGTGAAGCTTATGCACATGTTCCAAAGGAGAAAAGATCTAATTTGGAAAACAAATCTATCAAATGTATTTTCATCGGATACAGTTTTGGTGTGAAAGGATACAAGATTTGGGATGCTATGACTACTAAGGTGTTGTATAGTAGAAATGTTATTTTCAAAGAGCTAACATCTTCTCCTATTGTGCTACAACCAGATGAAAAAGAAAAGGAAAAAGATGTTGTTCAGTTACCTCCTACCCCTGAGAAGACTAAACAGAGGGACCATGTTGGGTCTAATGATGAGGAGAGCTCTAGTAGCTCTGATACTTTAGATGAAGAGGAAGAACAACCTCAACCTCAACCCTTGAGGAGATCCATGAGAGAAAGAAAGCAACCAGAAAGGTTTGGTTATTCGATGTTAGATTCCAGTTGTTCTTTTGCTTTGATTACTAACATTGATGAGCCTAGATCTGTGAAAGAGGCTTTGGGCATGGAAGATGCAGGTTCTTGGATTGAGGCTATGGATGATGAGATGGCTTCATTGGAGAAAAACAAAACTTGGGACCTTGTACCTTTTCCTAAAGGGAGAAAATCTATTGGCTATAAATGGGTGTTAAAGAAGAAATTCTATGCAGATGGGAGTGTTGAAAGGTACAAAGCTAGATTGGTTGCAAAGGGGTATTCACAGGTAGAGGGAATAGATTATGGTGAAATATTCTCTCCTGTTGCAAAGTTGACATCCATTAGATTTCTGTTATCTCTTGTTGCATCATATGATTTAGAGATAGAATAGATGGATGTGAAGACAACTTTCCTTCATGGTGATTTGGAGGAAGAGATTTATATGTCACAGCCTGAGCACTACATTGTTAAAGGTAAAGAATCCTTAGTTTGTAGACTAAAGAAATCTCTATATGGTTTGAAGAAATCTCCTAGGATGTGGTACCTTAAGTTTGATGCCTTTGTGTTGTCAATTGGATTTGTTAGATCAAAATCAGATCATTGTGTTTATTTCAGAGTTGAAAATGATCACCTTCTTATTGTTGCATTATATGTTGACGATATGTTGCTATTTGGGAAGGGTAAGGGTATGATTTCTAATTTTAAATCTCAATTGTTAGCACAGTTTGAGATGAAAGATCTTGGGGCAGCTAGGTACATCTTGGGTATGGAAATCAGTAGAGACAGGTCTAACAAAAAACTTTGGTTGAGTCAGAGTAAGTATGTGAAGTCTGTGTTGGACAGGTTCAACATGGCAGATTGTAGACCACTTTGTGTTCCTATTTCTGTGGGAACAAAGTTATCTATAGATGATTGTCCAAAATCTCCTATTGAGGTGGAGGACATGAGTAGAGTACCTTATGCTAGTGTAGTTGGCAGTCTTATGTATGCTATGGTCTATACTAGACCAGACATTGCCCAAGCAGTGGGAGTCCCGAGTCAATTTATGGCTAACCCTGGACGGGTACATTGGGATACAGTTAAGTGAGTATTTAGATATTTGAGGGGTACATCAGATTAGTCCATATGTTATCATGGTAACTCTTCTAGATCTCTGCATTTAGTTTGTATTCGTGGGTTTGTGGATTTAGATTGGGTAGGTGATATTGATAGTAGGAGATCCACCATTGCTTATGTGTTCACTATGTTTGGTGGTGCCATTAGTTGGATGAGTAAGCGACAACCTATGGTTGCTTTGTCGAGTACAAAAGTTGAGTACATGGCTGCTACTCATGCTTGTAAGGAAGCCATTTGGCTTAGGAGATTGTGTTCTGATGTTGGTGTTGATGCATAATAGATTACTATTTGGTGTGATAGTCAGAGTGCTATTTTTCTTGCAAAAAATCCAACTTTCCATGCCAGAACGAAGCACATTGATGTGCAGTTTCACTTTGTGAGAGATATGGTGGAAGATGGAAAGATAAATTTGGAGAAGGTAGATACTATGAAGAATGTTGCAGATGCATTAATGAAACTAGTGGGCACTGAGAAGTTCAGATGGTGTTCGGAGTCTATGGGCCTTTTGGCCTATAGCGGTTAAAGTTCTTGTTATGTTCCTGTTGCTCTTACAAGGTGTTTGATAAGTGGGAGAATGTTAGGAATAAGGTGTCTCAACCTTGGATAATTCCTATTCTTATTATTTGTTTTGTAAATGTATTTTTTGCAAATAATGAAATTAAGTGTGAGTGTACATGTCTAGTTGGCATGTTGATGTGTCACTCCACTTGATGTGTCAGCATCTTGTACGTAAGGAGATCATGATTGAAATGGTCATGATGGATTCCTATGATGCGTAAGAACTATTTAAGGAATGTGCTATGAAAGGTGTAAGAGCATCTTATGACTTGGGCCTATTTGGGTGCCCAAGAAGAAGTGGTTGGTGTGTGTAAGAGAATATGCCAAAAATAGGTTGGTATGATAGATTCTCTTACACTTCTCTTGTGACCATTATTTTTGGTGGATTCTATGACAAGGTGTCATAGTCTATTCTAGGGATGTACGCCTATTCTTGGGATTGCATGTAAAAGCTATGTACATGTGGCTTTGTGCATGGGTCTTGGTGGTTGGACACCAAACTCCTTTTTTGCTTATTTTTTGGGTCCTGAGGAGTCTATATATATGATGCTGCTTCTATGGGAGAGAGATAAGTTTTGTAGGTGTACTGTTGTACTAGATTTGTCTCTCATCTCCTGAAAGAACTTGCATTGCAAGTGTGTTGTAGTCTTTGTGTTGAAGATAATACATTGTGTAGGTTTTGGAGGGGTGGGGTTGTTTTACCGAAAGGTTTTTTCCCACCGACATATCTTTGTGTTTATGTGTTTCAATCTTCCCTATCTATTTTCTGTATGCATGGTATATGGCTACAATATCTTTGTTAAAGTAGTTAATGAATCTAAAATTGTAAGGATTTAAAAAGAATTTGCACAATACTTTCCTTTAGAGATTAGTGTAGGAAGTTATTTTCGCACGTGAGTTTCCTTACAAAAGACACATGTCAGGTGTCTCCCAAAGACCCTTGAGAAGAAGGTGGGAGGACATTTTATCCATAAGGAATCTTAGTACAAGTGTCCCATGAGTCATCTTTGACTCCTTAAGGTGGCTTGAGAATCTCCTTAGGAATAGAGAATGTGTTCTTTACCAAGTTTGGAAGAAGACATGTGGTCATGAGACCAAGTCTTATGAGGCCACATAGCCCTTAAGAATAGGACATGTGTTTGTGAGGATGATTGAATTATTAATAATTAATAAAAATTAATTACTTTAGCCAAGGTGATGTGTCAAGTGACTAGGTCTATGAGATGGACTAAAGGACTTAGTCATATAGTGATTGTGTAATTGACTAATTAATTAAATCACTTTAATATGACTAATTTAGAGGACTTAGTATAGGAAGAATACGACAAAGTGAATATACTAAATAAATTAAATAATTTATTTAATAATAGAGGAAATAAATATTAATTAAATAATAAATATTTAATTAATTAATCAAGCCAATTTTAAGTGTAATTAGACACTTGCTTATGCTATTAGATTTTTTGCAATTCATGAGATGAGATTAGCTCCTGGTAATGATATTAAACTTGATAGTCTAATCCGTAGATTGACTGCATTTGAGTTGAATAACTTTGATAATAGTGTTGTTCCTATTGTTGAATCTACATTTATGTCATGTCTAAAAATTGGTAAATCAAGTAGCAAACGTATGATAAGAAATGAGAGTGATAGTGAAAGTGATGAGGATGAACTTGATGAGATTGAAGCATTAATGACTAGAAGATTGTAGAAAGGTAAAGGAAGATATAGATAAAAATTACCTTTGGTATGCTTTAACTGTAAAGGGATTGGTCATATTACAACTAGATGTCTTAACAGGAAAGAAGATGAGAAAATTAATGAAAGATCTAATGAAAGGAAGTGTTGAGCATCATTTTTACATGAGACAACAACTAGGAATTTACGCAAGAAAATTCCCCCCTTGGAAGACTGATGGAAATCAATCTCAAGGTTCCTTCTGGGTTGGGTCTCAACCACTTCAATAGCTCAACTAAAGACAAATGTGAATCTATTAACAAGGAGGCCTTTTCTGGTTTATATCTTAAGGAAGGCTGCAAAACAAACTTCAAAATACCACAATGTGTCTCTTTTTTAGAATTTTAGATTTTAGAATAAAAGCAATGTTAATCTAATTAATCTACTATAACGGATTTGCAAAGGAAGTAAGAAGTAGGGTAACAAGAATTTGAAGGAAATTGCCAAAAAGAAATCTAATGGACATAAACCAACATCACACCACTTTGCAAATTAAAAGACTAAGAAGATGAGGAAACCGACAAAACAAAGATCAAAATAAATCACAATCTATAGCTAGATGGATGCAATCATCAATGACAATGAACATAGACATATGATAAGCCAAAACTCATCGAATCACGAAGCTGCCATAGATGCATGCACACATGAGAAGAGTTTATCTTAAAAGAACCAAAAGAAAGATCTTCTCGATAATTCATCACAACAAAGCAGTATAACATCAGCAAACACCACACTAAGAATCATAGATTTGAAACCACCACATAATCAATTGGCTCTTTGAAATAAATAAATGAGAAAAATCACACATTCATAAATCTTGCAAAGATAGCAGAAATATCACACTATGAATGAACCACCAATTGTATGTATTGCATTAATGATCAAATCGACCCTCATTACAAATTGTGTTATTACAATTTATAGAGTTGTGCTCTTATTTTCATAGCTAGGGTTTCGGCTACATGAAACTCAAAAATAAATCTAAACTATAGATTACATAAAAGAAACTACTTCTAAGAACAAGTTAAACTACCCTAGCACAAAATTAAACCTCATGCATTATAAAAACTAGAACAAATCATGCATAAATCATCTCAAAATGAAGCTAGAACTCGTGCATGCTCTTTATATAACTTCACAATCCCGCTCTTAATCCTTGGTTGTAGCTCCTCCACATGGACTCAACTAAAAGAGATCCCAAAATCATGCAAAAATGATCCCATAAAAGAGGTCCAGTTGACTGAAAAAATCAAGTCTGAGATAACTGGAGTTAAACAGCAGACGTGCCAAAAAACACACAAATCTCGAGAGTTGGTCCAAAAAAACCAAGCTCCAAAATTGACCAAGTGTTGAGTCCTCCTCTCCTAGATTTCAGACTTCATACTTTCAGAGGCCAAAAGTTCTCTAGGGCCGAAAGGCTGAAAAATAGGCTCTACAAAAATGGCTAAGTACAAAAACTGCCTTTTCTCTGCACAAAATTTGACTAAGTCCGGACTGGCTTCTCACTGACTTGGAAGTATCTCTGGCTGGGATTTTCAGAACCTATCCACAATCTCTAGTACTTCATCAAAGTCAACCATTTTGACCCCTTCAAGGAGTTCTTGTTGCCTATCTCAGAAGGTGACCAACTGCTTTGCAACCCCTATATCTCCTCTTCTCCAAAGAACATTTTTTGAATTTTTTCCTTTTGATAGAACATCTGCTGGAGGTCCTCCTTTGTCTTAATCCCTCTGAATATACCTAGATACTTATTGATGATAACATTCATAGAATGCATTTTTTTGTCATTATCTTCATCATATAAATCTAAGTCCAATCCATCAAAGAACTTATGTAGCTCTTCTACAAGAAGTAGACTGTCATCCCTCCTTTTGTCCATCCCTTTAAGTACCGCTTCAAAAATAGTCAGAGCTCCTATTATCTCCTAGATCCATTCCTCAAAATTGTTCATCCTTGACCCTTCATATATCTTAACCAAAACTTGGAAGCACTGCTTCCTTATTACCACGAGGTCATCCAGTGCCTTTTTCCACTTTAGGATTTTCTCCTCTAAACCATCCTCTTCACTCATGATCTCCACTAAGGATGAGAATCCTTGAAGAATACCCCATAAAGGCCTCAGAATCTTCTTCAGAGCCATCTTAGAAAACTCCTCAAAATCAATTTTCCAATCTGCACAAGCCTGTACAAAAGAATGTGGAATATCTACATTTAATTCACCATTTTTCTCCAAAATGGCCTGTAATGAGGCCTCAGGGTTATTAGGGTCAATGGGACCCACTATCTTGAGAATGAAATTTTTCATGGCCTCGTTCTGCTCCATCAAGGATTTTATCTTTTCCTCATCTTTATCCATGAAGCCAAGAGCGTGCTTTAATCTAAGGGTAGCTAGAGTTTTACTCCCCTCTCCGGTTAGTTCTCCCAAATCTACCTCCTCCAACATGTACTCATCAGGAGTGACCTAAGCTATACTAATGACAACCACCTGCACCTTCCATCTACCCTCCTGATCTTGTGTGATGTATGACAATGTCCTTGCTCAGGTAATAGATGTAGTTTGATGGAATGCTCACCCTAGTGCCACAATATCTATCTCATCATCTATGTATACCTTGGTCCTTGGCTGGATTTCTAGTGTACACCAAGTGGGCTTTGAGAAGGCATTCAAGGGTTCATATGGAGCTGCAAGAGTTGAGGTAATTGTTGGGTGTTCTATCTACATTTCCTTGTGACTCTCATATCCTTCTCCTTTTGTCTCTTATTCCCCCATCACATTTAACTCCTCCTCGTGTGTTTGTCTTTCTTCATTGATCTACTCTTCTTCCTCAACCCGTGGCTCTTCTATATTCAGTGGCTCTTCTTTATCAATAGGCTCCTCTGATCCATTGTGCAGCTACATCTTCTTCAAAAGTGACACAAATGGAAGAGTCCCTTCCTGTCTCCATTGTTTCCTTTTGCACTTCAGCTGTCTCTTCCACAACTTGCTCTTGGGATTTTTGTGGAGTTTCCTCTCTCACCTTGTCATGGGGACTAGTGAATTGGGTGGGGAAAGAACCAAAAGACACCGACTATCCTGTGACTGGAGCCTCTTTCTCAAACTCCTAGAAACCATGAAGTCCCTCAAAAGAGGAGACATCAAACTCATCCTCACCCAAAGCATCAAGATTTATTGGTTCTCCTTGGGTTGCCCCTTCGGCATCTTCCTGATCATCTTCCATTATTCTTCTCTTCTTCATGGATCCTACAGACTGGGTTATTCTACTAAGAGGTATTTGATCCATATCATCCTCCTCATCCTCTAAGAGGGTGTCCATCTAAGTAGGTGTTGAGCCTTTCTTTCTTTTGTACACATTCCCTTTGATTACACCAGTTGGGTTAGGTCCTATTACCTTGAATCTTGGGGTTTTCTTCATTAATGCACTTGGGGGCTCATGACCACTAGAAGAAGTTTCATATGGAGGTGCTATGATCCCTATCATTTTGGTTTTATTTTTCTTAGAATGAGTAGTTGAGCCATATGCTATCAGGCGCTCATGCCTATAAACTATTTCTGGTTTTAAGGGTGCTACCTCTTTGAATTGTGGCTTTAGTACTTTCTCACCCTTCTTCTTCTTCTCTTTGGATGGCTACTCTGGTAGTCATTTCATAGGCAGAGGTTCTATAGGGAACTGACAAGTGATCCATTCTTTTGTGACTTTAACGATGTGCCTAGCCTTGAAATCAATATCATCATTTTCATCTCTATCCACCTCTGCATTTAGGATGGCCCTAGTATACACTTTGTCCAAATTGTAGATAGGATCTAAGACATCCTCAGAATAAATAACTTTCACCTTTGGAAGGATTTTTAATGATAGAGTGGCCTACGCCAGATCCAAACTCATCTGACAATAGTCACAGATCCTGACCTCATAGTCATCTACACAGTTCATCCAATGATCTTCAATGTGGGGCTCATGTATATAATGTCTTCCCATTATATGACTGTATGTACCGATTGGATCAAAATGGGCTCTTTTGAGGTTGTAGGTAGGTGAAGGAAATTCATCCCATTCGAGAGTTAGAGACTTGTAGATCTTCATATCAAGTACACAGTGGAGCCCTATGGAAATTAGGAAATTCCAATAGTGTTTCTTCTTATGCCAGATGTGCTTGTGGGCATCAGACAATTGTCTCGCTATCTCCAATAGGACAACTCTATCGCAAGGACAACCTTTGTTAACCCTGGGTATACTACCCTAGCAGCTAATAGATACACAACATAAGATGTCATGTAGAAATATGGGTATGTTTTTAATCTAACTAGCTACTCATCCAAATTATCACTAAGGATAGTGGCCCAATCGAACCTTGTCTTCCAATCCCTTATCTTTTCTATGAGAATGATCATCCATGGTTCCAACTGATTAGACTTGGGCAGCCCATACACCCAGTTGATCATGGTGATGGCTGCTTGGATATCTTCCCTCGTGTAGCCTCTCCACATGTCCATCCAGCCCAACTTGTTCTTGGGCATGGGCTGCATAAGGTATTCATTGTTCACTAATGTGAGTGTCCCAAAGCTTGCTTGCACTACATCCAAGAGACCTAGCTAGTCTCTTCTAGGAACCTAGTCTCCTCTAGGTCCTGATTGGTTTAGATGATCAACTAACACCAATCCTAACTCTTTTCTAAGATTTCTTAACCTTGTGCTTCACCTTATAAGACTAACATCTTATAGATAGTTCAATCCTCCTCACTCACTTAGGAAGCTCTAAGTGCCACTTCTCCACAAATTCCAATCTTCATTGTAGGGGTCTTCATCCTTATCAAAACATCCATAACTTGGTTCATTTGATCCATTTTAGAAGGATCTTGAATCATGTCCTTACCGACTTCAATAGTTCATCCTTTAGAGACCCTAAAAATAGGCCTAATCCTTGTAGCCTTTTACAGAGGCTTTTTCCTATTTCTTGCAAAACTTTTCCAAAGACCCTAAGAATCTGAAACCAGATTCGGATACCCATTTGGAAGTTTCAAAGGATTATACAAGTTTTTCCTACCTAGGTCATCTATAAAATGCATTCCTACAATCTAGGACAACTAGGGCTAATAGGCCTAGTTTTTAGGACTGACTGTAACCTTGTACAAATCTTTCTTAAACCTTGATCTAATGGATTGACATAGGCTCAATCCTCATAGTATATTATGATACGATGATAACCTTGTTGAAAAAGTATTGAAGCCATATTTTACTTTCCTACCCTGCAAGAAATCTCTATTTCTTCACAACCTAGACCTCTAGCCGGGCTCTGTCTGCTCGCCTAGGGCCTAGCATTAAAAATAGCTCTCCAAAATTTGACAACTCCTAATCCTAGACATATGTACACTAATGACTCCCCTAAAATTTCCATCTACCCTTAGGTGTTTCCCATGGTTAGATTTCATGGGGGAGCCATGAATGCTCGGACTGGTCAGAACAGAACCAGTGAGATCTCTAAATCAAGAATAATTTAACTGAAATAGTATATCTACTCAAATCAACTAGATTCCTAAATGAAAAAACCTTAAAACTAATCAAAGAACACTATGCAATCACTAACTTAGAACTTTCAATCCATAACACATGACTATCAACTCAAAAGCTCAGGATATTCCTGGTAATACTATTGCAGAGCTCTATTAACAAACTCAAAACTATTACAATGCATGTGCAACCTTGAGATTCAAGTCTTGGCTAATAGTAGATGCCATCTCCTTCATTCTAGGGCCTGTTGGTTGATCACCATCTCCTAAACTCAAGGGAATCCAAGGATAATAGAGTTGCATGCAACATTTGCAATAATTGCAAATGTTGTCATGACAACTTTTTTTTGCAACATTTGCCAACTTTCTCTATGCCATGATCCTATTTCTTAGGATCTCTATCCTCACTAGGTTCTAAGGAACCAACTCACTTAATGACCCTAAGGCATCTTTACAACATCCATTAACAACATTTATGTGCCTAAGACACATTGAAGACTCTATTCAAAACTATTAACACTAAGAATTAAAACTACTAACATTGGCTATTAGTGTGACCTTAGTCCTAGTGACTAACTTACTTAGCCCACATATAAAATGACCTCCTAAGGTCTTCAAACAAACTAATCTACTCTTCTTGACTTGGCTAGAGGCAAGTACAAGCCAAAAACTACTAAGCATGGAGGTTTTCCTAGGTGTACTCTTGCACCATCCTCCCCAAAATAAAAATATCAATCCACCCTTAGATTGATGATGCTTGGATCAATCCCCATATTCTTAAACTCTGACTCCTTTATCCATATTGCATCAGCATTGGTTTGGCCATGCTTCTTAATGAGATGTTCTTTATACTCCTTGGTCCTAGTCTTTTTATAGACCCTTGTGTCCAACACACTGTCAAATCTTGTGACTGTAGTAGTAGGAAATTGTAGATCCTCTACATCTTTGATCACCTCATGGAGAGTTTGATCCATGTCTTGCTATGGTCCTCTATAATGGAATAGGTCTACAATGTTGAAGATAGGAGACAATCCACTATCTTCTAGTAGTTCAACTTTGAATGCATTATCACCATACTTGGCTAAGATAGGACAGGGACCTATCCTCCTCATTTGCAACTTGTGAGGGACTCCCTTGTGAAGTCTTGACTTGTTAAGATGCACCATAACTAGGTCACCTACATTGAACTAAACTGTCTTTCTACTTTCATCCACCTTGGCTTTGTGTTTCATGGTGTTCTCTGTTAAGGTCTTCCTCACTATTTCATGTATCTCCTGCATAGCATATGCAAATTCATCAGAATATCCACTTCCCTTCACTCCATCTTTCAAATCTCTCAACTCATAGACACCTATAAGATGTAGTCCATACACTATTTCAAATGGACTTTTCCCTATTGATCTATTGATAGTATCATTGTAGGCATATTTAGCTTGCCCAATCAACTGATCCCATTGTTGACCATACTCCTTGGTCAAGCACCTTAGTAGATTTCCAAGGCTTCTATTGACAACCTTGGTCTAACCATCAATTTGGGGATGGTAGGCTGATCCAAAGGACAAGTTAGTGCCTAACCTTTGCCAAAGAGTCTTCCAAAAATGACTCATGAATTTAGTGTCTCTGTCTGACACAATACTGATAGGTAACCCATGGATTCTCACTATCTATTTGAAGAAAAGAGAGGCTATTTGACTAGCATCATTAGTGGTTTTACATGGCATAAAGTGAGCCATCTTGCTGAATCTATCCACAACCACATAGACACTATCCATACCTTGTCTTGTCTTGGGTAACCCAACTACAAAATCCATACTCAAGCATTCCCATGGCCTAGTAGGAATAGGTAGTGGTTGATAAAGGCCTACATTTGTAGAAGTTCCCTTGGCCTTTTGACATACCACACAACTTTCCACATACCTCCTAATATCTAGATTCATCCTTGGCCTATAATAGAACCTTGAAATAAGTTCTTGAGTCTTAGTGATCCCAAAGTGACCACTCAAAGCACCATTATGCTTTTCTTGAATTAAATTTTATCTAATGGAGCCTCTAGGAACACATAATTGATTCCCTTTAAAAAAGAGATCACTTTGCAAAGTATACTCAGCATACCTACTATGAAAATGATTCTTGTATTTAGCACATACCTTATATATGTCTGAAAAATCTTCATCATCACATATACATCCTTGAAATGATCTATTCCCATTCTCTTCAATTGAATCCCCTGAATTGTGAGAGCTCTTCTTGATAATGCATCTTCCACCTTATTGAGGACACCTTTCCTGTGTTTGATATTAAAGGTATAAGCTTGTAGGTACTCAACCCACTTCATGTGCTTGTGACTCAACTTCTCTTGTGAGTTTAGGAAACTAAGTGCTTGATTGTTTGAATACACAATGAAATCTTTGGGAAGCAAGTAGTGTCTCCATTTCCTTAGAGCTTGGAACAATGCATACATCTCTAGGTCATATGAATAGTATTTCCTCTTGGCTTCACTTAACTTTTCTGAATGGAAAGCCATTGGTTTGCCTTCTTGGCTTAGAAAAGCCCCAATTGCTACATTGCTAGCATCACACTCAATGGTGAAAAGCTTCTCAAAGCTTGGCAACACTAGAATAGGTTGAGTAGCTATCTTCTCCTTCAACAATTCAAAGCTTTTGTTAGCATTCTCATTCCAAACAAACTTGGTTTTCATTCCTCCCTTGATAGTATCTAACATAGGAGCACAAATTGCACTAAATTTCCTTATGAATTTCCTATAATATTGTGCAAGGCCATGAAAAATCCTTACCTCTGTTGCTATCCTTGGAGTAGGGAAATTCATGATAGCCTCCACTTTATTTTTGTCCATTTTTAGATTGCCATGTGATAGGACAAATCCAAGGTACACTAGCTATGTTTTGATGAACTCACACTTCTCCAAGTTGATCATCAACTTCTCATCATGTAGCTTCTTGAAAACAACCTCAAGGTGTTCTAGGTGCTCACTCCTTGTCTTGCTATAGATTAGTATATCATCTAGATATACAACTAAAAACTTGCCTATGTAGTCTTTAAGAACTTCGTTCATGAGCCTCATGAATGTGGAGGGGGCATTGGATAATCCAAATGGCATGACAAGTCATTCATACAACCCTTCATTGGTCTTGAAGGTTGTTTTCCACTCATCTTGTTCATGTATTCTTATTTGGTGATAGCCACTCTTCAAGTCTATCTTGCTATAATACTTAGCTTCACCTACACAATCCATTAAGTCTTAAATCCTAGGGATAGGGAACCTATACCTTAGAGTTATCCTATTGATAGCCCTTGAATCAGTACAAATCCTCTAGGTTCCTCCTTTCTTAGGTGCAAGTATAGTGGGTATGGCACATGGACTAATTCTCTTTCTAATTAGGCCTTGGTTTAGGAGTTCTTGTATTTGTCTTGCTATTTCCTCATTTTGTTGAGGGGTCATCTTGTAGGCTACTTTGTTAGGTAGGGTAGCTGCTAGGATAAGGTCTATCCTATGACTTATGGCTCTTTTAGGGGGTAAGGCTAATGGTTGTCCATCACTTACAATACCTTGGTAAGTTTGCAACATGCCTTGAATTTCCTTTGGTAATTCTATCTTCTTAGCCACCTTGTCTTCATCTAACTCTTTTGGTCTTAACACCAATATAAAGCCTACACCTTCACTCTCTTCCATGGTTTGCAAGAACTCTTTTTCACCCACCATAAGACCCTGGACTAGAGCCTCATACTTGGTAATGTTGTTGGTGCAGTAGAATTGTAGCCGATAGACAGCATAGTGTGAACCCCCACAAGGATTGACCAATTCAATCCCAACTCCTGCTCCTTGTTTACACTTGGAGCCATCGAACTGAAGTTTCTAGACATGGTGACTCTTATGGGAAGATGTGCATTTACTTGGGGTTCAATGGGGATTTTGGGTGGTGATAGGTTCTCTTCACTTGGGACCTCCAAGTTCTCTTCATCTGAATATTCTCTTTTGGAAAAGGGAACCCATTTCATCCTTTGTTTTTCTTTCGCATTGCACCAGACTTTGTGGCATGGAGGCAGACATCCATCATCAAAAGAGCTCCATTCCTCTTATATAAAATCTTCAGTTGTGGGAACTTGAGGTTGCTCGCCAAGAGGAGATCTGTCCTCACTTGAATGTGTTAGAAATAGGAAATACTGAGAGGGGGGGTGTGAATCAGTATTCTACAAACTTTTACTTTTTCCCAATTATGGATATAACAAATTAACTTGATACTTGCATAAAAGAGTAAACTAAAGAACATGCATAACAATAAAGAAAATGAACTCATAACAAATTATTTTTTCTCGAGGAAACCCTAGCCAAGGGAAAACCCTGGTGGGGATGGTACCCACAAGTATCCACTAATCAAAAGTATCCTGTTAAGGATGTTGACCCTGTTAGGATCTTGTTACATACATATAGTGTCTCAGTCCTGATTAAGGGACCCTAGGACTTGTTAGAAGCCTTAACCTTGCTAAGATTTGGTAGTACACAAAATGATTACAAGATGAGCCCACTTCCCAAACAAGTAATGTACAATAGTATCTGATTACAAAAGGATAAGGTACATAACCTTTCACTACTATCGAATAGCTTTCCTATTATGATCTTTCTCTTTTCTTGCATATACAACTTCACATTAATAGATTTTCACATACATCAATTACACTTGTTACTTCTCTCTACTTTGCATTACATATCTCTTACATTTATACAAGTTATTAGGAATAATAACTTTTACATTTATCTTAACTAAGCATAAAGAACTTTAAAAAAATACATTTTAACATGTGTTGCCCAAGGGTTAACATCTAGGATGTTGTCCCTTTATATGATTAAGACATTATTTTGATAAACAAAATAATCCCTTAACTATTTACCAATTCTATCTTCTTATTTGTCCAGTCGGCTTCAGCTCTATTCTTGTAATACTAAAATAACTTCTTCCGTACATGTTGTACAAACTTGCGCTCTCAAGTGAGTCTTCAATGTGCATCATTGTATGCATGTTCAAGTGTGTAAGCACTGAACTTACTTCTATTGATGTCGCCAATCAAAACTGTCTCTGGTTACATTGGGAAAATGCTACTTACACTTAGACAATTTTGCTCTATGCTCTGTCATACTTGCTCTCTGTCATATGCGGTCTTCATGTAGATCATATGTTTCCATAATGACAACATCTAGATATCTAACTCATCCAAATTGCCAACAATCTCCCCCTTTGTCATTGGTGGCAACATATGAAAAAATTGGCTTAGTCTCAAAATTTCAAAACTCCAAATTGTGGCCATAGAAAAAATTATATCTTCACTATCCTTATAACTCCATATATCTTATCTATCATCTATACTCCCCCTAGGAATATAATTCCTTATATATATCAATATATCAATTTTCTACTATCACTCCCCCTTTGACAATAATGACAAAAAAGGGTGCCAAAACTGAGTTCTCAAAATTATTTACCTTGATTCAAAATTGCAAAGCCGGTAGGCTTGCAACACAATCTGCAAAGTTCACTTTTATGTTCTCTATTTCTTTCTCCCATGCCTTCTTAACGGTGTCTGCAACACTAAGTAGTGCACATAGACCATAAGATGTGATCTCACATGCATGAAGGTTTGCAAAATTAAAATTTTCATAAGATATCTTTGATGAGAGATATTCTTCCAACTGTCCTTCAATGATACTTATCTTGATTGAAATGTGCTCTCTTAGAAGAGAGAATCTTCTTAGTTTCCTATCTTTTTCATCATTAAGAATCCTTATTTCATCATTCATTTTACTGATTCTTTTCTCAATATCCAATATCTTTACATTAGGGCTCGTTAATAGATTTACCTCTGACTGAATTTCTGCCTCTTTTGCTCTTATCTTCTCAGTCACTTCTGATACATGATTTTCTTTATATGTACATTGTATATATAGAGCTTTTCCTCTGTCCAAATTCCTTCTCAAATATTTTATGCACACATCCAAATTATTGATATCATTTCTTATATTTTGACTTATATCAAGGAAACATTTTAGCCTCATAGGCTACCTGAGCCTTCACTGTAGCTATATCTGAAAAATTTATGAATTCATTGTCAAATGTCTTCATCACTTCTCTAGATCTTATCTGTGGATCTACCTCTATTACCTGATTAGTCACAATACTTTGCAACTTTATTGTTACTTCTTGCAATAATCCTTCAAGGATTTTCACCTTCTTGTTATTACCAATTATCTTGTTCAGGGATGAGATCAACTCTATTTGATCATCATCATCAACTTCTTTTCCAATATCATCAAAAATTGATTCAATCTATGGTTTCTTTGCTACAATCTCAGGAATAGGACTAATTTCCACTTGACTTGGTGTTTCTTTCTATCCTTGAATCTCTGTATTAACTTGAATTTCTACTTGTTTCTCTTCTTCTTTCCTTATTTCCTTCCTTTCTTCTTCAATTAACATGTCCTACTCTTCCAAAGCTAAATTGTCAACGATGTTATCTAGGTTGCTAAAAGGATTATCATCAGTGTTCAGTGTGATATTGGTTCCTTCCACATTCATTGATTCATCTTCAATTTTAATTGATGGTGGTGGAGAGGGACTCTTTGATACTCAGCTTCCATAGCTTATTTTTTTGCACTAGAGTGCTTACCAACACTTGTTGTCATCACTTTTAATATTGCTTGTTCAGTTTCTTTATTTATTTCCTCATAATTACCTCCCATTATCATAATTTTTCTTCTTTTGGTCCTCAGATGAATATTTAGATCTTTCACAATTTCTTTGAAGTGGTCTTCATCTCTGATGTCACAGAGATTTCTCACAAAGTTCTCTATGATCTTGTTATCTTCTTTAGCTGCTCTCTTCTTTCTGTTAACCAATTTCTCAAATAAATCATCAGGTATCTTTCCTTGAATTATATCAAATTTCTTGTTTGCTAGGATCATATGTCTTACAACTACATTTTCCAAGTTTAATCTCTCAGAATAGCTGTAAAGATCATAATACTTGTTCATCTTTGAAAAATCTCCATCATTAATAATTTGATCATTTACTTTTTCAATCTTAGGCTTCCATTTCTTCTTCTTAACTTATGTATCCTCATCATCTTTAATTTCTGCTACTTTCCTTTGCACTGGGGCAACTATTGTCTTTTGTCTCTTACCTGGTCTAGTAGCTATTTCCTTTACTCTTTTCCTTGGTGGAGTGGATGAGGATCTTGTATACTTTCTTATTTCATGTTCCTTCTCAACTTTCTTTACTTTTACTACATGTTGCAAATTTCCAGTCTCATCTGCAACTGTTGATAGGGGTGGAATAGACAAAACTTCCTTTTGTCCAATATCTCTAAGTGTTGCTATTGTATTCTTTGCAATTATGAATTCTTATTCTATCATACCTGTGTCCTTAAGAATTTTCCTTATATTTCTTTCCACTCTCTTCTTAGATAGCTTTTCTTCTTGAATAGACTTTGCGGAGTTGAAGTTCTCCTCATAAGTCCCAAATCTATTGCTTTGTACATCCAACTTACATTTCAACAATCTATTTACATATTCTTCTGCTTCAATTTCAAAAATTTCATAACCAAGAGGGTCTATGAATTCTATTCTAGGTTCAACTACTTCAATGAAGGTAAAGTTAGTGTCAACCATAAAGCATACTTCATTTTTATACTTCTCAACAATAGCCTGTGGAATTCTTGATCTATTCTTCATCAAGTTCAGAAATGTTTTGATTACCAAAGTTGCACTCTCATTGACCTTTACTATAGGGTATCTCATATATACTCTATTGATTCTTTCCATTGTGATAATGTTATCATTCCAATCTTCACCAATAGTGTAAGGAAATCTTCTCAACAAATGGAAAAACATATAAGTGATTAGGGATGATAATTTGAATTGAGAGTTCTTTGTCTTCTTAATCTTTTCTAGGTTCTCAAATAACTGAATCCTCAAAATTTCACACATATCCACTTGCACTTTATCAACACACATTAAATAGGCTGCATGAATCATACCATCTGCCATGTCATCTTCTCTAGAATTAGCACAAAACTTAGATGTTAAGATGTTGCATAAATACCTAACATCATCTTGTTGAATCTTGCTAATCAATATACCTATACCATTGTAAGATGATTTAGTGTTGTCCAATACTATTTTCTTCACATTCTTCTCATTGAATGGTATAACTCCAGATTTTGATAAATCAGTTACTTCATGAATTAGTTTTTTTGTTATATCAATCACTCTGTCATCTAACCAAAACTTTCCATTATGAATTCTGCTCAAAATTATCTTGGTGCATTCTTCATCATCAAATTCATATTATAGTGAATACCTTATGATTTCGTTATCTTTAAAATGTTCAAACCCTACTTTCAATGACATATCTTGATTATATAGCTTCTCAAATTCCTTAGTAAAATCACTTTCACTGAGGGTTTCAAGTTTGCATCCCAAATAGCTTCTAACATTCTCTAAATGTAAAACTCTGTCTGGTACAGATGATAATGCTAATTTAGGGTCTTCCTCCAAGGGTTCTACTGGTTCCCTTTTAATCTTAGGTTTGATTTTATCTCTTATATTGTGAACCAATGAAACATCCATATCTTATACAAATTCTCTAACTGACTGATAGATTTTCTTAGTGAAATACCTTAATTCTATGATTTAGGGCTTTGCGTAGATCCGGCATGAAGTTCTTTCACCAAATCTTGCAAACTTATTTCAATCACTACTATATTGATCTACTTGTCACTTGTATTCTCTTTAGTGATCAAACAATACCGATCGTAAGCTTTTAACCTTTCAATCTCACAAGATTCTGACATCGCATTCAATTATTTTGCCGCTTCTTTCCAAAAAGTTGTTCCCGCTTTCTTACAAAACTTAAAACTTCTTGCGAACTTGCATAACATCATATTAGCTCATGCACTCTTAACCATAGCATCATTACATCATATACTACCTTATATTAATTGCGCAAGACTCAATTCATCCTATACTAAATTCTATACTATACTAACTTCCTATTCTAATGCATTCTTTATGAATTAAGTACTTTGAGATGGGTTAGGAAGAGATTCACTCTTACCATTGGATACTTCACCTTTCTGATTACCTTTAGTGCTGAATGTGTCTCCTTGATCTATGGCTTTAACAAACTTTACTTCTTTTGAATTACTACAACAACCTCTTTGACTATTTCGTGCATTCTCATTTCTCCTTGTTTGACTTCTAGGATTAGGGTTTCTCATATTGTTCATTTTTCAAAGCCTTGTTGTATGGCCAAATTTGTTGCATATCTGACAAACTACTCCATTGTTTGCATATCTCAGTCCTGTCTGGTTGATTTGTGATCTGCAATTCTTGGAAATTTGTCCAACCTTGTTGCATCTATAACATACTACTCCATTTCTTTTGTTCATATCTTCAGTAGGTTTCTTATCTGCATGGTTAGTATCTCTAAACATTCTACTACTATTATTATCATTAAATTTAGGCTTCTTACATTCAATTGCTCTATGTCCAAAACCATGACAATTATAACAATAACCATTAAGAGGTTTAAATTGCTTACCTATACAATCTTTCTTTATATGACCAAAAGTATTACATGCAAAACATCTACCTTTAAATTCTCTTTGCGTACCTTTAGGTGATTCTTCTTGTTTAGGTGGTTCTTCTTCTTTAGGTATATCCTTAGATTTGTTAGCTTCATTAGATTTCTTTTCTTCTATTTTTTCAAAAACTTTCAGATCTAGTTCCTTACTTTCTTCACTTACCTTAGATGAGTTAAATCCAAGACCAGTTTTATCATAGAATGGCTTCTGATAAGACATTTGTTCATCAATCTTCTCACTAGTGGAATATAGTCTCTCAAACTGTTGCTTAGACTGGGTCAGTTCACCTTTCACAATTGCATTGTACTTTTCAAGTTCAATATACTACAATTTTGTTTTCTCAAGTTCAGATGTCACTTTACAAAGTTTATATTTTAGATCTTCTTTTTCAGATTTCATATTTTCATTCTCAGATTTTAGATTTGCTTCATTCTTGTTGTTTCCATCTTTCAAACTCAATTTCAGATTTACTATCTTTATTTCATGTTTAAGGATCTCATTTTCTTTTCCCAGATTATTATCACAATCTTTAATTTGAATTGTAGATTCTTTCTCTAATTTCAGTTCTTCTAGCTTCTTTTTTAGCTTTTCAATGAGGTTCTTTGCATCATCATATTTTCCTTTTAGTGTATCTCTTTCTTCAGTAAGTATATCAATCTGGTCAAGAGCTTCTTCAAGATTCTTCTATAGCTGATCCATATCCATAGAGTTCTTACTCAAGCTGCTAGGATTTTTCTGAATGATTCTTTTCCGAGTAACTAAACTCTGATACCAATTGTTAGAAATAAGGAATACTAAGAGGGGGGGTGAATCAGTATTCTATAAACTTTTACTTTTTCCCAATTATGGATATAATAGATTAACTTGATACTTGCATAAAAAAGTAAACTAAAGAACATGCATAACAATAAAGCAAATGAACTCATAACACATTATTTGTTCTTGAGGAAACCCTGGCCAATGGAAAACCTTGGTGGGGATAGTACCCATAAAGATCCACTAATCAAAAGTATCCTGTTAAGGATGTTGACCCTGTTAGGATCCTATTACATACATATAGTTTCTTAGTCTTGATTAAGGGAATCTAGGCCTTGTTAGAAGCCTCAACCCTGCTAAGAGTTGGTAGTACACAAAATGATTACAAGATGAGCCCACTTCCCAAACAAGTGATGTACAATAGTATCTGATTACAAAAGGATAAGGTGCATAACCTTTCACTACTACCAAATAGCTTTCCTAATCTAATCTTTCTATTTTCTTGCATATACAACTTCACATTATTATCTTTTCACATACATCAATTACATTTTTTACTTCTCTCTACTTCACATTACATATCTCTTACATTTATACAAGTTATTAG
Source organism: Chamaecyparis obtusa (assembly GCA_027943335.1). NCBI lineage: Eukaryota > Viridiplantae > Streptophyta > Pinopsida > Cupressales > Cupressaceae > Chamaecyparis > Chamaecyparis obtusa. The sequence goes on along the minus strand of BSBK01009902.1, from coordinate 92,669 downwards.
GAATAATAACTTTTACAGTTGGCTTTACTAAGCATAAAGCACTTTTACAAAATACATTTTAACATGCGCTGCCCAAGGGTTAACATCTAGGATGTTGTCCCTTTATATGATTAAGACATTATTTTGATAAAAAAAAAAAATCCCTTAACTATTTACCAATTATGTCTTCTTCTCTGTCCAGTCGGCTTCAACTCTGTTCTTGTAATACTAAAATAACTTCTTTCGTACATGCCATAAAGAATTGTGCTCTTAGGTGAGTCTTCAATATGCATCATAGTATCCATGCTCAAGTGTGCAAGCATTAAACTTACTTCTATCGATGTCACCAATCAAAACTATCTCTGATTACACTAGGAAAATGATGCTTAAACTTAGACAATTTTTCTCTACACTCTGTCATACTTACTCTCTGCCATATATGGTCCTCATGTAGATCATATGTTGCCATAATGACAACATCTAGATATCTAACTCAGCCAAATTTCCAATAGAAATTTCCATCGTGTCCTTTGTAAACTCATAGGTGCAAGACATTGGGCTCATTACTTGGACCACCGCGTCTTGGCAATCTTGGCATGTAAATTCTGAGTGATTTGTTTGGTGAAGGTGAAAATACCCTGGTAACATTAGTATGTTTGGGTCGGCATGTTGGCCAAGATGCCTCATATTTTTCATCATACCCCCTATGAATTCCATGAGAGTCTGCTCGGGAATTTGAGTATTCACCAACCCTTGCACCGGGCTATCGTTTGAGCTCTCTTTCTCTTTGAGGTGGAATGTAAAAGCCTTATCGAACTGGTATACTCCTAGGTCAGGTTGTGAGAAAAAGACTTCATTTGAGGCATTTTACTTAGTTATCATTTTATTTGATTTTGGGCTCTACATTGATCTTGATTTGGTTGTTCAACCCCCTCCATGGTAGCCAAAATTGCGTAAAGTCTGTGGAGAACCAACCCCTCAATGATTGGGTCCACTCTCTATTGAGTAACATTCCATACATCTCTGGGATGTCCACCACATGTATGTCAATGCAATCCTAGATTCTAGGGTTAGTGGTCAATTGTATGTGTGTATCCTTCAAGACCCCTATGACTTTGACCTCTGTTTTGTCAAGTTGAATCACAACCTTGTTTGTCAATTGAGGACTCATCCCTAGCTTGTGGCATATGGATAATGGCATGACATTATAGGAAGCTCCCAAATCGATCAAATAGTTATGAAATTTTTTTCCAAAGATCTTGAGGCTAAGAAAGAATGGGGGTACTTCTACCCTATCCTTGAACATAGTCAGCATCACCTTGGTCATGTTTACAATGGATGCATTTCTAGTGTTATTGCTAGATGAGGCCGATTTGGAATGATCCAGTGATCTCAGGAGGGCTTCTCTCTAGGAGGGACAACTTTGTAACATGTCTTACATTGACATATTAGTTCTAACTTTCTTAAGTTCTCCCACTATGCTATACTTTTCATTGGCCTAGGTTGGATTCTTTAGCAGAGTGGGTTGATGTTGTACTACTAGAGCACCACTGGCACTAGGGCCTAGAGGAGGTATAGGATTGTTGCTAGCCCATAGATCAGGTGGAGTGGGCTGCATCCTTGGGGGAATACTATTGGTTAGAGGTTCTCTTCTACTCCTTAGATTATAAGTGTTTCTATTGTTATTCTAAAAAGCATGGACCTCAGAGTACTCCGATTGAATTTCTTGCTTGAAAGGGAAGACAAATTCTTCTTCTATTGTGTTATTGCTAGGACCTCCACCTATGCTCAGGTCATATGAATCAAATACCATGGAATTGAAATGGGTTTGAGAATTATCAGGATCTTGGATTTGTTGGTTGTTAAACTCCTCCATGTACTCATTGTCTAGTTGGTGTGTGTTGGGAGCTTGAGTAAAATTAACCTCGAATGAGTTGAAGACATTGGCATTGTTAGAGGGTATACTACCATTATTTGGACATGTGTTCCATGTTCTATTCATTCTTTGCTGACTGAACTACTTAACTTGAGAAGCATTCCTGTAACCTCCACCATTATTGTTATTGTTGTTGTTGTAATTTCCATAGTTGTGGTTTTGGTTTTGGGAGTAAGAGTTTAGGGTAGCAGTCAGGCATTGGTAGTTTCCCTGGTTCTGAGGTGGATTGAGCTTCATCCTAGTGATCTCCCCTATCAACTGGGACAACATCTTTTTCATGGTATCCAACTCATTCATTAGAGTATGGTCCAGCTCATTTGGGACAACAACCTTTTTTTCACATAGAGCTTCCTTGTGTGCATCATATCCAGGGTCAGTGATGCTGAGTGGTGGGGAAGAAAGATATGGAGTTGGGATCGGATTGAGCCTTGGGATGTGTTGCACTAGGAAGTGATTATTTGTTGTGAATGGAATAGTCATAACAACATTCCCTAATGCTGGTGGGACACCATAATTTCCACCTACTTAAGCATTCATTTGTTGGGTAAATGATGTGATAGCCTCGTTACACACTTTTTCTAGGGTGTCTATGTTGCCTGGGGGTATCCTTTTCAAGTATATGGATGTTAGTGGATCTAAGGCATGTAGGTACACTTGTATAGAAGCCCCAATTGGTATGGTAAAAAGGGCTTCTAGCTTCTAATGCATTTTATGGAAATGGTGATTGAACATGGCAATTGGTTTATTGTGATCTTTTCTCACCGCTATGAACTGGTGGTGAAGATTGGCCAGATCCACATATAGCTTGAACTGATTTAGGAAGTTGGTCTCAAATTCCCTCCATGTGGTGATGGATCCTCATGGAAAATTTAGATACCAGTTGTATACAAATTCCCCCAATGTGTAGGGGAAAAGGCAGCACACGACATCTTGCTGAGAAATCTCCTTCCGATTGCACAATTCTTTGAATGCACAGACATGTTCTTCCGATGTCCTAGATTCTCCATAGATAAAACATGGAGAGAATCTCTTAGGGTTCTTGGGAAGCTCATGGAGCTGTCCCTGTATGTCCAATGGAGAGCTTTGAGCATTTGTGAAAAATGCCAATGGAGCTGGTTGTAGAACAATAGTAGGTGGGGCAGCAATATGTAGAAATAGAGGAAGATTAGGATGATGCGAAGTATCTCCTTCGAACTTTGTTCTATTGCTATGAGGTCTACAAAATTCTCTAAGTTTAAGGAATTCTCCCTTTTTTGGTGAAGATCTGAGGACTCGTTCAAACCTTTCAGGAGAGAACGATCCAATATTCCAGGGTCTTCCTTTGTTTGACCCTCCTTCTAGCGCCACTTTTGTTGTGCGTCATTTTTACATGAGACAACGGCTAGGAATTTACGCAAGAAAATTCCCCTCTTGGAAGACTAATGGAAATCAATATCAAGGTTCCTTCTAGGTTGGGTCTCAATCGCTTGGATAGCTCAACTGAAGACAAATGTGAATCTATTAACAAGGAGGCCTTTGCTGGTTCATATCTTAAGGAAGGTTGCAAAACAAACTTCAAAATACCACAATGTGTCTCTTTTTTGGATTTTTAGATTTTAGAATAAAAGAAATGTTAATCTAATTAATCTACTATAACTAATTTACAAAGGAAGTAAGAAGTAGGGTAACAAGAATTTGAAGGAAATTGTCGAAAAGAAATCTAATGGACATAAACCAACATCACACCACTTTGCAAATTAAAAGACCAAGAGGATGAGGAAACCCACAAAATAGAGATCAGAATAAATCACAATCTGTAGCTAGATGGATGCAATCATCAATGGCAATGAACACAAATGTATGATAAGAAAAAACTCATCAAATCATGAAACCGCCATTGATGTGTGCACATGCGAGACAAGTTTATCTTAAAAGCACCAAAAGAAATATCTTCTTATTTGTCAAAACAAAGAAGTATAACATCAGAAAACACCACACTAAGAATCACAGATTTGAAACCACCACATAATCAATTGGCTCTTTGAAATAAATAAATGAGAAAAATCACACATTCATAAATCTTGCAAAGATAGCAGAAATATCACACTATGAATGAAGTGCCAACTGTATGTATTGCATTAATGATCAAATCAACCCTCATTACATTGTGTTATTACAATTTATAGAGTTGTGCATGAAACTCAAAAATAAATCTAAACTATAGATTACATAAAAGAAACTACTTCTAAGAACAAGTTAAAGTACCCTACCACAGAATTAAACCTCGTGCATTACAAAAACTAGAACAAATCATTTATTAATCATCTCAAAATGAAGTTGGAACTCGTGCATGCTCTTCATATAAATTCATGATTCTGCCCTTAATCCTTGGTTGTAGCTCCTCCACGTGCACTCAACTAAAAGATATCCCAAAATCATGCAAAAATGATCCCATAAAAGAGGTCCAGTTGACTGAAAAATCAAGTCTGAGATAACTGGAGTTAAACGGCAGACGTGCCAAAAAACACACAAATCCCGATAGTTGGTCCGAAGAAAACCAAGCTCCAAAATTCACCAAGTGTTGAGTCCTCTTATCCTAGATTTTGGACTTTGGACTTTCAAAGGCCGAAAGTTCTCTAGGGCCAAAAGGCCGAAAAATAGGCTCTACAAAAATGGCTAAGTACAAAAACTGCCTTTTCTCTGCACAAAATTTGACTAAGTCCAGACTGGCTGCTCACTGACTTGGAAGTATCTTTAAATGGGCTTTGCGGAACCTATCCACAATCTCTAGTACTTCTTCAAATTCAACCATTTTGACCCCTTCAATGAGTTCTTGTTGCCTATCTCAGAACGTGACCAACTCCTTTGCAAACCCCTGTATCTCCTCTTCTCGAGAGAACATTTTCTGAATTTCTTCCTTTTGATAGAACATCTGCTGGAGGTCCTCCTTTGTCTTAACCCCTCTGAATATACCTAGATACTAATTGATGATGTTGTTTAGAGAATGCATTGTTTTGTCATCATCTTCATCATATAAATCTAAGTCCAACCCATCAAAGAACTTATGTAGCTCTTCTACAAGAAGTAGACTGTCATCCCTCCTTTTGTCCATCCCTTTAAGTACCTCTTCAAAAATAGTCATAGCTCTTGTTATCACCTGGATCCATTCCTCAAAATTATCTAGCTCTGACCCTTCATATATCTTAACCAAAACTTGGAAGTGTTGCTTCCTTATTACCATGAGGTCATACAGTGCCTTTTGCCACTTCAAGATTTTCTCCTCTAAATTGTCCTCTTCACTCATGATCTCCACTAAGGATGAGATTCCTTGAAGAATACCCCATAAAGGTCTCAGAATCTTCTTAAGATCCATCTTAGAAAACTCCTCAAAATTGACTTTCCAATCCGCATAAGCTTGTACAAAAGAATGTGGAATATCTGTATTTACTTCACCCTTTTTCTCCAAAATGGCCTGTAATGAGGCCTCAGGGTTATTATGGTCAATGGGACCCGCTATCTTGAGAATGAACTTTTTCATGGCCTCATTCTACTCCATCAAGGCTTTTATCTTTTCCTCATCTTTATCCATGAAGCCAAGAGGGTGCTTTAATCCGAGGGTAGCTAGAGTTTTACTCCCCTCTCTAGTTGGTTCTCCCAAATCTACCTCCTCCAACACGTAATCATCAGGAGTGACCTCAACTATACTAATGCTCATTGTAGGGACAGCCACCTGTGCCTTCCATCTACCTGCTTGATCTTGTGTGATGTATGATAGTGTCCTTGATCAGGTGCTAGATGTAGTTTGATGGAATGCTCACCCTAGTGCCACCATATCTATCTCATCATCTATGTATACCCTGGTCCTTGGCTAGATTTCCTTTGTAAACCAAGTGGGCTTTGAGAAGGAAATCAAGGGTTCATATGGAGCTACAAGATTTTGATGGAAACTACAATTGAAGCAATTGTTGTATTGTCATTGCTGTCAAACCTTAATTGGTAAGACTGTTGCTATCTAAGAAAGCACTATATCTATTTGATTGTTGTGATGGGGATAGGAAAGGTTGGTAACAATAGCACCTAAGGAAAGGTTGAGTTATCTTGATACTTCAATGAGTACTTGAGTATGTGGCACAATGATAAGATAATGTATTGGTTATCTAAGTAAGAATGAAGACTAAACTGGTAGGCTTAACTGAGCAAAAGTGAAGAAATCTAGTTTAAGCCGAGTGATGTTAGTGTCGACTGAGCTAGTATATGCCGAGTAAACTCAATGTTGATCGAACATTAGTATTAGTCGAGGAAATAGTTTTTGAGGTGACCGAGCTTTCTAATAAAGACTGAGGAGTTGAACACTATATTGACCGAGCGTCAGTAATTTACATTTGAGGAAGACTTCAGATTTCCAGCTGACATAGTTGAATTCTTGGATTATGTAAAACATGTTGACTTTATTTATTGATTGTATGAAAGCATTTAATGCACTGTAAAAGGTTTTATTGTAAATCTATTAAGAGATTTGAGATATTTCTAGAAGTATAGATGAAGAACATAAAGTTGGAAGGATTCGATGAATTTGACCTAACCCTAATATCTACAAAGGAGATTAAGTGGCAAAAGATGTATTGACCTAATTGAGGAAGTATTAAGGAAACCTAATTAAGCATGAGGTTGAAGGAGAGAGGATGTTGGAAGTATTGTTGATGTTATTGACTGTCTAAGCAGAAAAGGCTGAAGGAGAAGTGTTGTGATTGCTTGAAGATATTTTTGAGCAGATCAGTGATGGAGACGGTAAAGGTTCACAGTCAGTAAGCTAGCATATGTGTATAGAATTGGATCTAATATTTGCAAAGTGAGTTGTATGTTTTTCTAATCAATATTACTGTTACTTTCTAACCATTATATTAGTCAAAATCCTTTTAACAAAGGTTGACCTAACAGTCATTTGTATAAATCCTTTGAACAAGGTTGCATTCTAATGGGATGTATGTAAGTCCTATAACAAGGCACACTTTTAACAGAGTGGTTGAAATCCTTTAACCGAGTCACACTTGACAGTATGTTTGTAACCTTTGACAGGGTTGGCTTTTCACAGAGCTCACTTCAGAAGAGTGAAAATAATAGTAACATGTTACAAAGTGGTTTTTCCCAAATTGAGTTTAATACTTGTGTGAATGTTTTGGTTTGAACATTTCTATTTTTTACAAGTTAGATACTATTGGATAGTGGATTGCACTGTTATATGTTTCTGTTATGCAATCAGTAATGACCAAGTAGCTGTTGGTTGTTGGATTTGATTTGTTGAAGAGTTTTAAAGTTTGTTTTTATACATCTAGACTTGAGAACAACTGATTCACCCCCCACCCTCTCTGTTGTTCTAAATCATATTAATAGATTTGACATAATTGTTGGGTGTTCTATCTACATTTACTCATGACTCTCCTCTCCTTCTCCTTCCATCTCTTATTCCCCCATCACATTCAACTCCTCGTGTGTTTGTCTTTCTTCATTGGTCTTCTCTTCTTCCTCATCCCATGGCTCTTCTTTATCATCAAGCTCCTCTGATCCATTATGTTCTTCTTCCATCTCCTCACCAGATGCTTCTATTTCTTTCTTAAGCTCTTGAGGACTTTGAGCTACTGCTTCCATAAGAATCGGTGGTGGCATGTGAACTTGGGGAGGAATATTTAGTGTAGGAAGATTAGGAGACACTAGGGGAGTGGTTAAAGGCATTAGTGGAGGTGGCAGAGTTGGCAATAGAGTGGTATGAAATGGAGGTAGAAGTAGAGTTTTTGGTGGTGTTTGATGTGGAGGTGGTAGCAGATTTTGATGCATAGATGGAGGTGGAGGTAGAACTATGTGTGAAACCAAGGGGACTTGTGCAACTACATCTTCTTCAGAAGATACACCAATGGAAGAGTCCCTTCATGTCTCTTTTGTTTTCTTTTTCACTTTAGATGTCTCTTCCACAACTTTCTCTTGGGATTTTTGTGGAGTTTCCTCTCTCACCTTGTCATGGGGACTAGTGAATTGTGTGGGGAAAGAACCAAAAGACACCAATTGTCCTATAGCTGGATCCTCTTGCTCAGACTCCTAGAAACCATGAAGTCCCTCAAAAGTGAAGATATCAAACTCATCATCACCCAAAGCATCAAGATTTATTGGTTCTCCTTGGGTTGCCCCTTTGGCATCTTCCTGATCATCTTCCATTATTCTTCTTTTCTTCATGGATCTTGCAGACTGGGTTCTGCTACTGAGAGGTATTTGATCCATATCATCCTCATCATCCTCTAAGAGAGTGTCCATCTTAGTAGGTGTTGAGCCTTTCATTCTTTTGTACACATTCCCTTTGATTATGCCAGTCAGCTTAGGTCCTATTACCTTGAATCTGGGGGTTTTCTTCATTGCACCTGGGGACTCATGACCACTAGAAGAAGGTGCATCTAGAGGTACTATGATCCCTATCATTCTAGTTTTATTTTTCTTAGAATGAGTAGCTGAGACATATGTTGTCAGGTTCTCATGCCTATAAACCATTTCTAGTTTTAAGGGTGCAACATCTTGGAATTGCGGCTTCAGTACTTTCTCACCCTTCTTCTTCTTCTCTTTGGAAGGTTACTCTGGTAGTTGTTTCATAGGCACAGGTTCCATAAGGAACAGATGAGAAATCCATGATTTTGTGACTTTAATGATGTGCCTAGCCTTGAAATCAATATCATCATTTTCATCTTTGTCCACCTCTGCATTCAAGATGACCCTAGTATACACTTTGTCCAAATTATAGATAGGATCTAAGACATCCTCAGAATCAACAAATTTCACCTTTTGAGGGATTTTCAATGATAGAGCAACCTACGCCAGCTCCAAACTTATCCAGCAATAGTCACGGATCCTAACCTCATAGACATCTACATAGTTCATCCAATGATATTCAATGTGGGGCTCATGTATATAATGCCTTCCCATTATATGACTATATGTACTGATTGGATCAAAACAAGCTCTTATGAGGTTGTAGGTAGGCAAAGGGAATTCATTCCATTTGAGAGTCAGAGACTTGCATATCTTCATATCAGGTACACAATGGGGCCCTATGGAAATTAGGAAATCCCAATAGTGTTTCTTCTTATTCTGGATGTGCTCATGGGCATTGGACAATTGTCTTGCTACTCCAATAGGACAACTCTATCGGAAGGATACCTAGGTAGCTTCTTAGGGGCTAGGGTACACCCCACCACCCAGATGTATGTGAAGGTTTTGAACTAAATGTAAAATTCCCCAAGGGCCTTGACCTTAGTAGCCACCTTAGTTGACATTCTTTTAGCATAGTCTCCCTCTATGGAGCGTATGATAGAAAAAATGAAGGCATCATTGTATATACGAAAATCTAGGTTGTTGTGGGTATATTGTGAATGGCCATGTATGTAGTTCTCCCATGACCCCAACCTTTGTTAACCCTGGGTATACTACCCTAGTAGCTAATAGATACACAACATAAGATGTCATGTAGAAATCTGGGTTTGTTTTTACTCTATCTAGCTGCTCATCCAAATTATCACTAAGGATAGTGGCCCAATTGAACCTTGCCTGTCGCTCCCTTATCTTTTCTATGAGCATGATCATCCATGGTTCCAACTAACTAGACTTGGGCATCCCATACACTTGGCTGATCATGGTGATGGCTGCTTGGATATCTTCCCTCATGTAGCCTCTTCGCATGTCTTTCTGGTCCAACTTGTTCTTGGGCATGGGCTGCATAAGGTATTCATTGTTCACTATGCCATGAGCTCGTGAAACATCTTTGTCATAGAATTTCATTCCCTTGTTGATGTGAAAGTTGTAAAAATTGTCAACCTCTTTTGGCAAGTGGAAGGTATCTTCAATATTATTTGGCCTCAGATCCAGGACCACTTCACCCATGTTGTTCTTTACCATTCTTTCATCAGGTACATAGTGACTTGCCAAAGTGTTTATCAAGTCCGAAGACAACATGGATATTGGATGCGATGCTACATTCACCAAAGAACAGTGCACTAATGAAGTGCAATCCTTAGACCTCCCTTTTGGTTGGGTGCATTTGACCAAGTAGTCATTCCAGCTGACGTGGCTGATGTCAGTGTTTGTAATATCCCCATGCAAGTTGCTAACATTGGATGGTGGATGATATCCCTTGAACTGGTACTTCATTTCTGGTGACATAACCTTCTCTACCATTTCTACAAAAAGAAAAAGACGTGAATCAGTGGACATAAAACTTCAGAAAAGAGAGGAATATCTCAAAAAAATTAAACTGTTCTGACAGATTAAGCTTGAAAAATCTCTAAAAGACATTTTTGGCCTTTCAGACCTTCGATGGTACAAGACTTCTGAAAGGCCAAAAGGGTTGAAAGAGCTAAAAGAGGCTAGTGGGCTGAAAATTGGTCCCCTTTTCAGTCGTCAGCAAATCGAAGGTGGAAAATTTTTGAAGGCTGAACCTCTGAAACACCGACAGACAACCTTGGTGCTTGAACTTTGGAAAGTTTTTGGTCCTTCCAGTTTTGGAAAATCGAATGATGGAAATTTTTAGGGTACAAAACCCCCAAAACACTGAAATCCTAGGACTTAGTCAGCTTCCCTCTAGAGAAGGCCATTGGTTTTGGACCGCGAACATCTGAAACTCTAATGGCCAAAATCATCAAAGTGAGGGTTTGTGTCGAGACTCGAAAATAAGTTTGACCACAAAATTAGGGCTAGGGGATTAGAGGGGACAACCTCATGACCTCCAAGGTGAGACTTGATGAACCAAAACACATAACCCTAGCAAGAACTCAAAAACCCTAGCTAGACAAACACAAAAAGGAACCCTAGCCTAACGACTTAAAATAGCAAATGAATGACAAAAACAAGAGGGGGAGAGTGGAAATCAACCTTGAAGAAGTTGGAAAATGAAACCAAAGAAGTGAGACCAAAGTGAAAAAATGGAAGAAAGGCATGGCAAGAGCTTCGGAAGTGAAAAATTGTGCAGCGAACAAGTGAGGGAATAAACTCCCTTTCGCGCCTTATATAGGAAAATCAGTGGGTGATGTCAACCCCTGTTGATCATCCTTTTGGCCTTTCGGGGGTCTCGGACCTTCGAAAGGCCAAAACACCGAAAGGCTGACTTCCTTCAAGGAGTTGGACCTCCTAAATTTTTGAAACCCCGAGCACTTTCAGAAAACCTAAGGCCTAGCAACTCCTTCATGCCTTCAAACACTTCACACTTTCAAACCTTTGAAAGTGTGACACAACAAAAAAACTAAGAAAAAACCTAGACCTAAAGAATGAAATAGACAGATAGAGAGGAAACTAAGGGACAAGCCAAAAAAGAAGGGGGGGGGACCTGAAGCCAAAAGACAAAAAGAGGAGCGTGGTTGTAGAACCACAACAAGAATTTTTATAGAAGAGATAATTGAGAACACAAAGGTAACCAACAATATGATAGAAGAAGTAACTGAGATTACAAAGCCAAAGACAAGAAGACATGTTACCTTGTTGAAGATGATGATGATGAAATTGAAACCAACACTAGTGAAGACATTAAGGTGGTATTCATAGATTTGAAAGAAGATTCAAAAGAAGAAGAAAGGTATGTTGCAAAAACACTTATTTCTAAAGTTAGCAAGAATGATACTTTGATCATTGATAGTGGTTGTACACATTATATGATTGGTGATGAAGAGAAATTTGAATACCTTGAAAATTATAATGGTGGATCTATTAAAAGGGGAAATGTTATTCCATGTCTAGTAAAGAGAAAAGGGTCTATATTGTTGAACAATAAGATTAGATGTGAGAATGCATATTGGGTGAAGGGACTTAACTATAATATGTTGAGTGTAGTAAAATTGAATAACAAAGGTCACTAAGTTTCATTTGAGAATAGAAAGGTGAAAATATATGATGAGACTGGAAAGTTGGTTGGTACTGGTGAACAATCTAAAGGTAATCTATTTTGCCTTGACAATGCTGGAACTTATTGTTTGTTGGATAGAAATGGTACAAAAGTTTATGTCATGTGAATTTTGACAACATGGTTAAGATCAGTAAGAAAAGGAGAGTTAGAGGCTTACCGAGCATATCTAAACTTGACCATGTCATGTGCAAACAATGTCAAATGTGAAATTTGTCAAAATATAGTATTAAAAGAAAAACTATTCATCTAATTCTATTTTGGAGTTAGTTCATACAGAATTATATGGTCCTATGAGAGCTTAGAGTTATTACGGGGACAAATATTTTATCTTATTTGTTGATGACTTCTCTAGAATGATGGTTGTCATGTTCTTGAAAGAAAAATATGAAGCTTTTAATATGTTTAAATGGTATAAAGAAAAGGTGGAAACAAAAAGTGGTAAAGAACTAAAATGCTTGAGATAAGATAGAGGTGGTGAATTTATTTCTAATGAGTTCACTAATTTTTTTAATGAGCATGGAATTAAGAGATAGGTTTCTTCACCGAGGACACCCCAACAGAATGAGATTGCTGAAAGGAGAAATAGATCTATTGTGGATTGTGCTAGAACACTAATGATTGAAAAAGATGTTGCACAAATATACTAGAGAGAAGCTATTAGTACTGTTGTATACAAATTGAACCGAGTTCAACTAAAGAAAGATTCAAACAAGACACCTTATGAATTATGGTATGGTTACACACCTAATGTAAGTTATTTCAGAACATTTGGAAGTAAATGCTACATTCTGAAAGATAATAGAAATGAGAAATTTGATTCAAAAGGTGATGAAGGAATATTCTTAGTATATTCTACTAAGAGAAAAGATTACAAATATTTGAATAAGGCTACTAACAAGATGATTGAAAGTGAAAATGTGAGAGTTGATGAATTTTTTGAGAAGAATGATGAAGAAATAAAAAAGGAGCTAGAAGATTAAGGTATATTTGCTTACACTAAGCAACCTGACACTCTACTCGAGCAATAGCCTGACTTTATCGAGCATCAGGGTAATACTACCGAGCATCAGTCTATACAGACTGAGAAACAACAAACTGTTACCGATGAAGATCATGATCATACACCGAGTGGAGAACACAATGAAGAACACAAAATTGAACTTGTACTTGTAAGATATGTAAGGAAACATCATCCACAAAATTAGATTATTGGAGATAAGAAAGCTAGCATGATGACATGAAGTAAGTTGAGAAACAACACATGCTTAGTTTGTGAATTTGATTCTAAAAATGTTAGAGATGCACTTGAAAATGATGAATGGGTTAAGGCCATGAATGAAGAAATTAAGAAGATACTGAAAAAAAAAACATGGACATTGGTACTGAGACCAAAAGACAAGAATGTAATTGCAACCAAATGGATATTCAAAAACAAGTTGAATGAAAATGGATATGTCACTAGGAATAAGGCAAGACTTGTATGCAAAGGGTATGCACAAGAAGAAGGTATTGACTATGGTGAGACTTTTGCACCCATTTCTAGACTTGAAGGAGTTAGAATATTGCTTGCTTATGCTTCTTACGAAGGATTTAAAGTTTATCAAATGGATGTTAAATCTGCATTTCTAAATGGAATACTTGAAGAAGAGGTATACATTGAACAACTTGAAGGTCTAGTTGATCCTAATCAAAAGAACATGGTATGTAAGTTGCACAAAGAACTAAATGGATTGAAACAAGCACCGAGAGAATGGTATGAAATATTGCATTCCTATCTTATCAGTACTGAATTTGTTAGAACAAGTGACAACAACAATTTGTATTTGAAAGGTGAAACTAATGATAAGATTCTTATTACTGAAATTTTTGTTGATGATATCATATTTGGAGGACATGATAATCTATGCAAATCATTTGCTGAGAAATGAGAAAAGAATTTGAAATGTCAATGTTTGGAGAGATTAAATTTTTTTTGGCGTGCAAATTTTAAAACAAAATGAAGGCATATACATTACTCAATCAAAGTACATCAAAGAAGTATTGAAGAGCTTTGGTATGGAGGTTTCAAAACTAGTCGGTACACCTATGGTCATTGGATGCAAATTGACTAAGGATGACCAATAAGAACTACCATCATTGCGAGTCTCCATGAAGAACTACACCACTGATGAAGACTATCATGTGGCCCGTCTCACATAGCTAGACTTGTTAGATGAAAAAAGACAGCAAGCATATGATCACCTGGTTGCATACCAAAATCGACTCAAAAGGAGTTATAACAAGAAGGTTCATCCTAGATAGTTCCAGGTGGGTGACATGGTCCTCAAAGAAAATGAGAAGGTCCAAGAAAATAGAGAAAAGAAAGGCAAGTTTGAGCCTACTTGGCAGGGCCCCTATGTTGTCACAGCATGCTTCAGCTCCGGCACCTATCAACTATCTACACTAGAAGGTGAGCCTTTGAATGATCCCATCAACATCATACATCTGAAGAGGTTCTATGCCTGAACCAGATTCTACATATTCAGAAAATCCATAAAAATTGGAAAAAATACAAAAATACAAAAAAATCAAAAAAAGAAAAGAAAAAGAAAAAGAAAAAGAATCGTCCAATGGTGAAAACTTGGCAATTCAAGCACCTTGGACAAGTATGTTGGTGAAAACCTGGCAAACAGGCACCATACATAGTGGACCAAGTCATTATCTATCAAACTCCCATTCCCCCCATCCCACCATCTCAGTCCTTTTCTTACCATCCCCATCCCCATCCACCATCCCCCAACATTCCTCTTTTTTCATAATCCTCAAGCCAATCCACCCTCCCATCTATCCTATATCTTGCACATATCTTGTATCATATCTTGTACTATCTCCTGTCTAGCACCATCCTTCATGTATATCATGTATAGCGAGATCTTCCTATCCCCACTCTTGAGCTTTTGTACATATCCATTGTATATCTTTTCCTATCTATTGTACATATCGTCCCACCTTATTGTACATAACCTTGTCAGTCCTGTAGTAGAATTTGATTAGAACATCTTGTCCTACCCAGCCTTGTACTTCAGCAACATCACTTGTCGACTATTCTTGATCCCAGTGATTATTCTTTGACTTCATCAATTGCCCAGCGACCAACAACACTCATTCTCTCATCAATCAGTGGGTCCTTGAGGATGTATCTTTCCTCCTGTCAGATCTAATCTTCCACCAATCACACCAGGTCCGTGTCGATGTATCCTTCCACATGTTCAGACCCATCTTCCCACCATCAATCACTCACTCACATCAAATCTCTCTCCTTGGCAAAGGCTATCTTTTTGCAATTCTCATTTTGGTCTTGGATTTTATCCTTTGGATCTTGTTAATCTTTTATAGCTTCTCGTTGTTCTCTACTCAAAGTCACCACGATCCTTTATATAATGGTGCGCCATGAATGAGGATAATCTGGGGCAAGGTCTTTTTCTCTTTTGCTTCTGCCTGTGAGTCAGTCGTGTGTTTGTGGTTTCTTCAGCATTGTTTCCCCCATGCCTCCTTTAGGTTTCATGTGTGATGCTGGGGCAACCCTACGTGTTTTTTTAGCATCAGTTCTATGCAACACTCATGACAAGGCCTCGTGATCCTAGTATCCTTGGCAGGTCTCTAGCATTACTATATTAAACTAGGTTGTGCTCTCCACATTTGCACTTGGAGCTTCCCCCAATCCCCTGCATTCTGCATCATATAGATTAATCTTGCATCTCTCATATGGTTGCATCTTGCATTTTGCATTCCATCTCATCTTGCATTCACTCATCTTTGCTCTTGGAAGTCTGGTTTTTTATCTCCCCTTCTTCCTAGGTCCTTCCTTCTCTGTTTCCTTTGGAGAAAATTTTTCTCGAGGGGGCACAACCCCTTATTCCTCTAAATTCTAGCCCCTTATTCCTCTCAATTCTAGCCTTGGGCATCTTATTTCCTTGTCTTTGATGCCATGCCACTTGCGGCATCACATCAAAGAGGGGCAAAATGTAGACACCTAAAAATCTTTTAGAAAATAAAGTATTTTTATTTTCTGAAAAACCCCTGATGACATCATCATTTGTTAATTAATTAATTATTTAATTAATTAATTTATTTTTATGTCATTAATTTCTTTTATCTTAATTAAAAATATTTAATTAAGGAATCCCTCCCAAAAATGTTTAAATCTTATTTAAACATTATCTCCTTATTTATTAATTATTTAATTAATAAATTGACCTCAAATCCAAAAAATAAATATTTAATTTATTTTTTCCCAAAACCTTGCCAAATTCCTAAAGACCACTAACCTCTTCTAGAATCTTCTAATCCTTCTTTAATTTCTATTAAAGGTTGTTTTACCCATTTCCTAACCCTAATCCCAACTCAAAATATTTAATTAAGATTAAATATTTAATCCTCATCTTTATTAAATTCATTTTAATAAATATTCTCAAACCTAAACCATGGAAATAAATAAATCTTTATCTATTTCCTAAAAATCCATATTTATCCTAAAGAAGTTCTAGACTCTTCTAGAAAGTCTTTATTCTTGTCCCCCTAATCCTAATCCTAATCACCCCCTTAATCTTGTCACATTCCCTAACCAAGGTTAGCCAACTCCTAAGCTTAACCCAAAGTCAACAAACTTCTAGAAACTTCTTTTACATGCATTAAATGCATTTAAAGCCTCCTTATCCCTCTTACATGCATTTATGATGCATTTAAGAAGCCCCTCACCCCTTTCTTACACCCTTTGACCTTAGGCACATTTTCCAAATTGTGCACATCCCTACCATCTTTCAACCCAATGCCCTTGTGACACTTGTCACAAGGAGGTGGCCCTGAACTAGCACAATCCATGTGCTCCCCTTTGAATGAATCTTGGCCTCTCTTAAGGATTTTGATCCTGGCCACTCATTCTTCCTTCCCAAAAGCCTATAAATACTCCTCATTTTTAAGAGCAAAATACCCATTCACCTTTTATTTCAAGCAATGTTATAATGTTAGAATAGCTCTAAATCATTTAGCTTTCATACTAATTGTTAGTTTTAATCATTTTCAAGCATTTTTAGCTCACATCTTAGCGTAGAACTAATGGATTAACTTAGTTTAATTCTTGTTTATGCATCATTCTCACATCTATTTTGGGTTCTAAAATCTACTTAATCATACTAGTTACATAAATCTTGAGTTCTCGAAGCCTTAGGGGCAATTTTGGGTGTTCTACTCAATATTGTGCCATTTTTGGGGTGTTCATGAATCTCAATCCATCTTAGCATGCATTAGAATATGCTCCAAGTGCTTAGAGAGCACACCCACATCCCCTAAGCAAGAGCAAATCAAACAGTTCTTGGGTGCATCTGTTTTAGCTCAATCTGAGGTGGCTTAGCTTAGATGTTCTTATTTTGGATTGATTTCATGTTAGATTAGAACTTAACGTTTGACTGATTTGAGCCTTTCAAAATAGATACAAATAGCCTTGCTCACATTCTGGCATGCCCGGTGGGACCCACTTCACGGGTTCTTTGCAAACATTATGATGGATTTTGGAGTGTTTTCAGATTTTTCAAGCTTATAGGTGGATGGAGCACTTCGAATTCTTCTTCCTCTTCTTATCTTTATTCTTCTTGTATTCTGTCTACTTCTTCTTCTTCTTCTTCTTGCGGGATCTTGACCATTTTTTCTCAAAAAAATCCATAAGGAAGCAAAATCATACACACCTTGTTTTAGTGCTTAAAATGAACCCCCAAATCATTCTTGAATGTGTTAAGGACTAAAATTTGGAAAATTTGTTCTAACAAACAAGAAAAATCAATCAAAACATTTGCATCCTTGCAACATCAAGGTTTTAGATGCATTCATGCAAAAAATAGGAATATTTCAAGTTTTGGGTATTTAAAAAAAAAAGGAGAACCTCAAATTTGCATCTCATTTCTAAAAACATTCAAAATCAATCCTAAAAGTGCATGCAAAAGTTCCTAAAATCAATCCTAAAAAACTTTGTTTTTATTGAAAACTAACTTCATTTTGCAAAAATCTTGAATGCCTTCTTTTTCAAATTTCACGCATCAAAGCTAAATTAGGAACTTGTCTTTTGGAGCTAAAAAATCAAAGCAAAGGTCAAAACAAATCTTGAATGAAACTAAAGGAATGAAGCTAAGTCGTAAGAGTCATTGTCATTTTAAAAATCAAATGCACTCTTGAATGCATTAAAAGAAAAAAATCTCTATTCCTTCCTTTTTAGTTCAAGCAAACACATAATCAAATCTTGAATGCCTTAAAGGATCAAAACAAAGCACTTCAAAATTCTTAAAACAACAAGCCAATCTCAATCTTGAATGATCAAAGAAAGAACTTGCAATTGCTCAAATCACTTACTTTTGGGAGAAAGAACAACTCAAAATCTAAACACTTGTGTCTTCAGAAGTTTTCATTCAAACATCACTTAATCAATTTGGGAAAAAGAACAACTTGCTTGATGTGCATCTAGGAGCTTTCATTTTCTGTAAATCCTTGTTAAAGTAAGCAACATAGAACATTTGAACTTGGACAAGTTCATTTGTTTTACTTTTAGCGAGGCCTGTTTGGGGAGAAAAGCACTTCCTCTCTAGAGAACAACCTCAAACCGGTATCCCCCCTGGCTGGTATATAAATAAAGTGAAGGCAAAAAGTACTCACTTATATCTCCTAATCCACAGGCGTTCGTGCCAAATACAGTGACTAGTGATGGTAAATATTCCTCCCGCAGTGTTGTTGGCTAGGCTCTTAAGTGAGTCACGGGCGGTCAGGATAACCGGGTATGGAGACTCCACGGAACTATTAAAAACCTAATAATATAGAGGCTACCCTATCTACATCTGAAAGTATCAAAATCCTTGTGCAAGGACCGATTCCAAGGGGTTTACCGGGTTGCCTCAAGATTACTCACCATTTGTATTCCCTTCTAGGGGGTACCAAGCTGTGGGCAAGCGATTTTGATACTCACCTTCCTTAGGTAGATCTGTTTGAAGTGCTTGACAATCAAAAAACTTCATGAAAACATTGTTGGAACATACACTTTCAAAGCTTTATCAGAGTCAGTTATCCTGTTTGTATCCCACAAGGTTGCTTTGTCCCTTATGGAGATTGCTTTTCCAAAAGTCTTGTTTATCTATCCTTTTCCATCGGGAAACATCAAACTGATCAACAAACCTAGTTTGAGATACTCAGAACATTTTGCAGAGAAACCCTTGGAATCAGATATCCAAAGAGCTTTTGTCTCAAACCAAATTATCAAAATTTTCCCCAAGTTATGCCCAATTTGACCAAACATCCGAGAGCTAAGTTGCCCAAATCTAGAGATTATCAAGAGAAGAAAGTTGTTGAGAGAAACCTAAAAAGCCATCAATCCTCTATCCAAGCAACCCAAGTAGAAGAGAAGCATTAGGAAAAGCTTGATAATATTGGCTATAACACAAGAGTCAAACAGTTTGCCTACCGATTCCGAGTGAACCATCACTACGTCAATCTTGAAAGAGAAGATTAGCTGGATCCATTGCATGTCTCATTCTACCTTCAGATCTCAAAATCCTATCTTGGTAGTCCTTCATCCTAGTTTCATCCTTGCATCATCATCAAATCTTTAGTTTCATTCTAGAGACTTTAGTTGCATTCATCATCATCTTCCTAGCAGCATCATAGATCATCCATTCTAGTTGCATCTACATCATCCTTTTAGGAAGAACATTGTTTCATCATCCTTCACCATCTTTCCATCAGCAATCCACAATCAGAATCCCAAATCCTTGATCCAAATCCAGCATCCATCATCCAAAACATAATCCACCATCCTTTGCACCAAATCCAGAGATCCAAATCCATAAGCACTTAGTGTTCAAAACCTTTTGAGTTGTTTCCATCCCTTATCCTAAATCAGATATCATCCCCTTTTTGACAGAGCATTGTCTAAAGGAAATCCAACTTGTCCTTGCATAGCCTCATCATCTCGAGCAAGAGATTGGCTTGTATTGATAAGAATCCAGTTGACTGAAGATCATTAGTCTATCCTAGGTTGGCCAAATCCTATCACCGATCCTCCATCGCGAAAAATAGCAGCTCATTGTTGACACTTAGTAATCTTCCACCAGCATCCCACCAATCCTCCACCCAATCTTGACCCAAATCAGAGCATCCCATCAAGCCTCCATCATCGTCAATCTTTTTTATCAATCTGTCACCATCTTCCATCAAATCTTTCGCCATCTTTGATTCATATCCAAGCATCTCACCAATCCTTGCATTATAGAAATTTCATCATCCTTAGAAGCTCCTTAAGCTTGCATCCATAATTCTTTAGAGTCTTTAGGAAATATCTTGCATCCATCTAGCATCTGCATCTCCATGCTTGTCGAGACAAGATCTGGATCTAGAAAAAGAAGGAACATGAATCCTTATACAATCACCAATTCATCTGATCCCAACATTTTTACCAGCGTGATGATAGCCTATGATCCCCAAATACAAACTAGAAATACATGGGATGATCCCAATATCCCCTCAGCTCCTCTGGCAATAGAAACATTTGTGAATCATCCAAAGAATCCACCAGTAGTTAATGCACTCATGGCCCAAAACTAGCAAAGCATGTTCACTAACTTTTCACAAGTGCATACTTCCATTCCGCCATATCTCCATCCTCGCATTCCCATAAGTACTATCCAAATCCCAGCACAAGTATACTCTCCATTCATCCAACCATTCCTTGATCTAACCTTGCAAACATCTCAAGCAACCTCCACCATTCCCCTTCTTCTGCAAGGAAGCTTCACAAGTCCCATAACACAAGCTATAACATCATCTGCTCCATTCCCTATCATAGGTACTTCATCATCTGCTATGGCTTCCCAAGCTCTTGCACAAATCCAACACTTGTACTAGAATCAACTCCCACCTCTTACACAAACCTTTGCACAAGAAGTTCCACCATCTTCCATAGGCCAAGCAACACCTTTCACTCCGGGAGGGATGCAATCATCCTTCCCCTTCACTTCACAAGCTTCCACATCCACACCTTTTGTGCCAGGAGGGACACAATCATCTTTTCCTTTCAATCCCCAAGCTTTAGCATCCACACCATCATTTTAGGGGTCAACGCAATTGTTTCCCTCTTTCACCCAACAAACCTCTACATCATCTACTCCGGGGGTAGCGCAATCATTCCCCTTTCAAAATTAGCAAACTTCCACATCATCTTTTTCATGGGGAACACAAGCATCCTCTTCATTCTCCCCCCAGCAAGCATCTACCTAGGTACAAGCCCAACAAAATTCCTTCACCACAGGAATGCCTTCCATGGGTTTTTCCAATCCACCATTCATATCCCAAACTCCCATTACATCTACCTTCCAAGCATCCATTGCAGAACAATTCCCACCTCACACTAGTTCTCGTTGGGGTCTCACTCAAGAAGACATGAAAGCCTTTGGAATACCAACTCACTCTCCTACATCTGTGTTTGCAAACCAACAAGCCACCTTCTCACAAGCAGCACAATAGCAACCATCTCAACCTCCACCAGCTTCATCCTTCACAAGCTATCCATTCCCAACACCCAGTGCTTTTCAGCAAATTCCTCCACCTCAGTAGCAAAGTTCCTCCCATTTCGCAAGTTATCTTGCCCAGCCACCCTTTGCTTCAAGCTTCCCTACATCAGTTCCACCCTTAAGCAATGCACCCGACCTATATCAGTCAACCATAGAGCCAAGTTCAACAAGGACCATCTTATCAACAAGCTACATCATTCCACCAGCCACCCCCACAGCAACCATACTTCCAGTCACAGCAACAAACCCCCATCATTCCCCAACAGCAACAAGTTTCCTCCTATCAGTTACAGCAGTAAATCCTTGTCATCCCACAACACCAGTAAGCAGGCCCATATCCTCCACCACAATATCCCCCTATGCTGCATCGACAATATCCCCAGCAAACATTGCTCCAAAATCCCCTCTAATCCACCTATCCCACTGGATCATATCCATATCCCACTCCACAATACCCATCTCAAATGGGAGCACCCACTCAAACACTGATCAATGCCGAGTGGGAAACCATGAAGAACGCTCTTAAGGAGCTTAAAACCGGTACTGAGAACAAAACCTACAAGTTTGAGGAGGTGTGCCCTTATCCGTTTGACCGATTCATTGCTGCTATACCTTTCCCCAAGCACTTTGAGACACCTAAATTTGATAAATATTGGGGGAAAGGAGATCTAGTCAACCATAGTAAAGAATTCTATATGGCGTGCCAAGAAGTAGGTTACAGTGATAACTATCTCTTATGCCTATTCCCCAAAAGCTTGGGAGGAACTGCTATTGAGTAGTTCTACAAAATACCATGTGGAACTATCACAACCTTTGCTAAACTTTCTGAGAAGTTCATTGTTCACTATGCCCACAATGTTGAGAATGAGTTGACCTTGTTAGATCTCTGCAACTCAAAACAGAAAGAAGGAGAAAGCCTATCAAAATACTTGCAACAATGGCAAAACCTTACCACTAGGTTATCATACTAGCCACCTGAAAAGTATTTGACCAAAATCTTTATTGATAATCTGCATCCTAAGCTGTCCCACTTCATGAGGATGAATTGTCTCCAAACCTATCAAGATATCAAGAGCAAGGGGATAGGTATTGAAAAGGACCTCCTAGATGAAGGCACAATCCAACACTTTAAAAATGATTCCCAAAATAAACCTAGCAATGATAAATCCTGTTACTGGAATCGTAACAAGAACGTTGTTACTGATGGAGCCACTGATACCAAGCATGTCCAATTTGTCATGGCTAGCCCTATGCCAACTCCCACATACCAAAATAAACAAACACCCATCTATCAGCAGCCTCCTCAAGTCCATCAGCAACCCACGCAACAATACCATTCTTAGAATAATCAGCAGAATTATCAACAGCAAGCCCATCAATCTCATCAAGGTAATCTGAACAATCAGGTCAATGCTGTTAATGTTGCTCCCAAAAAACACAAGCCCAGAGCTCAGAACAATCCAAGGAATACCTTCACACCGCTGGGTGAAGCTCTGGATGTTATCTTTCACTGAATGGCCAAGGCCAACTTGATCACATTTCCACCAATCTAGCTAGTTGATGATACCACTCCCAAGCCCTATTGGTACAAAGATCATGAGTACTGTGATTATCATCATGTCAAAGGACACACTACCCTAAAGTGTATGAGACTTAAAAACTACATCCAAGATCTCATTGATCAAAAGGAGATCCAAGTAGATACACCTACTCAAGCCTCGCCAAATGCCAATTTGCAAATTTATTAGAATGTGTTCCCACAACACAATGCTAGGAACAACCAAACTAATACCAATCATTCCTAGAATCATGGCAAGGGAAAGCAAGAAGATCACACTACTACCTACATCAATTATGATAAATTTGTTGGATGTATAGCCCAAGTTGAGCCCACAGTCAATGCCATCCATGTCAGAGGAGCAGATCGTCAATGTGCTGTTACTACCCGCAGAGGCTGGATCACTGTTGCTGGTGCCTGTCCAAGGCTAGTACACAATGCACACAATGCATAGTATAACCTCATAGAACATCTTGGGAACACACCAACCCAAATATCCATCTTGGACCTTCTCCGCACTTCACCTCTCCATCAGGAGATCCTTGACCGTGCTCTCAAAGAAGGACATGTCCCCATAGACATTAACACCACCCAGTTTGAGATCCTTATGGGACATCTATCCGTAGCCTATTCTTTATCCTTCAAAACATCTGACATGCCAGACATTGCACTTGACCATACTCTCCCTCTCCGCATTGCCATCATGGTCAGAGACTTTGCCATCAAATGGGTCTTAATAGATAATGGCTCAGCCCTGAACTTGTGTACTTTGAAATTCATTCAGTAGATTGGGTTCACCTAGGCTGATATAGCACATGAAGTAATCACTATCAAAGCCTATGACAACTTGGAGTGTACCTTTGAAGGTACCATTACTTTTCCTATTCAGCTAGGCCCAGCAACACAAGATACCATTTGTCATGTTGTTGATCTTGACCTACAATTCAATATCCTCCTCGGCCAACCATGGATTCATTCCATCAAGGTTGTACCATCCACGTACCATCAGTGCATCAAATTTTCACATCAAGGCACTGAGGTTACCATCCATGCTGATCCCCAACCCTTCACATAATGTCATGCAATGGAAGCATCATTCCCTCACTCCACTCATTGTCTTGGAACTAACATTGGTACTTCTATTGCCAGCTCGTCCTGATCCCATTGTGATCCAGAAACCATTCTCACCTCCACCCTCTCTTCTATCAAGATCAATAACCAGGGTTGTGGTGAATATAGCCTACATGATGCATTTGCCATAGGGGCCCTCCCACATAATCCACATACTCAAGGGCGCCCGAGTCACCAAAGCAAGCCTATTGAAGAGCATCATGAAATCAAGAGAATGGGACCTATGACTTTTGAATCCCATGGCACATTAAACAGTCAAGAAATGGATCCTGATATTAATAGGTGGTTGTACAAAGATCCCCCACCACTTGACACTCAACTCCTTGGCTACTTCAAAGATAATACCCATAATCGCACAAGTACACTACTAAGAAATGGAACTACCAAGGTGGTGGTCTAGGACCACAAGAAGGTGGAAGCAAAGACCCAATTACAACATCCAAAAACCCACAACATCAGGGTATTGGCTTTAAAACCCCTCACCTACATATACAAGGGCCCAATACCACAACTAGGGGCACCAACATGACTAGCGTTCCCCTCTTGAATAGCCAGGACAACCTCATAGAAATCAAAGATATCCCTGAAGAGAAAGAAATCAGATCCTATGACAATATCTTTGACAATGACACCCTCTTGGGGACTTCTATCCTCCAACAACTTGCCATCAATCTCATAGAACTTCCCCTCATTCACCCTCAACTCATAGATTGGGACCAACCAAGCATTGCACACATCAATGAGTTTGAAAGCATAGAAGCACTCCTAGAATTCATGGGGGCATCAGGCCCACAATCAGTTCACAATTCAAAGTCAACTCACATCTATAAGCTTGACCCAGAAGGATACTTTGGGGAGGAGGCAAGCTTTAGCTACAAAAGAGAAATAGAAAAAGTAAAACATGAGTCTTTATGTGAAAACCCTTCTGGGGCACATTCTAATTCCAAAATAGTAAAAATAAAGAGCGTATCTTCTAGTGAAAACTTGGCAATTCAAGTGCTAGAAGATGAAGACTTGCCTCTTCCTCCCATCCAGGATTACAGACTAGAGCAGTCACTTATCATCATAGAAGAAACCAAGCCAGTCAACTTGGGTACAGAGGAATGTCCAAGGATCACCTACATTGCGGCCAACATGACATAAGGTGAAGAAATGGCTTTGATTGCGCTCCTTAGAGAATCAATCATAAATTTTTCATGGTCATATGCACACATGCCTGGGCTTGATCCTAATCTTGTCATCCATCATCTAGCAGTGGATCCTAATGTCAAGCCAGTAAAGCAGAAGCTGAGAAAAATGCATCCAAAAGTTGCCTTATTAGTCAAAGTAGAGCTTGAAAAACTCCTCCAAGCCAAGATTATCAGAGCTATAGATTACTCCGATTGGATCTCTAACATGGTGCCTATCACAAAGCCTTCAGGCGACATCAGAATATGCACAGATTTCAGGGACCTAAACAAGGCATGTCCTAAAGATGATTTCCCACTACCAAATATAGACATGATTGTAGATCTTACAGCAGGTCATGAAATGTTGTCACTAATGGATGGCTTTTTAGGCTACAATCAAATTCGTATAGCAGAAGCAGATCAACATAAAACAACATTCACAACTTGATGGGGTACCTTCTGCTACAACATGATGCCATTTGGGCTAAAGAATGCGGGAGCCACATATCAAAGAGCGATGACAACAATCTTCCATGACATGATCCACAAGATCTTAGAAGACTATGTGGATGATATTCTTGCAAAATCAAAGACACGCCATGAACACCTTGACATTCTTGAGAGTGTGTTTGATCGCCTGCAACACTATGGGTTAAATCTTAATCCAAAGAAATGTGTCTTTGGTGTTACATCTAGAAAGCTTCTAGGTTTCATAGTATCATGATGAGGCATAGAGATCGACCCCAAGAAGGTCAAAGAAATAACATAAATGCCTCCACCAAGAACACTCAAACAACTCAGAAGCCTACAAGGAAAGCTTCAATCAGTGCGTCGGTTCATTTCTCAACTAGCAGACAAGTGCCAACCTTTTACGCATCTCTTATGCAAAGACACAAGCTTCAAATGGGATCCCATATGTCAGAGAAGCTTTGATAAACTCAAGGAGTATCTAGCCAACTCTCCAATCCTAGTACCACTAGTTCCAAGATGCCCTCTCATACTCTACATCTTGACAACCACTACAGCACTGGGGGCACTCTTAGCTCAGCATGATGATGAAAACAAAGAGAGAGACATCTACTACATTAGTCAAACTCTCATCAGCTATGAGATTAATTACTCACCTATGGAAAAATCATGCCTCGCAGTGGTCTTCGCCACTCAAAAGCTTAGACACTACATGCTCAGTCACACAATCAGGCTCATTTCAAAAGTAGATCCCCTCAAATATTTGTTATCAAGGACAACTCTCACAGGCCGTATGGAAAAATGGGTCATGTTACTTAGCAAGTTTGATATCCAGTACATAGATCAGAAAGCAATCAAAGGGAAAGTCATTGCCGATCAGCTAGCAGAGGCACCACTGGTGGATGCTTATCCCCTAATTATGGAATTCCCTGATGAATGCTTATGTATGATCAAAGAACAACCCATGTGGAAGCTATAATTTGATGGCTCCTACACATTACATGGATCAGGGGCAGGAATCCTATTTGTCACACCTCAAGGTGACTACATCCCAAAGTCATTCAAGTTGGGATTTTCATGTACCAATAACATTGCAGAATATGAGGCACTCATCTCAGGTCTCAAAACAACCATTGAGTGGAATATCATAGAACTGCAAGTGTTTGGAGATTCACAGTTGATTATCAAGCAAGTCCTAGATGAATATCAAATGAAAGATGACAAGCTGCTACCCTATAAAGAACTAGTGGATAGATTGAAAGAGCATTTCCTGAATCTACAATTCACACAGATACCCAGACTTCAAAACAAATTAGTAGATGCAATGGCAACTATTGGATCTTTGTTAGAAATCCCTCACGATGCATCACAATATGAATTCCTAGTCGAGCAGCTACATACACCAGCTTATGAGAACGCCGATGCAGAAATGGTGTGTGTCTTGGTTGGTCCTTAGTCCTCGTGGTACCACGACATCCATGCATATCTAAAGACTGGTATCATATCTCCCCATCTCACCAATAACCAATGCCAAAACCTTATTCACAGAGCTTCCCGCTACACTCTTGTAGCCAACACCCTTTATTGTCGAGGTTATCACAATATCCTCTCTAGGTGTTTAGATTCAAATGAGGCCGTCCTAGCTTTACAAGAGGTCCACGTTGGAATTTTCAGTGCCCACATGAGTGGCATGGTTCTAGCTAAGCAGTTGCTTTGAGTTGGGTATTATTGGCCAACCATGGAACATGATGCTTGTGAGTTTGTCAGAAAATGTTTACCATGTCAGCAGCATGCAAATTTGATTCATGCACTAGCACAAGACTTGTAGCCCATTGCACTACCTTGGCCATTTTCATGTTGGGGCTTTGACCTTGTCAGCTTAATCACTCCCCTTTCCTCGGATGGACATAAGTACATAATAACGGCCATAGATTACTTCACCGAATGGGTTGAAGCGATTCTACTCACCCTAGCTATTGGCATCAAAATATCCAAGTTCATCCTTTACCACATCATTTGTCGCTTTGGCATACCATCTACCATCTTCATAGACCATGGCACACCTTTTGAAAACTAGCATGTGGATGATCTGTGTGCCAGACTCCACATCCATCACTGTTTCTCTAATCCATATTTCCCTCAAGGAAATGGCCAGGCTGAGGCAACCAACAAAACTATCTTGAAAATCCTCAAGAAGGTTGTCAATGATTCTGGTCATGTCTAGCACCTCCAAATCAATCCCGCCCTTTGGGCCTACCATACTTCTTATCGCACTCCCACAGGCACCACCCCATATTCCCTTGTATATGGTGCCAAAGTTGTTTTGTCGATCGAGGTCGAGCTCCCATCATTGTGAGTCTCCATGAAGAACTACACCACTGATGAAGACTATCGTGTGGCCCGTCTCACATAGCTAGACCTGTTAGATGAAAAAAGATAACAAGCATATGATCACCTAGTTTCATACCAAAATTGACTCAAAAGGAGTTATAACCAGAAGGTTCATCCTAGACAATTTCAAGTCAGTGACATGGTCCTCGAAGAAAATCAGAAGGTCCAAGTAAACAAAGAAAAGAAAAGCAAGTTTGAGCCTACTTGGCTGGGCCCCTATGTTGTCACAGCATGCTTCAGCTCCAGTGCCTATCATCTATCTACACCAAAAGGTGAGCCTTTGAATGATCCCATCAAAATCATACATCTGAAGAGGTTCTATGCCTGAACCAGATCCTACATATTCAGAAAATCCATAAAAATTGGAAAAAATACAAAAATACAAAAAAATCAAAAAAAGAAAATTAATCATCCAATGGTGAAAACTTGGCAATTCAAGCACCTTGGACAAGTATGTTGGTGAAAACCTAGAAAATAGGCACCATACATAGTGGACCGAGTCATTATCTATCAAACTCCCATTCCCACCATCCCACCATCTCAGTCCTTTTCTTACAATCCCCATCCCCATCCACCATCCCCCAACATTGCTCTTTTTTCATAATCCTCAAGCCAATCCACCCTCCTGTTTGTCCTATATCTTGCACATATCTTGTATCATATCTTGTACTATCTCCTGTCTAGCACCGTCCTTCATGTATATCATGTATAGTGAGATCTTCCTATCCCCAATCCTCAGTTTCTGTACATATCCATTGTATATCTTTTCCTGTCCATTGTACATATTGGCCCACCTTATTGTACATAATCTTGTCAGTCTTGCAGTAACATTTGATTAGAACATCTTGTCCTACCCAGCCTTGTACTTCAGCAACATCACTTGTCGACTATTCTTGATCCCAGTGATTATTCTTTGACTTCATCATTTGCCCAGCGACCAACAACACTCATTCTCTCATCAATCAGTGGGTCCTTGAGGATGTATCTTTCCTCCTGTCAGATCTAATCTTCCACCAATCACACCAGGTCCGCGTCGATGTATCCTTCCACACGTTCAAACCCATCTTCCCACCATCAATCACTCACTCACATCAAATCTCTCTCCTTGGAAAAGGCTATCTTTTTGGAGTTCTCATTTTGGTCTTGGATTTTGTCCTTTGGATCTTGTTAATCTTTTATGGCTTCTCGTTGTTCTCTACTCAAAGTCTCCATGATCTTTTATATCATGGTGCGCTGCGAATGAGGATAATCTGGGGCAAGGTCTTTTGCTCTTTTGCTTCTACCTGTGAGTTAGTCGTGTGTTTTTGGTTTCTTCAGCATCATTTCCCCCATGCCTCCTTTGGGTTTCATGTGTGATGCTGGGGCAACCCTGCATGTTTTTTTAGCGTCAGTTCTATGCAACACTCGTGACAAGGCCTTGTGATCCCAGTATCCTTGGTAGGTCTCTAGCATTGCTATATTAAACTAGGTTGTGCTCTCCACATTTGCACTTGGAGCTTCCCCCAATCCCCTACATTCTGCATCATATAGATTAATCTTGCATCTCTCATACGGTTGCATCCTACATTTTGCATTCCATCTCATCTTGCATTCACTCATCTCTGCTCTTGGAAGTCTGGTTTTTTATCTCCCCTTCTTCCTAGGTCCTTCCTTCTCTATTTCCTTTGGAGAAAATTCCACAATGTTTACTCCTTGCGTTATTTTCTCGAGGGGGCACAACCCCTTATTCCTCTAAATTTTAGCCCCTTATTCCTCTAAATTCTAGCCTTGGGCATCTTATTTCCTTGTCTTTGATGCCATGCCACTTGCGGCATCACATCAAAGAGGGGCAAAATGTAGACACCTAAAAATCCTTTAGAAAATAAAGTATTTTTATTTTCTGAAAAACCCCTGATGACATCATCATTTGTTAATTAATTAATTTATTTTTATGTCATTAAATCCTTTTATCTTAATTAAAAATATTTAATTAAGGAATCCCTCCCAAAAATGTTTAAATCTTATTTAAACATTATCTCCTTATTTATTAATAATTTAATTAATAAATTGACCTCAAATCCAAAAAATAAATAATTAATTTATTTTTTCCCAAAACCTTGCCAAATTCCTAAAGACCACTAACCTCTTCTAGAATCTTCTAATCCTTCTTTAATTTCTATTAAAGGTTGTTTTACCCATTTCCTAACCCTAATCCCAACTCAAAATATTTAATTAAGATTAAATATTTAATCTTCATCTTTATTAAATTCATTTTAATAAATATTCTCAAACCTAAACCATGGAAATAAATAAATCTTTATCTATTTCCTAAAAATCCATATTTATCCTAAGGAAGTTCTAGACTCTTCTAGAAAGTCTTTATTCTTGTCCCCCTAATCCTAATCCTAATCACCCCCCTAATCTTTTCACATTCCCTAACCAAGGTTAGCCAACTCCTAAGCTTAACCCAAAGTCAACAAACTTCTAGAAACTTCTCTTACATGCATTAAATGTATTTAAAGCCTCCTTAGCCCTCTTACATGCATTTATGATGCATTTAAGAAGCCCCTCACCCCTTTCTTACACCTTTTGACCTTAGGCACATTTCCCAAATTGTGCACATCCCTCCCATCTTTCAACCCAATGCCCTTGTGACACTTGTCACAAGGAGGTGGCCCTGAACTAGCACAATCTATGTGCTCCCCTTTGAATGAATCTTGGCCTCTCTTAAGGATTTTGATCCTAGCCACTCATTCCTCCTTCCCAAAAGCCTATAAATACTCCTCATTTCTAAGAGCAAAATACCCATTCACCTTTTATTTCAAGCAATGTTATAATGCTAGAATGGCTCTAAATCATTTAGCTTTCATACTAATTGTTAGTTTTAATCATTTTCAAGCATTTTTAGCTCACATCTTAGCGTAGAACTAATGGATTAACTTAGTTTAATTCTTGTTTATGCATCATTCTCACATCTATTTTGGGTTCTAAAATCTACTTAATCATACTAGTTACATAAATCTTGAGTTCTTGAAGCCTTAGGGGCAATTTTGGGTGTTCTACTAAATATTGTGCCATTTTTGGGTGTTCATGAATCTCAATCCATCTTAGCATGCATTAGAATATGCTCCAAGTGCTTAGAGAGCACACCCACATCCCCTAAGCAAGAGAAAATCAAACAGTGCTTGGGTGCATCTGTTTTAGCTCAATCTGAGGTGGCTTAGCTTAGATGTTCTTGTTTTGGATTGATTTCATGTTAGATTAGAACTTAACGTTTGACTGATTTGAGCCTTTCAAAATAGATACAGATAGCCTTTCTCACAATAACAATGGTGTACAATAAGAAAAATTATCATCTACTCCTACATCTACAATCTAGGTAGAATCCAACATAATAAAAATAACATAATGTTAAACCAATGTGGACTTTGTAGACAATTCTAGAGATAGTGGTCATAATTTCCATTGAATTCTGGTTACACAAATGTCACTATCCTACAAAGATGATGCCTTATTTCTTAATATACCAATAAATAACTAATCAACAGTGTTTGATTTCTACAAGGACTCAAATTTTACATCGTGTGTGCATTATAAAATCATGCAAGGGATGAGTAAATACAAAGAAGATCACATAATCATTTTTGTGGATTGTCCTATCCACTCATGTGTTATAAGTCCATTAAAAAGTCAACAAGGATGTGAACAATCACATCGAGCGATGTATTTGAATCCTTCTACATGAACACAATAGAGTTACTATTTTATCTTGGTTGCATATGAGTTTCTACTCCCACAAAGATGTAGGTTAGTTCTCACAAAATAAATATACATACACTTTGTTCCCATTCATAACATTATTCCATTATAATCAATAATAAACATCACGCAACAAAACATCTATCATATATACGACATCAAAATAGGTCTAACATGCATAATGTTAAACTTAAAAGCTTGATAAATTTTGATAAATTCTAAGATAAAACTATACCTATTTTGGGACTCATCATTAACCAGGTAGAAAATAGTGACAACAACTTCACCCAAAAAGTTTTGTTCTAGTCTAATACCACTCTACAGAATCAAAATAATTCTCCATCAATTTTATGTTCATCCTTTCAACAACTCCATTATGATGTGGAGAATACAAAGTTGTCTTCTATTTGTGAATGCTACAATCTTTACAAAATATATCAAAATTATTAAAGAAAATTCACTGCTATTATTAGTTCTCAAAATAATTACTTTCTTTCCAATCTGTAACCCACTGAGAAATTAGGCGGGCTCCCCTCGGACCTAGAAAGCAGACAACATTTGGTAGATCTGATCAATGACCTAGCCCTCATGGATGTCGAGTTAGGAGGCAGAAAATTTACTTGGTCTAACAGGAGAATTGGGACAGATTATATTCAGGTTAGGCTAGATAGAGCCCTCATCACTTTGGATTGGATGAACCATTATCATTGAAAACTTTCTACTATGGTGAGACTCAATTCAGATAACTCCCCTATTGCTCTCACCTTAGAAACTTGCAATAGGAAGAATACCTTCCCTTTCAAATTTGAGAAGATGTGGTCTACTCACCTTGGTCTTTTTTACAAAATTAGGGAATGGTGGGGTATTGATGTGGATGACACAACCATGTATAATGTGGCTAAGAAACTCCAAAACATTAAAATGGATATTAGAAAGTGGAACAAAAAGGACTTTGGGAACATCTTTCTTTCTAAAGAAAGGATTATGGCAGATCTTGCAGAGGTTCAGGAAGAGATTTAGAATATGGGTTATGATGAAAGTAGGCTGAATGCTGAAAAGACTATTCTGGTGGATCTTCACAACATTGTGGGAAAAGAGGAAATGTTTTGGAGGCAAAGGTCTAGATCGGTGTGGTTAAAGGAGGGGGAAAAAACCTCCAGTTTCT
Organism: Chamaecyparis obtusa; assembly: GCA_027943335.1. Classification (NCBI taxonomy): domain Eukaryota; kingdom Viridiplantae; phylum Streptophyta; class Pinopsida; order Cupressales; family Cupressaceae; genus Chamaecyparis; species Chamaecyparis obtusa. The sequence continues at coordinate 59,646 of BSBK01009902.1, read as the reverse complement.
TCCACTTGTCTACTATGAAACACAGAGCTGCCAATAGAATTTGTGCTATTAAAAAGGGGGATGACACTATAGGGGAAGACAAAGAGATTGCTAAGGAGGAAATTAGATATTTCTCCTCTATCTTAACCAAAGAGCTAAAATTGGGAGAGGAGGACCAGGTGAATATTCTCGAGACTATCCCAAACATGATTACTGCTAGCCAGAATAGGTGTCTGGTGGCTATACCAGATTTTGAAGAAATCAAGGAGGCTGTCTTTTCTCTGCCTGTTGAAAAAGCTCCTGGCCCAGATGGTTTCCCTACTTTTTTCTTCCAAATGTATTGGGAAGTTATCAAAGATGACCTTGTCAAAGCGGTTCAGGAATTTTTTGGTGCCAAGTGCTTGCTTAAAGAGGTCAATGCTACCTTTCTAGTTTTGATTCCCAAAGTCACATGTGCAGACTCTTTTGAAAATTTTAGGCCTATTAGTGTTTGAAACTCTTTTTACAAGATTTTTTCAAAAGTTTTAACCAATAGAATGATCAAAATTCTTTCGAAGATTATTGCACCTCAACAAACGGGTTTTGTTCCTGGTAGATAAATCCTTGATTCTATCATTTTCATATATGAGGTTATTCATTCCTTAGATGAAGGAAAAAAGGAAGGCTTCTTGCTAAAACTTGACCTATCTAAGGCTTATGACAGGGTGGACTAGATGTTCCTGGATAAAGTTCTCGAAGCTTTTGGCTTCAATGATAAAACAAGAAAGATTATATCTCAACTGGTCTCCACCCCCACTTTTGCGATGATGGTTAATGGTTCTCCTTCTGATTTATTTAAAACTTCTAGGGGGCTGAGGCAAGGGGACCCTCTTTCTCCGATCCTCTTCATCATTCTAGCTGAATGCTTGGGAAGACTTATTCATGAAAAAAGGAGTAGAGGGGAAATAACTGGTTTAAAACCCTCTTCCGATCCCCTGATTTTCTCTCACCAACAATTTGTGGATGATACCATTTTAGGGGGAGAGGCTTCAGTGAAAGAAGCTAGAAATGTGAAGGTGATTCTCAATACTTATTCCAATGCCATGGGCCAACTCATTAACTAGAGCAAGAGCTTAGTTTTCTTTGTGAATACCCCTGAGGGTAGGTAGAGGAAAATTAATGGTATTTTGAATTGTGGTATTGGTTCTTTCCCTTCTACATATTTGGGGCTTCCTATGGGGTCCAAACCTCCTGACCTCTTTTGGAATAATCTCATTGATAGATTCAATAGAAAACTGGTAGGCTGGAAAGGCATTACCCTGAGTCAGGTTGGTAAAGTACTACTGATCAAATCTACCTTGCAAAATTTGCCTACTTATGCTTTAAGCCTTTTCTCCATTCCTACTAAAGTGGCTGATACTTTGGAGTCCATTTAGAGGAAGTTTTTATGGGCTCGACCTGAAGGTAATAAGAAGTACCCGCTGGTGGATTAGGAGAACATTTATAGACCCAAAAAGTAGGGGGGCTAGGGATTAGGAATCTGAAGCAATTCAATAGGGCCCTGCAAGCTAAGCAGATATGGATGATCTTCAACTCTAAGGGGGAATGGAGGGATATTTTGAATGATAAATATACTGCCAATATTAACTTCAAAATGTTCATTAGTAGGGACAATGACCCAAAGGGATCCAACATCTGGAATGACATTCTGAAGACTAAAGGCATAGCCACTAAGAAGGTGAAATGGAAACTTGGTAATGGGGAAGATATTAATTTTTGGCATGATGACTGGCTAGGAGAAGGGCCCTTATGGAACATTGAACCATATACTACAGGGTCAACGATGAATGGGTGAACCTGACTGAGTTATCCCAGGAGCTTAAGCTGCTAATGGACATGATAAGGCACATCCCTCTATCCCTCAACAAGGATGCTATCATTTGGGGGGCGACTAAGGATGGAAACTACACTGTGGCCTTGGATTATGAAACCATGCAAAACATTGAAACTTTCCCTTTTTGGGCCAAAGCCTGGTACCCTGGCCTTATCCCCAAAATCAACATTTTTTTTCTAGATAATGCTTCAAAACTATATCTTGACAGTGGACAGTCTTACCAAAAGGGGCCATCTGATACCAAATAGATACATTCTTTGCAAAAAGCACAGTGAGAGTGTGGACCACATCTTCATTCACTGCCATTTCACCAGAGATGTATGGTCTTATTTTCTGTCTTTCTTCAATTTGACCTGGGTTTTTCCCAATAGAACTTTTGATCTCTTTGCTCAATGGCACTCTAGGGTGATTGGGGATGTGAATAAGGGATTGCAGTATTGGACTTTGCCTCATCTCTATTGGGGGGTGTGGAAGGAGCGAAATAACCAAATTTTTAGGGAGAAAGAAACTAATGCCAAAGTTTTTTTCCACAAAAGCCTTAATGCTTTGTTAGAGAACTATACTATTAACAAAGGCTATAACCCTCTTCTCCGCACTAAGGGAATTGATAGAAATAGGAGGGAGGACTAAAAATGGACTCTCTCGCCTGAGGGCTGGTATAAAGAAAACTTTGATGGGGCTACTAAAGGCAACCCAGGCAAGGTTGGGGTGGGAGGCATCATCATAAATAACCATGGCAAAGGGGTTGCTGCTATTTCTGCTCCTCTGTGGGTGCAAACTAATCACTATGCGGAGGCAGTTGCGGCTCACCAAACTATCATACTGGCTCAGGACATGGGAGTCAGTAAACTCTAGTTGGAAGGAGATTCAAAGAATATAATAGACTATCTAAATGAAAAGAATGAGCCTACTTCGACGATCAGGAACATCATTGAAGAGTGCATTCAGATCCTTAAGTCCTTTGATAGGGTCTACGTGGCTCATGAATATAGAGAGGTGAATCAAGTGGCTGACAGGATGGCCAAATGGGTAGTCAAGAATGATGAGATGAAAAGATGGATGGATGGATATAATATTCCACATGAAATCTTAGATTTAATTGAAAGGGAGAGGATCCCGGGCAGATTGGGAAATATTAAATGGTAATTATGAAAGTTTATGTTCTCTAGGAAATGTACCAAGAAATGATGGGTAAGTACAATAGCCAAACTACGAAACACCTAAGCAATTTTCATCAGCACACTTTGAGGCCTGCTTTTGGGTATAATTTTCATAAGGTGAAAAGAAGTTTTGAGAAAAACACTCAAATCAATTGGAATCAGGCTTCTAAAGATATCGCTACCAAGAGAAAATTTTGCAGAGAGAACGAAAATATGGTGGGGGAAAGACATAGGAGGGAACCAGAGGATGAAGCTGATAAGTGGCATTGATGCTCTAAGGTGTGGAGTATTTTGAATAAGGGTGAAGTTACTACGTTCATTGATCAACTTCATGGGTGGAAACCCTCTATTACTCACACTATGGTTAAGAGCTATAATGAGGGAATTATCAAAATTGATGGGGTGGAATTCACGGCAATGAAGGAGGTTATCTCTACGGTGACAGACATACCCATTATTGGGAAGAAATTCTACAGAGATAGGCATATTTTGGGGTAGGCTGTGATGGAATTTTCCAAAGGGGTGGAGGAAAAGAAGGCTTTAGTGAAGAAAAACACCTACTACTTGTCAAGATCCATCAAGCCACTATGGAGGTTTGTGCTAAGGGCTATTATCAAGTACATCTCTTTGGATATGAGATTTGATCACATCTACTCTTACCACTTTGTGCTTCTAAATCATTTCAGGTCTGGGGCAAAGATCTCTATTCCTTTTTCCTTTATTTGTCTATTAATGAGAATATCAATGACTATAGGGATAAGCCTATTGGTAACCCTGCTTTCCATGAGGGGCTTTTGCTGTTAATCTATGAATTTTTTAAGGATAGGACTATAGGGAAAGAAATTCAGAATAGGAAGGTGGGCAAGGAGGGTAAAGATGAGGGGGTCGAGATGGAAGAAGAGTATATCCCATTCGATACTGAGGAAAGCCAAGAGATGCATTTGGACACTAATGAGGATGCTATCCCACATACCAAAAAGGGGAAAAAGAGTTTTAAAAAGGAGAAAATGGAGAAAAAGGAGATTCCTGACCCTAAACAAAGCATTGATATCTCTTATGATAGAGAATACAATGAGGGGGCAGAGGGCATGGATATGGAGGGTAATAGTGTTGATGAGGAGGAAGATACCTATTGTGAAGAAGAGGAAAATAAGGATAGGAAGGGTGGAAAGAGAACCATTACTATAAAGATGTCGGCTGACAGAGAGAGGTTTCTGCTGACAACCCTTTCAGGAGGATGAAAAAAGGGAAGGATATTGATGAACCCAAGGAGGAAAGGCATGGGGAGGGGAATGATAGTGATGAGGAAGAGGAGAATCAAGGAAGAGGGGATGAGAAAGAGTAGGGCTTTGAAGAATATGGGTCTGGCCATTACACTTGTAAGATTTCAGGCAAAGACAAGAATGTGGTTTGGAGGAATTTTGATAATGTCTCTGTGAGGATGGGTCTCAAGAGAGAGATGATGAAAACTTTGGTTAAGGAGAATAAGGAGGGAAAAATTCAAATGGAGGAACTTATTGATCCTGCCCTGGTCATTTTGAGTGACATCACCAAGGAGAACCCTCAAATGGATGTGCTTAACAATGCCAAGAACAGTGTTATTGACAGCTATAGAACCACTAAATGGACTTATCACAAATCCAAGAGCTTAAATATAGGGTGGGTAGACTAGAGAGGGACAATTACAATAGTAAGAAAAGGAATACTAAGGAGGAGAAGGATATGGAAAAAAGAGTGAAGGAAATGGAGAGGAGAGTTCAGAGCATGGAGGGAACCTTGAAGAAAATAGCTGAGAAAAGCTATAATATTCTCAAAGCTTCTAACAATAACATAATAGTGTTGATTAACAAAATTGAGGAACACATGGGAAGTAAGGAGGATGACCAGTCTCCAAATAGTGGCAAAGATAAGTCTCCTGAGGAAGGACTGAGGAAGAGGACCAGATCCAGCACAATGAAAAAGGACACTCAGGAACCTGACAAATATCTTTCAGACCTTAAGGAGGTGGCTGGAAGGGCGATTGAGCTGGAGATTCATGCTGTGGAGATTCTCAGTGAATTTGCCTGAGCTGTTCTCCTAGCTTTGGGCCTTTCCTAGTTTTTTTTTATGCTTCCCTATTTTCTTTTTCTGGTTTTATCTTGCTTTTTGGTGGGGGGCTATTGTTTAGACTGTGGCTATTTTGTTGTTGACACTTTTAAGGCTATAGCTATGTTAAAATTTTAGATCTATAAGGGTTTCAGGCCCCCATTAAAACCTATTTTCCATAATCAAAAACTCAACCATAGGTTTAAATTCTTCAAATCAACTAAAAAATTTAGATTTACTCTTTAGAAAATGTACCCATATCCTTCTACTATAATTGTCAATAAATGAACTTAATATGTGGAAGGAATATCTACATGACTAGACACGTCATAATGAATATGATCCAACACATAATAAAATTTATGAGAACTCGAGTAAAATGGACAAAGTTTTATTTTCAATGTATACAATGCTCATAGAAATAAAAATTAAGGTTAAAATCATTCAAACCTTCAACAAGGTTTTTAGTGTTCATGGTCCTTAGACCATTTTCTCTAATGTGGCCAAGTCTATGATTCCATAACATAGTCTTATCTATCAGTAAATTTGGTTTAGAAGAAAAAGAATCCTTAGATACCCAAAAACCATGAAAATATATTGAAGCGGAAGCCTTCACCTCTTCCAACAAAGTAATCAAATTTTTACTTTTCATAGAAGCATTATTAGAGTAAAAAGTTTTTGCATCCAACTTTTATGCAAACAAGGATGGTGGATCCAATGAAGGATAGTACAAACCTTGCAGCCAAAAGAATTACACAAAAGATTAATCAACACAATAGTCAACACCACAAATGTTTCAATCAATTTTCATTAACGTGCCTGACTATAAGGCCTTCCGGGTTAGGGCCAATTACAAAATGAAACAATTCTGCAAGATCCACAACTAGATCCAATACAATCTCATCTAGTTCTTCTCTAAAGACAATCAGAAGCTGATGGAAACCTTAAGGTAGATCTAAACTTGAGCTCACAAGCCTCCAAGAAATCTCCTTGTTCCCAAGTATGCAACCCCTAGCTCTGCTACCAACAACTATCAGATTACAATGTGATCTGCAAGAACATCAAGAACTTTTCCACAACTTTGCTCTCAAGCTTCGCATCTGAATTCTAGATCTTCTAAGTCTCCAAGTTCTGATCTCCCAAATCTATCCATCCAAATCTCTCTCTTAAACATCTACCCAAGCCCAACTTAAATACTAATCTTCAGCCACAAGTCGGCTAGATGAAACCCTTAACTCCCCAAAAACAAATAATTAAATGCCATACAAGTCGGCTTACAAATGTATACAAACATTTAATTTTTCATGTCAGCCAAAGACAATGGCTACCAACAATTAATTCACCAAGTTAGCCCAACAAATGACACATAACTCTAGTCGGTAAGTCAGAACCACCGAGCAACAATAAAATTACCAAGCACGCCAGGCATCACCAAGCACCAGTATCGACTGAGCACCATAGGCATGACCAAGAAACACTTTTACCGAGCGCTAGAGACTACCAAGTTCCTTCAGTGACCGAGCTTCCTTCCATGATCGAGACTGTCAGTCAAGGCTGCAACCGAGTAAAATCTACCAAAACACAAACACTCCATGCATTTTACCAAGGACATAGAATGCCCCTACCTTAACCTTGGATGCCCCTGCATCAAACACCCCAGGTTCCAAAAGATGTTCATATGTGAGAAGAACATCTTTCAGGATTCAACACTTAAATCCCAAACTAGTTCTTCACATACAAGTCCTCCACCTTTTTTTCTTGCAAAGTCTTCCACTTCAGCTTCCTCTGTCTCTTCAAGTCTTTTTTGGACAATGTACAGGTCAGTTCTTCATACTGATCATTCATTTTCTCTAGATCCACAACCTCAACTTGGCTACCAATACTCAGGTTTCTCCTACTGAGTTTTGTATCCACCAAAGGCATCAGTGAAAACTTCCTATCATTCCTTTCAATAGTAAACACATTTCTTACATAGTCATAAATAGCTCTGCAATCATATTGCCAAGCTCTACTGAGCAATATATCACAAATATTCATCTTCACAATGTCACAAAGCACAAGATCCTTGTACTGGCCAATCTGAACATCAATGAAGAATTGTTCTCTAACTTCCAAAGCATGGACATCTTGCAACTAGCCAAGCCTATAAGGACAAGGATGTTTCATTCTACTCAAACTAAGTTTCTGAATGAGGTCCTCAGCAACAAGGTTATCAGTACTACCACTATCAACAATAACATCACATAGTTTACCTTCAGCCTTGCATCGGGTCCTAAACAAGTTACTCCTCTGACAAGGTTCATCCTTTGTACCGAGCAATGTTCACTGAAGCAAGTTCTCTGATTCAGGTTCATTCTAAATGTTCTCATTCATCACAGTAGTTCATCGGTCAACCTTCTTCTATGTACACTCAAAAGAATGGTGTCCTTCCTCTCCATATTTATAGCAAGTACCCTTAAAGATAACTCTATCTATCTTCTTCTTTGGTTCCATAGGTTTCTATTCATCTTCTGCATCAATCGGTTTATCCTTCACCGAGTGATCAATCTTTTCTTTCCCTCAGGAGTTACTAGGCTATTTCCTCTTCAACTTATCTTCTACCTTCAGAGCATACTAATAAGCATCCTCAACATAATCAATCTTCAACATACCAAGCTCATCCTAAATATTGAATCTCAAACCATTCACATACCGAGCTACCTTTTCCTTACCAAGCTCTCGGTCTCCAGACTGAATAGTAAATTTGTAGAACTCCTCGGTGTAATCTTCAATAGACAATTCCTTCTTCTTCAAATTCTGCAACTTTTTAAACAAGTCAAGCTTATAGTCAGCCAGTATGAACTTAGCTTTCAACTTAGTCACCATCAATCTCCACTGATTGATCTTTGTTTCCCCTTCATCTTCTCGGTCTCTCTGTAGTTCTTTCCACCAAAGAGTAGCATGTCCTTTCAACTTTGTCTATGCTAATCTCACCCGAAGAGGATCTTCAATTTCTTCCAACTCAAAGAAATCTTCAAGTTCACCAATCCAATCAATCAGATTGTCAGGTTTCAAAGTACCAGAGAAAGTAGAAACTTCCATTCAGTAATTTCTAAACTGAGCAGCAGGTCTAGGCAACTGAGTAGTTCTGTCTTCACTAGATATGTTCCTCCAGTCATCACCACTAGATCCAACAGTTTCAAATTCCTCAGTAGCTTCTTCATAGCCATCCTCAGTACCAACATTCTGAGGTATACCAGCAATAGTTCTCATGATCTCAGTGACGATATCATTCTTCATCAATTCCAACTTAGATCTGAAATCTGATTTCACCTTCTCTATGATTTGGGATTCAACAGTATCACAAAGATTTGAAATAACTCTAGGGTCCAATCTTCTTGGAGGCATCCTTAAAGATAAGAGAAACCCTCTACAACAAATCCCCACCGACCACCTTGTGATAATTTCCAAGTTGCAACAAGTTAGATCTCAACCTACAACCTTGTGAACAACTAGGGAACAATTCCACAAGTTCAGTGCTTCAGATCTACAATCTAGATTGTGCATAATCTCTGATCCAACAAGATTAACTTCGCAAGATCAGCCTTGATAGGTCAAGCTTCTTCTTCAACAAGATCAACACTCACTCCAACAAGACCAAAACTTTGATCTGATACCACCTTATGCAGTCAAGGATGGTGGATCCAATGAAGGACAGTCCAAACCTTGTAGCCAAAAGAATTACACAATGGATTAATCAACACAATAGTCAACACCACAAATGTTTCAATCAATTTGCATTAACATGCCCAACTGTAAGGCCTTCCGGGTTAGGGCCAATTATAAAATGAAACAATTCTACAAGATCCACAACTAGATCCAATACAATCTCAGCTAGTTCAACTCTAAAGACAATTAGAAGTTGATGGAAACCCTAAGGAAAATCTAAACTTGAGCTCGCAAGTCTCCAAGCAATCTCCTTGTTCCCAAGTATGCAACCTCTAGCTCTGCTACCAACAACTATCATATTACAATATGATTTGCACGAACATCAAGAACTTTTCCACAACTTCGCTCTCAAGCTTCGCATCTAAATTTTAGATTTGCTAAGTCTCCAAGTTCTGATCTCCCAAATCTGTCCATCCAAATCTCTCTCTTAAACATCTACCCAAGCCCAACTTAAATACTAATCATTAGCCACAAGTCAGCTAGATGTGTGTGTGTAAATTTTGTACCTGATCTGTAGACACAACACTTCAGTAAAACATTAGAGGTTAGCAAAAATCAAAATCGTGCAAAATTGAAATCTAATCTAACCAAACGATTTACTGCCTTCTACTAGGTGTGAGATTGATGTTCTCAGATTGTTATCGAGATCAGTGACCTAGATGACACCTAAATGAAGGATTTGAATGCAATTGATCTAGATATGAATTGAATGCAATTAAGCTTTTTTTTTGGATTTTCTATGCAATAAAAATGATAAAAACTTGATATGAAATCTAATCTATTTGAAATTGATCTGCTAAAATGATCTAACAATAATATGAAAAAGAATCTAAATGAATGTAAAAAAAACAAATTGATCTCACAATAGCCTTGATTCGCAATAAACTTTGATTCTCCAAATTCCAATTCTCCAACGTGATTGTGCAAAAATATGAGATGCTTTGAGATGAGCTGAGGCTTTAATTTTATAGAAATTCAAGGCTTTGGAGGTGCATGGAAAAAAGCCATAAATCACTCAAATTAACTCAGCTTAATTTTTGAGTTATCTGATAATAAAGATAATTTAATTCACAAAAACATGCAAATCATGCAAAAACAACTTTTTAACTCAAATTAGAGTTTAGATCAGCTTTTTGAACTCCAAATAGATGTTGAGTTCTAAAAAGTCAACACTTTGCATTGATTTTCTAATTTGGAGTTTAATTGTTTCTTTTGAATGTGCATAATAATTATGAATTAATTAAATAAATAAAGTGATTTATGCTCAACTTAACTGATTTATGGGTTAATCAATTATTTAATCAAACTTTTATTAAAAACTATATTATTAAATAATGACAACTTGTTTTAATTAATTAAATAAAAATTTAATCAATTATTCATAGGATATTGGATTTATTGTCAAAATTAAATAATACAATTAATAATAGATAGAATTAAATTTAATTACACAATTAAGTGGCAAGATATTAAATCTAATTAATTAAATATGAAAATATTCAATTAATCAAACTTAGGATAAATGTGATTTATCGCCAAATAATCATTAAATTAAAGATAATTAAGATAATTAGGAATATTGCTAAGAATATTCCTCAATGCAGAATTTAAGATAATCAATTATGATTCGATGATGTTTAGATGTGCCTTAGATTAGGACTTCGATGTTGATTTCATTCGATTTGTAGATGTAGGAGGTTAATGAACTTATAGCCCATTTTTGGGGTATTACATTTTGCCCCTCTTTGAATTACTGTGCGAAGCGTAGTGGTTCAAAGACAGTCTGTGTTTGATAGAGATATGAAATTGATAATTGATATGAGACAGAAGATGATTGATATTGATTTGATATGAAGATAATAGGTCCTGAATGACCAAAGATAATGTTCATTGTAGCAGCGATGAACTGAGGATTGCAAAAAAAAAGTGTCAAAATGCCTGATTCCGAACCTTATGATTGCGAAGAAGTGAGTGACCGGTTCTAGACTCGACTGTCTTAGCAGAACTAGCAGGTACCACATCCGAACCCTTTAGTTGCCGAAGAACCAAAGAAATAACACTCATGAACTGATGGTTTCAAAAAGTCGATACAGATTACAAGATTAGGAGAATACCAGATTGATATGGATTGATGAATCTGATATGCCCCAAGTGATGATAGATTTGCCCTAAGCGATGAGGACTTTTGATGAATCAACAACTAGACTTGGTTGTTGTCTTGATCACTGATGAAAGATAACGGATTCCAAATAAAATTAGATTTACAGACTTGAATGATGTGCAATACCATGCCCCCTTCGGGATTGAAATTGAAATCTGACAAGAAAAGTCAACGTTGATAGTTTATAAGCATGTTAATTAATTTGAGAAGTGGTTAAACACGTCCAAGAATGTATTCTGCATCGTTTAGAGGTCCAGACGACCAAGTTTGACTAGGTGAAACTATGAGTTGACCATGGTTGACCAAGTTGAAATTTTGATAGTTTGATGTAAGATAATCAATTAAGTTGAATTATGGATTTTTGTGATGATCGAAGGTCAAATATGCAAGCAGTAGACCGTCCTGGGCCCAAAATTTTAAATCACAATTTTGACATAATAAACGATCTCAAATTTCGATTTTGATCCCTAAAAAGGATTCTACTTGCTGTTTCATTGGAGGAACCTTCGTGTGAGATTCAACTCTTGTTAGATTTGAAGATGCGAGTGGAGAATTGTTTAAGCATTGAAGTTCATTTAGCCATTGTGAGATCATGCAACATGCAAAATGCAAAGAGACATGCAAAATGAAATGCAACCTAAGACCTAGGACCTAGTCACTGATCATGTGTCGATTTGTTATCATCATTGAACTTTTAGGTAACTAGATAAATTAATACAATGCCCACTAGCTATGAAACCATAGACATATGAATATTGATTTGTATGCGTAAGAATCAATACAACACCCATTGGTCCAAAACAACCATAGACATATGAATATTGGTTTTGTTTTTGGAATGTCAGATTAGATATAAGCACCAAGGCACAAGCGCCAGGATGACCTGAATATCACGTCCATTTTGATATAGCAATTTGTATAAGCATCAAAACATAAATGTCATGATGACCTGAATACACCTTGCATTCAAACACATCAAACAGTCAAGAGATCATTCTAAATCCAGTGTGAATTACCCATAGTGACCCTTTATCGTTCACATCCTTAGGTAAGATCGTGTTTCACATTAGGAGAAAGAACTCACTCAAAAAGACAATAGTTAGATCAATACTTCTTTGAATCATCCAGGTATCAATGGTCAAGGTACGCATGGCCATCCAATTCGAGATAGAGGCTCTTACAGTTGGACACCATTTCAATCCAAAATTTCCAAAGTTGTTAGATTTTCACATAAAAGCAGAAGACAAAGAAAAGATTATGCCCCTAGTCATCACTCTCTAAATCCTATAAAGGACATCATCGAAGGGCTCGAAGGGACACAATATGCAAAAATCTCAATGCGAATCAGTAAGCATACAAGGAGATAAAAGCATGTAAAAAACCATAGATTATTTTCAGTTTTCAGTTTGATGTTGATTGCATTGTTGTAGATGCAAAATCCTTTCTGGAGACAAGACTGACTGACTGACTCATGTGAAGCTTCAAAAGGACTCTAACTGGATATGACACATCTCAGATACATGGGAGACCATAGGATATGACATTGATTTCCCTCAAGTGTTAAGCATTGATAGGATACAGACGCTTGAGCTGATTGGTGTACAGACCGACTTATTGAAAATTGGAAATGCAGAAACAAACCGGGAGATATGTACAAACTAAAGCAAAATTGAAAGCTGGGAAAGACCAAGATTGCACTGATAGATGGAGCATTTTGAAACAAGTGGCACCCATTTGCTGGGTTTTCACCATCTTGGCAGAGATTCTATTTTTGCTACCAAGGCGCCTGTTTCCAGGTTTTCACCAAGGCACTTTTTTTTTTTTTTTTTTTTTCATTTTTAAATTTTTTTTAATTTTTGATATTTTTCAATTTTTTGTGAATCATCAAGGCGCCTATTGCTAGGTTTTCACCAAGATGTTCATTTTTTCAAGACTTTTTCTAATTTTTAAGATTTTTTTCAAGACATTTTACCATACACTGAATGCCTTAGGCGTAGAATTTCTTCAGATGGAGAATGTTGATTGGTTCTCGGAGCTGTTCTCCTTCAGTCATTGAGAGTTGATAGGCACCAAAGCCAAAAGTAGCAGTGATTACAAAGGGACTCAGCCAATTGGGTTTGAACTTTCCCTTGCGTTCTCGATGGGATTGATTTTTAAAATTTTCTCTCAAGACTAGATCGCCAACCTAAGATTCTTTGTGTCTGACTTTCTTGTTGTAGCCTCTAGACATTCTCTTCTAATATACTCTGAGATGATCATATGCTGCTTGTCTACGCTCATCTAATAGTTCAAGTTCTTGCAACCTAGACACTTTATAGTCATCATCAGTTACTAGACCATGCATTATGATTCTTAGTGATGGGATTTCAACCTCAATAGGCAGTACCACTTTAGATCCATAAACTAAAATTAATGGTGTAGCCCCAGTGGGTGTTCTGATACTTGTTCTGATACTGGTTCTGATACTTATTCTGATACTAGTTCTGATACTGGTTCTGACACTGGTTCTGATACTTGTTCTGATACTTGTTCTGATACTGATACTGATTTTGATACTAGTTCTGATACTAGTTCTGATATTGGTTCTGATACTTGTTCTGATACTTGTTCTGATACGTGGGATACTTGATAGCATCTTTTTCCATTGCAAACTCCCAAGCAAGATCATATCGTGCAGTCCCAATGTCTAGCAAGGTGGAGAACAAGAGGGATTGGCAAGCTAGTGGATGAGATGGAAGATGAGAGAATGAAGGAGAATAAAGGGAAGAAATCCTCAAAGGTCAAACTCCTCAAGAATACCCAAGCTAGGGAAAAATTGTCATGTAAAGCACATTTGGACAATCAATGAAAGACCAGCATAAGATAAGTCACAAAAGTGTAATGCCAAAGAAAGACAGGATGCAATCCAAAGGAGTAGACATGTCAAGAGGCTTCATAGCATCGTGTTTTACTCTTTCTTTTTATTAGATCAAGACAAAAGGGGAAAAGGATAGCGATAGGTGAAAATGAATGGAGGAAGATAGACATGAAGGCTAAATAGGAAGGGAATGAAAGCAGGATCATCATAAGATAGCTCACAAAATAGCCAAATGTTCGTGTATAGATCAACATTGTCAAGATCAAAGAGAGAAGATGAAATAGATGAAATATGTAGAAGAACTATGCATGATGTCTGATTGCCAGGTTTTCATCATGGTACTTATCCAAGGCACCACAAGGGAGTTGTTTTCACCATAGGATAAATTTATTTCTCTTTACTTTTGCTACCAAGGTGCTTGTTTCCAGGTTTTCACCAAGGCACATTTTCAATTTTATTTTATTTTTCATTTCTTTTTGAATTTTTTTGGAAGAAGGCAAGCTTTTTAGATAATGCTCCTTGAAATGATAAACCATGATATGCCAAGGATTCAAAATGATATGCTCAAAGATGTTGATAGGAAAAGGAAGATGGAAGAGAAAAATGGAAGATAGGGTTTTATGTAAAGCGAGTGAGGTTGGAAGATAGGAGGAATAGGCAAATAAGGAAAAAGGATACAAGGTAGAAGGATAAGAATGGAAGGATCATGAAAGGGTAGATGGAAAGGAAGGCAAGATCAATGTCAACACACACTTTGAAGGGTGGCGAGAGGATGGAGGAATCATGAATGAAGGAATACGTGAAGGAATATGGCGAATGGATAGCAGAGGTTGTGGTTTAGGCACATGGAATGGAAGAATATTTTTGGAGGGAAATGAAGTGGAAGCCTTTGGAAGCTTGAATGTCAATTTCACTTTTTGCTCAACACTAGACTCTTTCAAGAGAGACTTTGGAATCCATATAGCTGTAGGCTTTTTATTTTCTTTTGATGATCTAGAGAGAATACCTTCAATGATGGATTTTGGAACCCATACTTGTCTTGTATTTTTTTTCTTAGATATCTCTTTTGACTTTATGTTTCCGTGTCGATTAGAGGATACATGGTGATCTTTTTTTAATGGATTCTTGTATTGCTTCTTTTTCTTGTATTGAACATTCAAGTTACTTCCAAAGGACTTGGGACTTGTGGAAGAGGGAGGATATGATTGGTTTAGATGGGTGGATGGATGAAAAGGATTGAAGGGTATGCATCTATGTTGATCTTGAGGAAAGATGAGAGATGGAGGGATGTAAGGACCCAAGATGGATGGAAAATTAGGAGAGTTAGGAGGGGAAAGTGAAGGGACATAAGGACCCAAGATGGAAGGAAGGCGTGAAGCCCTTAGTAGTGGTGGAAGAGGTTCAAGGATGGAAGTGGAAGACACAAAAGGATAATCAATAAGTTCATCAACATCTATATGACAACCAAGGCTATCAACATCTTTAGAGTGAGCATTAGAATTTTTAATAGAATCATGGACATCTTGAATATGAGCACCTTCTTTGATAGAATTGTTCAAAGCTTGCAAAGAATTAGGAAGAGTAGAAAGTGGAAGTGAACATGGAGTGGTAGAACAAGAAGATGGAAGACTTTGATCTTGACAAGGATCTTTGGATAGCATAAGCACATAATTTTTCTTTTGATTTTCAATAGGCTTAACATTGGAAGTAACAACACCATTTTTAACAACCTTAATGGAAGTATCATCTTTGGAAAGAACAAGTGTAGTAAGGTTATTTTGATTGTCAATAAGCTCAATGGTGTAAGTAGTAACTTGATCTTGCTTAGGAGAAGACTTAAGACATTGTGGAATGCATGAAAAAGGATGTGTAGGATCAAAAGAACCCTAAAGTGGATAAGAGACATCATGAAAAAGATTAGATGAAATGGAGGGTTCTTGATCTTGATCTTTCTTTATGTTCTTTTCTTCATCATTTTTAGAGTCCTCTTGACATGGAGCCACTTCTAAGGACAAGGAAACATGTTGGGATTGTATGGAAGACTATTGCAGAGATGGTGAAGGACCAGCTGAAGTAGGCATTGTAGCGTATGAAGGCTTAGGCTCTTTAGGTTTAGCATTATTGAAAGTATTTGCAGCCAAGTGAAGGTTGGCTTGAGTTTCTTTAAGAGGTAGCCCTGGAGGATAACTATAGGGAACCGCATGAAAAGTATCAGGGCTTGTGTTGGATGAATGTTCTATGAAATATTTGAAAGACTCAGAAGCTTTAGGAAATGTATGGGTATTGGAGGAAGTAAGGGATGGAAGGGAACCATCACAAGACAAAGGTCCAACATTAAAATGATCTTGCTTGAGAGTGTAATCTTTATTTTCAGCCTGAGAGTTCTTAGAGGAGAGATCCTTATAGTATTGATGTTTCAAATCAGCACGGTACATTTTATATTCCTTAATAGAAGTAGATGTATCATCTAGATATTGTCCACAAAAGCCATTAAAGTCTCTTTCAAAATCAAAATCATATGGATCACCATCATGATCTATCCAATGTGACAGCCCATTTGTAGTAAGTAGGAACACACAACGAGGAGGACTCTTAGGAACAGAGGTGTCATAGGTATCATTACATTATTTGTCGTCATAGTCATCATAGTCTCCAAAGATGGATGTGTCACTCTCCGTGGAAGAGGTATCATAAGGATTATCACATTGCTCACATTTTGTCTAGGGGCATGGTGACATGTATAAGTCTTTATCAAATGGAAAAGGGCATAGAGCTTCCATGGAGAACTCTTTAGGTTCTTTTTCTTTCTTAAGATTGTTAAGTTCAACTTGCATAGCATGCATTTGTTTCATCATAGTGGTGATTAGAGCTTCTTCCTCATGTGTACTAATTTTTTGAGACATGTGTATAGATTCTCAATAGCTATTGCTCTATTTCTGACACAATGATTTGTTCGACAGATTCTGGAATTAGGATGAAAAAGCTAAGTATCTAGCAATTCTGACAATTTTCTGACAACTTTTCAAAAATTTTCCAAATGACCCTCTGTAGACTCGTATGACAGATGGGCAGTAATGAAATGACACTTTGAGAAAACTCGTATGACTTTCTGACCTCCAGAAAGGATTTTACTTCAAATTTTGCAAATTTTAGGGTTTTCAATTTTAGATTATTTGCAAACAGTACTGTCTAGATTTGAAGATTATACCAAATTTGATCATTTTTAGTAGCCAAGTAGATAAACAAGTACACAGAATAGCAAGCAAGTGATTTCAAGCACGTCTGAAAACAATGAACAAGGGCAAAAGCAACCTTGCGCATGAACAATCAAGTGACTGAGTTTGTGCTAATCCCTAAGAGAGCTAATTGTGTATGTTCCAAAAAGTTTTGCAATAATGCACATATTCCCTAGAAAATAAAAATTTGGCCTCGCTAGGGTTTTTAGTAATGGTTTGACTCTGCAAATTTTATGATCCAAAGGGGTGAACTCCAATCTTGGTGCACCAGGGTTTTGACACAGTCCGAGAACTTAATTTTCAGGAGCTGCTAGGGAGATCTGACAACCCAACAATGAACCATACCTATGGAGATTTCTTCCACAAGGACGTTTATATAGCGACTGTCACTACCACGGTGAAAATGGCTATTACCGCTTGAGGTTCTATCAACACAGTTTGCCTTGTGAAGGGAATGTCCGCTACGGTTAACCCTCTTTAAAGATGACTCACAATAGTATACCACAAGGGGACTTGGCTCTAGATCCAAAGTTTTTGACGCCTTTTCACTTTTAACCCAAACAAAGCAGACAGATAAATTCGATACACTAAGAAATTTTTTTGCTTCACCAAGGTCTATGATGTCAACCCCACGTGATCTATCAACCTCCCCTGAGAGAGAATGTATCAATCAATAAGGAAAGATGCACGAACCAAGTAGAACATGAGACGCACTAACTATCCTCCCCACCTACAAGGGATCCCTCATTGAGAAGGGTTTCGCTAGGAACCCACTCTCTCAAGATCCACAAATAGTGTTCATGGGGCCTAATTACTATGTGAGTACAGATATATTCCAGAAAGCAAATTTATCCAAAAATATTCAAAAGCACAAGGTGGTACACTTAACACTTAAAGAAAATATGAGGTGAGTCCACAAAGTAGAGCACTTAACCCCTCACACAAGATAGAAATGAGTCCACAACTTAGAAAATAAGTGAGTTCCAAAAAGCACAAAAGAATTGCCTGGTGGAACACTTAACGCTTCTTTCCTGTAGACCCCTCCCCTTTAATGTGGCACTGATATTGCAACCATGGGGTGAAAATGAGGGGCCAGTGGATTTAGCAAGTCCAATAACCCAAGATAGAAATCTAGATCAATCACAAGTAATCTAAGATTGCCAATAAATACCTAAGGTGTCACAACCTAGTATTCAATTATGCAAATTCATAGAAAAAGCATGCAAAGAAACACTCAAGCTAAACACATGAGAGATTTATTTTAAGTCCAAATTAAAATTTTATTAGATGAAGGAGAATACTTGGGATCCTTGCAATGCGCTTAGTAGATTTTACCTGATTTTTAGCAATTCTTGTTGAGCTTTTCCATGCAAGCAAGTGATGAACTCTCTAACAAGCAAACAAGATATGCAAAATATATTCAACTTATGAAAACCATAGGGTTAGCTCTAAAAATCAATTATTATTAGCAATAATAACCAGAAATTAACTCAAATGACAACTTATATCATTCATTGAACCATGTAAAAAAATAAGTGCATACCCATCACAAAACTTTATTTTTTTTTGCTGCATTTGACCTAGTCAACAAGATCTAATTTTTTTGATATGATTTTGGCCACAAAAATAGAAATTCAAAATAGAGACCCCTACTAAAAAATAGAGAGATTTTCAAAAATGTAAAAATTTTAGAAAAATCTCTTCATTTGTGTCCTAGAGACCCATTTTATCAAAACAAATTAGTTTTTATAAATTGACTATTTGAGCTATTATATTGTGTCCAAATTTAAAACACAAAAAATGGACCCCCAATAGAATTTAAATATATTTTTGAAAATATAAAAATTTCTAAAAAATATGCTGATTTGTGTCAGATATTAATTTTTTTTAGAATTTCAAGAAAAAATTATTAAAAATTCAAAACAACTCAGAAAATTCTAAATTTTTTACTGTAGCTTCTTTGATATATGTCCAACCTAAAAAAAACATTTCAAAGTAAAAATCTAAGCCGTTTGAGAGATAAAATTAAATCTTTAAAAATTTAGGGCTTTAGCTCGAAAAAAAATCAAAACCAGCATGTAAAGGTGGGTTGCCCTACGGTGGGTGCCAGAAATGTGTGTGTGAATTTTGTACCTGATCTGTAGACACAACACTTCAATAAAACATTAAAGGTTAGCAAAAATCAAAATCGTGCAAAATTAAAATCTAATCTAACCAAGTGATTTAGTGCCTTCTAGTAGGTGCGAGATTGATGTTCTCAGATTGTTATCGAGATCAGTGACCTAGACGACACCTAAATGAAGGATTTGAATGCAATTGATCTAGATATGAATTGAATGCAATTAAGCTATTTTTTTGGATTTTCTATGCAATAAAAATGATAAAAATTTGATATGAAATCTAATCTATATGAAATTGATCTGCTAAAATGATCTAACAATAATATGAAAAAGAATGTAAATGAATGTAAAAAAAACAAATTGATCTCACAATAGCCTTGATTCACAATAAGCTTTGATTCTCCAAATTCCAATTCTCCAACGTGATTGTGCAAAAATATGAGATGTTTTGAGATGAGCTGAGGCTTTAATTTTATAGAAATCCAAGGCTTTGGAGGTGCATGGAAAAAAGCCATAAATCACTTAGATTAACTCAGCTTGATTTTTGAGTTATCTAATAATAAAGATATTTTAATTCACAAAAACATGCAAATCATGCAAAAACAACTTTTTAACTCAAATTAGAGTTTAGATCAGCTTTTTGAACTCCAAAAGGATGTTGAGTTCTAAAAAGTCAACACTTTGCATTGATTTTCTAATTTGGAGTTTAACTGTTTCTTTTGAATGTGCATAATAATTATGAATTAATTAAATAAATAAAGTGATTTATGCTCAACTTAACTGATTTTTGAAAATAAATAATTGATTTATGGGTTAATTAATTATTTAATCAAATTTTTATTAAAAACTATATTATTAAATAATGACAACTTGCTTTAATTAATTAAATAAAAATTTAATCAATTATTCATAGGATATTGGATTTATTGTCAAAATTAAATAATACAATTAATAATAGATAGAATTAAATTTAATTACACAATTAAGTGGCAAGATATTAAATCTAATTAATTAAATATGAAAATATTCAATTAATCAAACTTAGGATAAATGTAATTTATCACCAAATAATCATTAAATTAAAGATAATTAAGATAATTAGGAATATTGCTAAGAATATTCCCTGATGCAGAATTTAAGATAATCAATTATGATTCGATGATGTTTAGATGTGCCTTAGATTAGGACTTCGATGTTGATTTCGTTCGATTTGTAAATGTAGGAGGTTAATGAACTTATAGCCCATTTTTGGGATATTATAGGATGAAACCCTTAACTCCCCAAAAAAAAATATTTAAATGCCATACAAGTCATCTTACAAATGTATACAAACATTTAATTCTGCACGTCAGCCTAAGACAATGGCTACTAACAATTAATTCACCAAGTCAGCCCAACAAATCACACAGAACTCCAGTCGGTAAGTTAGAACCACCGAGCAACAGTAAAATTATCGAGCACGCCAGGCATCACCGAGCACCAGTATCGACCAAGCACCAGAGGCATGACCGAGCAACACTTTTACTGAGTGCCAGAGACTACCAAGTTCCTTCAGTGACCGAGCTTCCTTCCATGACCGAGACTGTCGGTCAAGGCTGCAATCGAGTAAAACCAGCCAAAACACAAACACTCCATGTAGTTTACGGAGGACACAAAATGCCCCTACCTTAACCTTGGATGCCCTTGCATCAAACTTATATAGTGTGCTAAATCTAACACTTCTAGAAATCACCATAGTGCCTTTGATCATTTTTCATCCTACATTAGAAAAGACTACCTACACACTTGCATTTATTACTTTTCTCATAGTTAACATATTGTGTTCTATTAGTCTCTTCAAGATTCCTCACAAGTTCACGATGGTGCTTGAAACTATCCAAAAAAGATTCTTATGGACTAGTGTTGAAGATAAAAAAAGACTTAGTCTGATAGCCTGGGAAAAGGTTTGTAAGCCCAAGAGTAAAGGGGGCTTGGGGCTAAGACCTATCAAGCTTGTTAATAAGGCCCTTTTGGCTAAGCAATTTTGGAGAGTCTTTGGGGATACTAAGCAATGGAATGGCATAGTTAAAAGAAAATATCTTTCTAATTACAACAGCTTGAAGGATCTTTTAAACAATGATGCTAGGGTGAATGGCTCTTATATCTGGAATAGCCTTTGCTCCTCCATTGACTTCTTGAGAGAAGGGATAAGGTGGAAACTGGGTGAAGGGACCAACATTGACTTTTGGGATGATCCTTGGATCCATGATTGGCCCCTATCTAAAAGACAAGAGTGGAAGGATATTATAATGCAAACTAAAAATACTATTGGATGCAAAGTCTCTGATTATTGGAATAACAACTCTTGGAAGGATCTTTCTAGCCTTGATAGAATCTTGTCTCATCCCATGATTGAGCTGTAGTCCTGGTTCAGAAAAGTTAATCATCCTAAAAAAATTGTGTGGAACCCTTCTTCTAATGGTGAATTCTCGGTGGCCTCTACTTGCTCCTTTTTCTTCTCCACGGAAGTTAAGCCTCAGTGTGCTGCTATCTGGTATAATTTTCTTACTCCTAAGATTAACTTCTTCTATTGGATCCTTATCCAAAATAAGCCCCTTAAAATTGATAATCTAGTTAAAAGAGGTTTCTGTCATGTTAATAGATACTTTCTTTGTAAGGATCAAGCTAAATCTTGTGACCACCTTATGCTTCATTGTACTTTTACTCGGAGAGTTTGGTCCATGGTTTTTCAAAATTGGAACTTGTGTTGGCTCTTTCCTAACTCTTGGTAGGACTTCATCACCCAGTGGAGATGCCCTTTTGACAATGATCTTGCAAGAAGTTTCTGGAATCTCATCCCACCTCACCTTTGCTGGTGTATATGGAAGGAAAGAAATAATAAAATTTTCAGAGACAAACAAGCCAATCTTGAAATTATCTACAACATCTTCTCTAGAGCTATTAAGGAAAATTTTAGCAATGCTGTCATCAACAGCAAGAGCAAGCTCAGGAATTTCCTCCTAGATGTGGATTGGTCTACTTGGAATTTTTTTCACCTCAATCCTAACACTAGCTCTCCTAGAGATTCCTCTATTTGGATTACTCCTCCTATAGGCTGGGTTAAAGCTAATTTTGATGGGGCCTCCAAAGGCAACCCGGGTGTCTCTGGGGGTGGTGGAATTATCAGAGATAGTAATGGTAACTATTTAGGCACCATTTTTGTTCCTTTGGGAATTCAGACTAATCATAGGGCTGAGGCCCTGGCTGCTCTCAATATTATTCTGCTGGTGGAAGAATTGGGGTTCAAAATAGTCTGGCTTGAAGGTGATTCTTTAAATATTATAAATAATATTAAAGATATCAATACCCCCTCCTGGACTATTGATCACATTATTACTAAAATCAAAACTATAGTCCAATCCTTTGAGGGGTTCCATATATCTCACAATTACTGGGAGACCAATCAGGGTGTTGATTGCCTTGCCAATATAGAAGCCAAAAGTGAGGAGATTCAAAAATGGATTGGAAATAAAATCTGTAATGATGTTGTTACCTCATCTATTAATTATGATAAAATTAGGCACAAGGAAGGAGTCATTAATAGGAGTATTAATGATATTATTTAATTCCTTTCAGATTGGGGTGATATTGAACGTCACTTGAAATAAAGCTAAGTACATTTCTAAGATGCGAAATTATCCACCCATTATGAAAGATCAAAATTTGATGTGTGTTGCCATCATTACTAGTAATTGTTGCCAATCTGCACATGTGAATAGGACAATGAACCAGTCTAACAGATTTATTAAGCTAAAGAATTACCAAATTGAGAGCATTCCTCCATCTAAGCATAAGAAGCATATGAAAAAAGAGCGGGGAGAGTGTTCGGCTATGGGTGGTGATCTCAGGAGAGAAGAGCCGGTGGATTGTAGGTGGAAGTAAGATAAGGAAGTTTGGAGCATTTTGAAAAAAGGCCATGTCCATTGGTTTCTCCAGAGACTCCATGGTTTCGACAATGATGTTACTAAAGCCTTCGAAGATAGTTGGGATAAGGGCACGGTGAATTTGGCTAGAAAATCTTTTAGCCTCAACCTCGAGCTCCTCTCGGACATAACTGGTCTCCCTTTGGATGGTCTGAAGTATTCGAAAGAGATTAAGGTTGGAACCAAAGCTTACAAGAAGTTTCCTGACACTGATGAGGAGAGGGCTCTTTTGGTGAAAGGTAAGAAAGATTACATTGAAATGGATAATATTAATAGCATCTGGGATTCTGTTATCAAGGTCATTATGGAATATTTTACACTTGAGGGGAGATTTTCTAGGGTCTATAATTACCATTTTGCCCTAGTTAATCATTTCAGACATGATATAAGAGTCTCTTTTCCCTACTTTCTTCTTTGTTCACTCAATCAGACCATTTTTTATTATAGAGTGAAGAATTTCCCCATCCTCCATGTTGGGCTCATCCTCCTTATCGCTGATTATGCAAGGGATCACATTCCTGAACCTATCCCTGCCCATGTCAAGAAAAGGAAGAAAATCGGCCCTTCGCCTAGGAAATAGAATCCTAAGAAAGTTCTCTCCCCCTCTGAGTCTTCAGATGGTCTGAAGAATGTCAAGAACTCGAGTGATGGCAATGCCTCTATTTTTGACAAAACTAATTTTGAGCCCTCTGCTAGCCCTGTCCGGTCGGAGTCTGAAGGTGTTAAGTTGAATCCTCAGGATAATGTGACCGAGGTTGAAAAGAATACCCAGATGGGTCAAAATTTCAAGCCTAATCCCACTACCCAGACCCCTGAGGAGAAGGACTTGGAGGATCCTGACATTTCTAATGCCATGGGTAGCCCCAAGGATGGCTAGGATAACTAGAATAGAGGGGACAAGCCTAACTCAGCTCTGGAGATTAATAATATTGAGGACAAAGACACTTTTGAGATGGAGGTTGAGGCTGATGATAATGATGGCAAAGAGGATGATACAAACTTAATTGATAGCAATGCTGAGGACTCGGGGAAAAATAGCTTTAGGGTTATGGACGAGGATAATTTGGACTCCCATGACTCCCCCAGCGCCCGTAAAGAAAATAAGAAGGATGACAGTGAGAGAACCCTTGATTGTAATAGGTCCCATTCTCTTCAGGACGATATCAGAAAGATGGATTTGCAGGTAAAAAGAATAGTTATTATTACCCACCTAGAAATTGCTAAGAACAAATCCATCTACAGTTATAATCTGGACAAGTGGGTGTAGAATGACCTGGTTGATCTGAAGAACAGATGTATCAAACTGGAAAATAAGAATCCTATTATTGAGGAAACTATTGACAAAATCAGGAAGGAGATTTCTCTCAAAGCTAATGTCAGTGTTTTTGATTACGGTTTTGATTTGGATGATAGAATTAAAAAAGTAGTTGAGAATGCCATGATCCCTATCCATGAGAAGACAAGCAGGAATGAGGAGATGCTGAAATATTTGCTCGGCCTAGCTAATACAGGAATGAAGTCTACTCTGGAGAATTTGAATACACTCAGCAAAATGTTGGAAGGAAACAAAGACGCCCCCCTAAGTGACAAAATTGACCTGACTGACCCTAGTCAACAGATGGGACCTCGCACCAGGACTAGGTCTAATACTAAAAAGAAGGTCAAGATTGCAGATCAGGACATTTAGAGTTTGAAAGATAATGTTAAGATCATGCAGGCCCAGCTGGAGGAATCCGAGGGCTTCTTGAAGACTATGTCTTGATCTTTGTGCTAGTGGTCTTCTCTTTTTTGTTTGTTGTCCAACATTTTTTTCTTTTTATTGTGTACAAGCTTATTGAATATTTGGGTTTTGATCCTTTGTAGTCTGTTCCCCTCTTTGGGACAACTAGTTGTTCTTAGGGATATCATGCTTATCTTTTGTCTCTATTGTTAAAGGGTTTCAGGGCCCCTTCAAAACCTATTTTTACCGTAATCAAAAACATATTGTGTTCTATTCAAGGGATATGGGATACACCATTAATATTTTTTATTCTACCATTAGGAAACCTAATTCTAACTTTACCACAACCAATTATTTTTAAATGAGAATCATCACCCATGTACACCTTACCTTCATTGAAGTATTCATATTCATAAAACTAATCTCTATTAGAGGTTATAATAAAAGATACATCTGAGTCAATAAACCATGCATCACTACCCACATAGGTGGCCAAAGATGGAATGAATGCAACATCAAATTCCTTCTTGGACTCAGATTTGGAATCAAATTTCTACTTTTTCTTCTTCTTTTCACTCCTTGCAAAAGTGTCCAAGCTTACTAACATTCTAAAAAATAACTTTGGACTTTCAATGAGATTTGGTTCTCCTCTTGACTTGGATTTTTTATGCTTCTCATTCTCCCTTCATTTTTTCTAAGGTCTTCCATGAATACTTAGGGTGTCCTTAGCATTGACAGATACTTTCCTCCCCATCTATTCAAAAATAAAATAACCCACCACATATTGAATCTTTAAAAAAAAGGTACTACTAATACCAACAACAAGAAAATTCCATGAATTAGGAAAAGAAAAAAGAAATATCCCAAATTGACACCAATAGATCCCAATTGAGCCACTAAAATATTGAATGCTTCTAGGTGGTCTATACAAATTCATCCAACGTCTTCCATTCTCAAGGAATACAATATATTCCTTAAGAAAATCTTGTTAATTAATTATTTTTCTTGATACATTTCACCAAATTTATTCCATAGCTTCCTTGCAGAGGATTCTCCATTGACATTGATTGAAATAGATTTTGACAAACATAATCTAACTAGACCCTTGGCTTTATGATCCATAACATCGTATTGATAAACTATAGTAGGATCTGTAGGTATGAAGATATTCTCATCAATAATATCTCAAAGATCTTGATCTATTAACAAATCACCCATATTAAGCTTTCACATCTCAACATTATTTCTAAAACATTTCTCCACCTCTATTATCCTTAACAAACTTTCCATCTAAAAATTCTTGCAACAAGATCACAAAGTATCTTTTGCACAAGCTTTGATTCAAATCTAGATTAGTTCAAAATACCTAACAATCCACAACTAAAACCAAATGTTATCACGCTCTAATACCACTTGAAAGGAAGTTAAGGTATTAGAACACCTTCCTATGGTAATCTCAAAAGGGGGGTGATGCAATTTTTTTTGGATCTTTACATCAATTACAAAAAATAAATAGAAATAATACAAATAGAATCCATACCATAACATGGTGACTTATACAAGGAAAACCCTTTACAAAGAAATATCCCACACTCCAAAAGCCACCCAATATATTATTTAGAAATCAACAACATAATACAATATACTTGTAGAGAAAACTTCTCATGGAAGTATCACCAAGTAGATATACAAGTGCTACCTAATACACATAGACCTCCTTAATTGTTAAAGTTGAGGTTCATCCTCTTCTTTGGAACTTTTAGATCTACTTGACTCTCCTTGTAATAATTTTCCTAAGGAAAAGACTAAATGCCAATATCTAGAAGCTCAGGAGAGACAAATATGATGTGATCAAATGATCAAATAATAATCAATAATCAAATAGAATGAATTGATCAGATCACATACAATATAGGAATGCCTGAATATATAGGCAATGTGATAAGACTACATCATAAGGAGATGATAAGCTATCAACCACACTAGGTGGAATCACATGTCCACAAAATGTGGATAATCCTCCATTGTACATCAAAGTATATGCAACATGTGCGACAATGAGAGAATGATAATGTGATAAGAGCACTAAAGGTGGATCTCACACACATAAAGGTATGCGATGACAACTATCATCATGTAATGTGGAATTTCTCCTAACCATGTGCTAAAATGAAATGCAAGCTCCTAGGTGTCTCAATGATAACTAATATGCAAATGCATTATTCTAAGTAAACTTAAGTAAAATGTAATTAGTAAATACTTAATTACACCAATACCTACCCTTAAGTGCAACTTAGGGGAATGCACTTAATCTCACAATGCAAGATGGGTCGATGGATACAATAATAGAATATGTGAGAGAGGACCTCATGTGAGGGAAATATACCCCCATAAGAGAGAAGAAGTGGAAGAGAGACCAAGTAACCCCCCCTCAATGTAGAATGAACACCAATGGTAGATGCTCTAGGCTCGATGTAGAAATTGCTCCATGGGTGTAGAAAAAAATTCTTCCCCTTAGGAAGAAACAAGACCAAAGGTGTATATATGAAACCTCCTCCCCAATCTATAGGAAGAAACCTCACAATGTATGGAATCTCTGAAACCTACTCAAGAGTCCCCAAGTCAATGTTGAAAGGCGCTCCCTCCAAATCATGTGTACCAAGCCACTCTGCTAAAAAAGACAAATCAAGATCAATTGAGGATGAATGTAGAACATGTACCAAAGACCCAAGTATCTCCTCTAAAGGCAAAGTGACCTCCTCCAACTGTTGTATCAAAGTATCCATAATCATGTCACCCTCAAAAGAATGATCAAGTAGAGCATGAAGATGAGGGTCAACATGCTCCCTCACAATAATTGAAGAAGGAACATCTTCAACAAAGAGAAGATGAATGTCATAAATGAAGTCTCCCAAATATGAAATGTAGGACTCCACAAACAAACTTGCAATGTCTGTCAAGTAGTCATCCCATGGAACCAAGTCTATAAGATAATGAATATCCTGATGCACTGAATCACCTGAACCTGTGGTTGTGTGAATGCAAGCATCATCAGGAGCAAGAGTAGAAGTAGTCTCAATAGGAGGAGATGAAATGGAAGGCTCCAGAACTTTATCATGAGTGAGAATACCCAAGTTCAAGTAGCCAAAACTCTCCTCAAAATATGAATCATCACTGTAAGTGTGATCATATGTTGAAGAATCACTATCATCAAGAGGAACAAAATCTACAAAAGAGTACAATTGAGAAGAGTGGTCCACCATCCCAGTAGCAATAATTGCTCCACTCTCCAAGTCTTTGATGAAAACTGAATCAGGTGTAAATTCCATAGTCTTCTTTGTAGCACCATTTGTGATTTGATAGATAGAAAGAAGGTTATTGGTCAAGTGTGGAACACACAACACATCATTTCAAAGTGTCCCTCCCTAACATCAATACTTCCTTTCCCAATGACATTCATGTAAGTGTGATTGCCCATCAAAATAGGTGGAGATTTGCAAGGCTCAAATGATGAAAACATTGACTGTGAAGAAGCCCCTTAATCTAGAAGCCACCTACCTGAATCGAGACTTGAAGAAGCATATAAAGCTTGTCCTTTTTGAGTGACAAATGCATGACCCTTTCCTTTATCTTTTTGTGAATTTTGTGAAGAAGAAGTTGAGGTAGACATCCTGGAAGGCAAATTGATCTTGTTCTTTACAAGAAGATCCTTCAATTCATTAATGTCCTTCTTATAAAAAAAGTGTTCTTCATGTCCATCCTTTTTGCAATATGCACAAAACCGCTTCTCCTTCTTTGAAAATTCACCCTTTTGAGGTGATGTATAAGTGCCATGTTGAGTGGAAGTTGATTTTGCACCTTCTTGTTGAGACTTAGACTTCCAATTTTTCTTCTTCTTTTTACTTTGATTACCTTAAATCTCATGATTAGCCACCAATAACTTGGAAGTTGAAGACTTGAGAATCCCCATACTCATTAATTTGGTTTGTTCCAACATCAACATTTCTCCAAATGCCTCAAATGATGGTGTAATAAAGGCACTTCCCATAGTCATCTTGTGAGTATTGTATCTTGACACAAAGGCTGCATATTCTGAAGAAAGATTACCCATCATATGATGAATCAATTGTGAATCCTTGATGGTGATTCCACAATCCTTGAGTTGTGCTCTCAACTCATTGGCTTTGTTGATGAAATCTTGAATTGTGCCAAAGTTATTAGGATCCAATTTGAGAAGTTGTACTTGAATTATGAATCCCTTATCCTCATCCACTTTACCATACAAATCTTCAAGTTTCTCCCAAGCATCCTTGGCATTTCCCAAGGAGGAAATGTGAAACAAGAGATCTTGAGTAACACATGTTCTTATAATTCCAAAAGCTTGAGAATCTCTAACTTTCCAATCAGTTAATTCCTTATCATCCACATTAGGTGCTTTAATTATTCCATCCACATGATGATTGAGTCCTTTTACCATTAGCTTGCTCCATACATTTTCTTTCCATGTAGCATAGTTATGTGGAGTTAATGATGGAAATCTATAAGGACCCATAATGAAAAACTGAAAGAGAGATAGAGAGAAAGAGACAAAATCACACAAGGCATCCGCCCCCCCCCCAAAAAAAAAAAAATCAAAAAAAAAAAATCACTCAATCAAAGAACCCTCCCCAAATAGATGATTTGGGCACTTTATATATAGTGCGTGTACAATTACCACTTTCCAAAATGGACCAAAGTGGACTTCTAATTTTGATGTTTACAACAGAAAATATGAAGCTATAGAAGACTCAAGAGGATAAGACACTAGACCCCTCAAAGATCTAATCAATTCTAGTTTTGATGTTTACAATAGAAAATATGAAGCTATAGTAGACTCAAGAGGATAAGACACTAGATCCCTTAAAGATCTAATCAATTACAAGTGACAAAATAGGCCAAAATAGACCATATTTTGAAAGTAATATGTCCACTCAAAATTTCTCCAAAATGATACCAAATCTAGAAAGTAGACCAAAAATATGCACTTTCAAAAAAATTGCACCTGAAAAATGTGTCTGTATGAGCTTGAACGAAGCCTCTAAAGTTGCAAAAATAGGGATTAGACAAGTACAATCACCAAAAACTACAATTTCTACAAAATCCATGCACCAAAATTAGAAAATAGCTGCACCACTAAAAAGCTTAGGAAATTATACCCAAAATCAAAAAATATTGCACTCAATTTGGAGTCCGGATGACCAAGTTATGGCCTCCCAAAGTTGGACTGCCAAATCAAAACTACATATGGTGAGGGTTGCAAATTTTTGAAAGCTGATGATGTCAGTAGTTTGATGTCTTAAATTTGATGGTCATACAACCGTCATGACAATGTAAAAATGACCAGAATTGACGGTCAAACGACCATCAATTTTAACATCATGAAATGTTGATACGATCACTAGATTAAATTTGACATCTTGGGGACCATCATGGTAAAACAAAAAATGTCCACTTTGACGACTGGACAAACGCAAAATTTAACATAGTAAAAATGTAGAAAAAATGCAACCATTTTCTAGTCGATCTACCACATGTCAGATCTGGATTGGTTGCTGACATGGGGCTTTGTACTGCCATGTAGGCTAGAACTTGCTGCATAGGCTATGGAGGTGGCACGACTGAGGAGCAGAGGTGGGGAAGACTTGACGCTAATTGGGCGTGGTCGGGGGGTGGCTAAGCTTGGTGGTGGGCGGAGAAAGGGTGGTGTGGAGGTGACAACTCGATTGTGGATGTGGGACTTTAGTCCCACATTCACAACGTAGTGAATGTTTCAAGGGTTTATAACCCCAAATGCCCGCTAACAAAGGAAATGAGCTTGGGCTTTGTCAGTGGGGCGTGAGCTCAACTCACTAATCTGCAGTTAATGAGCTGACTCAGGTATGATGTGAGTTATTGAATTGAACTATTTGGGTCGGCTCGCTGCTTGACTGACTGAGGGTGATCCGATCGGTTCAGTGATCTGATTTTTGTTCTTGCCAGAAGATTAGTCCTAGATGCAGTGGGCTAGGGACTAATCAATTGTATAAAGCTAAACCACAGTGAGAGTAACAATAAAGATGAAAGCAGGCTTTGTGGGATCTGCTTGTACTGTACGCATGTTTTGGGGGTTGGAATACCTAGTCTGTGTCACAGCTGTGTACTAATGTACAGATCTGATTGCCTGACAGATCTGCAAGTTTGAACTAAGCGACAAACAGAGGTGGGGACCCTGAAACAACCCCAAATTTTTTGTAGAAAAATAGAATAAAGCCCTAATTTAGAAAATAATCCAAAAATTAAAAAAAAATTCTAAAAAATTTGTACTGTACCACATATCAGATTGCCAAGTTTGATTTGTAAAACTTTTTTGCTTCTGATTTGACTTTTGCCTAATATAGGCAAATTTATAGTCAAAATTTATGGAAATGACCACTTGAATGCAATGGCGAGGTTAGATCTTTCTCTAGATGCTCCCAAAAACTACTGATATCCTGGATCTAAATCGTGGCCCTCCAAATCTTGAAGCAACAATGGCTCTCCAATGGCTATGCAATGAGATCTTCTATGGCTCTGATACCATGTAAGAATTTGCATAAGGCAAAAAATAAATGCCAAGATATAGAAGCTAAAGAGATAGCACAAGAGAGACAAATATGATATGATCAAATGATCAGATAATAATTAATAATCAAATAGAATGAATTTATCAAATTACATACAATGTAGGAATGCATGAATATATAGGCAATGTGATAAGACTACATGATAAGCTATCAACCACATTAGGTGGAATCACATGTCCACTAAAGGTGGATCATCCTCTACTATACATCAAAGTATGTGCAATAATGAGAGGATGATAATGTGATAAGAGCACTAAAGGTAGATCTCTCACACAAAGAGGTATGAGATGACAACTATCACCATGTAAAGTGGAATCTCTCCTAATCATGTGCTAAAATGAAATGCAAGCTCCTAGGTTTCTCAATAACAACTAATATGCAAATGCATTATCCTAAGTAAACTTAAGTAAAGTGTAATTAGTAAATACTTAATTACACCAACAATCCTCACCATCAAGCCCAATAGGAGTACATAGATCATCTTTTATTTAAGAGGTGGAACTTGAACTACCTCCTTACTTTGTTTCTCTTTTTTATCTATTTGCAAATGAACAATAGAAGGTTTAATCTCTCTCTAGAAAATACACTTCTTCTATAGAGAACAATCTCTGTAATTGGATCCCAAATCTTGTAACCCTTCACACTAACACCCTAGCCAATGAAGATATACTTAACTTCTTGTTCTTCAATGTTGAACTTTTCCCCTTGAAACATGTACATATGCCTCGCAACCAAATACTTTGAGGTGTTTCATCGAAGGACGTTTACCTTACCATGCCTCCATGGGTGTCTTTTCTATGAGTGCTGAAGTAGGAGATCTATTAATTAGATAACATGTTACTGTCTACAACTTCACCCCAAAAATTTTGTTCAAGGCCAACATCACTCAATATACTCCTAGCCCTCTCCATCAACCTTCTGTTAATTCTCTTTGTAATTCCACTTTTGTATGGGGTGTATGGAGTAGTTTTGTGTCTTTCAATCCAATGGTCCTTGCATAACTTGCCAAATTCTATCAAACAATAATCACCACATTATCAGTTCTCAAACACTTAATTTTCCTACCAGTCTAGTTTTCAACCAAGGATTTGAATTCCTTAAACTGACTTAAAACTTTAAATTTAATCTTAATAAATACAAAAAATGTCCTTTTATTGTAGTAATCTATAAATAAGACAAAACACATAGATCAAGACACCGAGGGGACAATAACAAGACCAAACACATCCGCATTCAAATATAATTCAAAATGTTCTTCCATAATGATATTGAAAATACATACTTTTAAACCTCTTTGCATTCTAATCTTAGCTCAATAATGAAGAGGAAATCAACATTTTGAGCCAAATTTGCCTATGCAACGTTTTTACCAAAAGATAATTTTTTGATTCTAACATATGTTTAACAATTGTTGATCTTTTAGTTAGTGATTGGGCACTTAAATGCCCTTCATTATAATGATGGATTGTGATGATCATTGAATCTTGTGTGAATTTTCAAATTGACACAGCCTCCTTAGGATTGTTTAGATTGTTACTTCAAAAATAGAAGATTACATGATATAACTTATGAGGAGCCAATTTCAACAATTTAGAGGTTATCCCATAGATTTGTCCTACGTTTG
The DNA here is from genome assembly GCA_027943335.1 of Chamaecyparis obtusa. Lineage (NCBI taxonomy): Eukaryota > Viridiplantae > Streptophyta > Pinopsida > Cupressales > Cupressaceae > Chamaecyparis > Chamaecyparis obtusa. The sequence goes on along the minus strand of BSBK01009902.1, from coordinate 26,520 downwards.
TATGATTTTCCATATTGTTACAAATTTTTCTTTAAGTAAAATTTGAATATCAAAATAAACTTCATCTCATTTATCAATAGCTTTCCCCTAAGGTTTCACCTTATGAGATGCCCAACTAGTGTTAAAATCTCAACTTTACTACTTAAGTCACAGACCTGAGGGTGTACCATGATTTTGAAAGTTTTAAAGGGCTTTTATATACTTGATGTTTGCTATTCCAAGCCCTCTTTAGGAGTTGTTTTTGCACATAGACATGTTAAATCCTATTTGTGAATCTCACAACCCACCAAAGTCTTTTAGATACCTCTTTGGATTGTATGATATATCATAGCATTCATTGTAATGGATTCACTAATATGTCAAATCCTTTCATCCAATTTATTTTAGTAGAAAATGACGTTCTTATGGAATTTAGCCTTATTACGAGAGAGAGAGAGAGAGAGAGAGAGAGAGAGAGAGAGAGAGAGAGAGAGAGAGAGAGAGAGAGAGAGAGAGAGAGAGAGAGATTACACCAAACAGCGTTCCAATAAGACCACTTTTTGTATTCAAAACTTCTATGATGTTTATTATTATAGTATCAATATAACATCAAACAAAACATGTGACACTAGCACCTTTACACCCTCATTCATTATAAATCCAATAACCCTTGTGATGTTCACCAAATCACTTAATTTCCATATGAAATGGCGTAATATTGGTAGAGGACATAATAATTAGAATAAAACCAACAACCCTCATAATGTTGACCTAATTTCCATATGACATGGCCCAATATTGAAAAAGGACATAATTTTTTTCCCATTAGTAGGTCTCTAGGGAGGTTCAGTAGATCTCTTGGAATGTTTGGGCTTGGTCCTATTATTATCACCTCATCCTGCAACAACATATCTTGATATTGTTAATGGAACAATTTACCTCGTAAAAACTCCCTTCCCAATGACTTTAAGGCCAAAAAAGATTCCTAATTGATTTTGGGAGAAAACTTAGATACTCCATAAGTGATTCCTCTTCATCCACATTTTGAACAACATACCTTATATTTAATTAGAATAATACATTGAAGCTTTTAAAAAATTAAAGTTAAGAACGAAACGAATGAGAATAAATCCCTTTTATAATCTTTGGACAAAACGATATTTCCTGATTAAGGTTCAAGGCTTAATAAAAATATAAGAAATGAATACATAACTCCACACTTTACAAGATTGTACCGTGCAATTTATTATCGCTAGATAACTCTGTTTAAATTTTAAGTTCTAAACTTATCTTCAGACAGATTTCGGATAGAATGGATATCCTCGTAGTGTTCGTCAATATTCTTGCAGCCCTACACTGCTAAAATAGTTTCTCGGAGGACAAATTACAGCGCTCATGCAATAGTAAGTTTTTGCTTTCTTTCTGCATTTTTCCTAGCTTCTGTATACAGGCAGCTATGGTTTAGGCTTGCAGCTTGGAGATGCTCATGAATTTTTTCAAAAAATGACATTGTTATTCTCATTTTTGGAAAATTTGAAGATAGAATCTTTGGTTAAATGCTGAGTGTTTAGTATTTAGAAAGAACACTTAGAGCAATTTGCATCTGTATAGAGATTGGTTAGTGGTGTCAGATTACTTCAAGAACTATTTGTGACAAATGACAGATGTACAATTTCCTTTTGCAAATTATTTACTCCACTATCTGTCGGAATTCAGAAAAACTTTAGCAGAATGGAAAATGTGAGGGATGAGCTCCATGGACGAAGCTCGGGCTCCTTTTTTAGGGTTCTTAGGGTCCTTTTAAGGGCTCCGGGGAGCAGGGGTTAGGGGGAGAGGGTACTGGAGGAGGTGGTGGAGTTTGTGCAAGTGGTTCCATTGAAGTATAGGAAAATTTTAGGATAAGCTTCCGCCAAATGGCACCATTTACTAAAAGATTGGAAGGCAAGCAATAGATTTTAATTGCCATGAGACCAAAGTCATGCAAATTGCCTCTACAGTTTCCCAATAGCACTTAGAAAATCTCGAAATCTCTGTTCTGTTAGACAACTATCTAATTAATGGGAAAATTTAGAATCCTTCCTTCTACGAGATCACCATCCAGTTTCCCAGAACTATTTAGCTTCCAAATATACTAAGCCTCACCCACTACTCAGATAACCAATGGCAGCTCCATGGAACATCTAGGTCATGGTTTTCTGCAATAAGAAACGGCTGTACCTAGTTTTTGTCTTTTGAACTCTACAGCTTCTCAAGCAGCTTTCATGGACCCCTTTTAGTGTGAAATTATTTTACAAGGAATAGGAATTGTTAGAATCCTTCCTTCCATGAAGTTTTTATCTAATTTCCACTCTGCCATATTACACGGAAATGGACTCTAATTTTTCTAAGTATCACCCACTTAGTTAATGTCTGATGACACCTCCATGAGACCTCTATATTATGGTTTCCCGCTACAAGAATGGTTGCACCAAGTTCTTTCTGAATCATGCAGTTGCATAAGGCAGCTTTCATAGGCTCCCTTGCAGTGTCAAACAATTTACAGCTAATAGGTAAATTTAGATTCTTCCCTTCCATGAGACCATTATCTAATTTTGTGTGGAGTCATCTTATAGGGAAGAGGCTTAAAATCTTTCTAATCATCACCCACTTAGAGTCAGTCAATGTCCGATGGCAACTCCATGGGAACATTTGGTTGTGGTTTCCAGCTACAAGAACAGCTGCTCCATGTTTCTTTCTGAAGCCTGAAACTGTATAAGGCAGCTCTCATTGGCCCCTACTGCAATGTGAAGCTTGGAGTGATAGCTCCTTCCATGCGAGGGCAACCTGAGTATTCCTGTTTGCAAGGTTGTATCTTTCATGAGACCACCTGCACATTGAAAATAGGAGCTATATTCCCCCTTTAAGGTTCCAGATCTCAGATGTGAGTTCCAGCAAGAGAGCAGTACATATTTTGGGTGCTGATACCCTTCAACATTGTAGTGCAATTCTCAAGCCTTTCATGCTGATAAAGACCTTTGCATACAAGAAACTATATTACAATCAGTGAAATGCCCGGACAGAAATTTTATGGAAGCAGTTATTCCTAAATCTGCAAATAATATTATAATAGTTTTCCACTAAAAATCACTTATGTTTCTTATCCTAGTAATGAGCATAGTGTGCAAGGCTTAATAAATATTGAGTGTGAACCTACTAAGTCCTCGAAGTGTAATGGTTTAACTTTCTTTTCAGATGGGACAATGTTGGTTTTTAACTTTCTTGTTAGAAGCCCTTTACATGATTTTTTGGTTCCATATATCTTTCTCGTACTTTATTACACACCAAGTTCAGACTGGGAAATGCCTGCATGCGGGGTATGAAAATCAGATGATATGGTCTGTGGTATAAAGGCCAGATACAAGGTTTTTGTGATTGCAGTCATATTTGCTTGTGCCAGATTTTAGATAATAGACTTATCCTCAAAGTAAGCTGGCTACAAATTTGACTGGTGATTGCATTGGAGAAAGTCATTTTGAAAAGTTGATTGCATTTGGGCAGATCTAGGTTTTTATTTGTTATATTCAAGAAAAAGGTGTACCCATTCAGGGCTTTTTCTTGGATGATTGGTATCAAATTGAATATTCATTACTGCCACGTCTGACTATCATTTATATAGAATATTAACTGTCATCTTTTACTGCACTTAGCTCTTTCCATACAGGATATACACTACCAGTTGCTTCACATGAAAATGAAGATTAATGAGTCTCAATATTTGGTTATCAAATTTTACTTTGTGCAAGATAAATGTAATTGATCTATAAGATTTCTGCCCATGAATGTTGCCAAGTTTGTACAGAAAATTCTTATAGTTAGGATTTTTCCCACTTAGTGATGTTTTGTAATTGGTTTTCTCACACTTAATCAAATCTATACTTCATGCAAGCAAATTTATTGAAGCAAATACTCATTATTTTTTACAAGGTGAAAACGTGTCGATTGCTCAGAGTAGCTGAGAAAATGGATCTCTCGTTCTCATCTAATGCATCTCACTATACAAGGACAACAGGCAAAAATTGTGGAACAGTTAATGGGGATGCTGATTCAAATGAAGCTCGCTTATCTTCTACGGGACATTTATCTCTTTGGGCCCAAATGCCCAATAATTGTCCTTGGCTGGTTCTTTATAAAAGGCATGGAAAGCCTATGGCGTACTCCTTTGTCAGACGAACATGGGAAAATTTCTCTTCTTCGTTTCTGCATGAGGTTAATGCTGATAAAGGTATTTGGAGATATTACTATGGATCAGGAACAGGGCCACGCCTGATGAGAAAAGGGGGACTCCGTGTCTACAATCCTCTTATGAAAACATGTTCTAATCTTCCTCCAATGAAATTTTTGCCTAAAGCAATGCCAAAGGCCACAGTGGCAGGGGTTGTGGATGGGAGCAATAGAGAAATCTACAAAGTGGTTTCTGCTGGTCATGATAAGCATACAAATACAAACAATATAGAAATCTATGATTCTGTAGATAATTCATGGAGGAGTGTGCTTGAGCTACCTATGAATGTTTCAATATCCCGCAATCATGGTAACATAGTCTTATGCAAGGATGTTCTCGTCTGTGTTATAACACTGCCTGGGGCATATTCCATGGTCTGTAACCTGCAAGAGGGTAAGTCAAGCATGAGTTTAGTACCATTACCAAGGGCACACAACAAATGTAAATGGCATATGGTTACATGTGGTTCCTCGGTTCTACTTGTAGGAGCAACCGTGGTCAATTCCCATGCAAGAAATTGGCATATGAAAGATGGAATTGTATGGCTGCTACAGAAGGAGGAGGGTTCCTCTTGTAATTGGAATTGGAAGGAGATAACAAGGATGCCTCAATCTCTATGCCAGGATCCTCGGTGGATATGTTCCTCTTTCTATGAATGTGAGTGCATTGGAGTAGAGAATTACTTGTGCATGAGAAGGAAGGCAAGTCGTGATGTCTGTACATATAGTTTGAGTGAGGGATCCTGGAATTGGATTGCAAAATGTCCAGTGGATAGAAGGGCATCAAAGATGATAGCCTTGGAACCCAGTTCTGATAGGGTGATTTGAGACCTGTTGTTTGATCTCCTTATCTATCCTCACGGAACTTGACTCTGTCTATTTGATTGAGATTTTATGTTGCTTTTTGCAGATTTGGATCATTGAATTCAATGGACAAATGAGTTATTAAATTATTTTAACATATTTGAATTTGCAATTTAATGTATTTTGTTTTATTAGTTGTCTTAGACGAGATCCAATTTTCTCAGTCTGCACCTTTCCATTTAATGGGAATATATAAATATGCAAAGGGAATACAGTTCCTTCTTAACATTTCAGAGAACTGCAAGGGTATATCATCTTATTCCACTGTTATTGTAGCATGTCATACAGTTTTGCAGGTAAGGTACTTGAAATTTTAGCATTGAAGCCACTAGTAGAAGGCTAGTGTTTCAATGATCTTTACTCTTATGATGACATTTAACCACAATATAGTTCAAAAAATTGCGACTTTGCAAAATTCAGCAGGCCTAGTTTTGACTCAGATTCAATGATTCAGTTAAAATTTGACAAATAAAAGATGCCATTGGGGAAGCGTTTTATATTAGATTTGAATACAAAGATACCAATATCACATGAACATGCAAATAAAACAAATGATAATATGATATGAATCACAAAGTCATCTTCAAAAATAACAAATCCTATTTAAGTTTCATTTCTTCACGTTTTTCTCTTACCTGTATACATTTAGAAGGTAGTGACTCCTCATTAGGACTACCCTCACCAGGCACGATTCCCTCTAATCTGATGCCTACCACTTTACTTCTGTTGCACCGTCCTTAACTTGTCTCTCAAATTTGGTAGTCTTGTCTTTTGCAAAATATGGTGTTCTTATTATGGATCGTCTATTTGCTATATGGATCAATTTTGTCGAAGGAAATTTTGTTATTAATAATAATTAAGCCCTCCACCTTTTTTGAGAGAAAGAAAAGGTTATATTGTACAAAGACGAGTTACCGAGGCATTGTTGTGCCAATCTATTTCCCGTCCACGCTTTTTGAGAGAAAGTAAAGGTATGACTTTGCGAAGGCATTTTTGTACCAATTTATTTCACATATTCATGTGAATGGAATCACAAAATTCCTATTACATTCACACCCATAAGCACTACAAGGTTTAGGCAAAAATTGAAGGGCTGGCATTTGAAGGTTTGGAGTTTTATAAGTAGGCAATATTGTACACATCAAAGACTTGGTGTGCAGTGAATGCTATTTTCTTTTGGTTAGCTACTGCTTTGTTGATTCTACTTCAAATGGCTAGTGGTGAAGCAAGGAGCACCCCTTCAACATCGTTGGATCTTTGTAACTCTATAATAATTAGATCCTTAATCTCAATTTTAGATGATATATTCAAATGCAAGTTGAGAGGTATTCATAACCTTTTCATCAATATCCTTAAAGTCTTGTGAGAAGAAAAAATTGGGATTCAAGTAGGCCATTATATGAGCAGGTTAATGGACTTAATAGCTCAACATGCTATCAATAACATTTGGAATAGGTTGGAATTCTGTTGAATCTTCTTTTTAATATTTTGTGGATGGCTTTCTTTGGCCTTCTCCATGGCCTTAATAGATATCATGTTGGATTTCATTTCCCTTTCATAAAATGTAAAACTTTGACTAGAGTCCTTAAAACTCAACACCTACAAACAAATTAAAGATACAACTGAAATAAATATTTAAAATCCGAACAATATCCGATCATTGTAGTTTACAAAAAGCAAGCATGAAGGATACAATTTAAAATTAAATAGAAGTTACCTTAACAATCTTTAGTAGCACTCTTTGCAAATACATCTTAAAAACTAATTTTTTGACCTACTACCTTACTTGTTTTCAATCTAGCAACCTTGGCACATATAATGTAATCACCCAAATGACCCCCTACACATCTAACACATGGTAACATTCATGCGAGATGTCTTTATGATACAAGTTAAATTGCAAATAGAAGGTGTCAAGGCAGGCTAATTAATGTGGTGTGTCAGATGGCATGCACCGGATGGATCATGTATAGAGAGACCAGTTTTTAGAACTAATGCATTTGTCATCACCCTATTCACATGGCGCACCATACATGTGTGATACTTGTTAGCACATCTGAAGAGCCTAGCTAACAAAATACTTGTATAAATGCCTATTTTGTACATTTCATTTGGTAGAAGAGACATAATAGATTCTCAAATCACTTCTCTATACAATCATCATATTAATTCTTGAAAAGAAGTGACATGTGCCATAAGCCTTATGCATCCAAGTGTATTTCAGTTTTGCAAATCTATTACATTCATATATTTTATGGTTTCCACCAATTTTGTTAGCTAAATTGTAGGATCACCCTCTAATCTTGCAAAGTGTCTAAAAATGAATAGGCACATAAGGTAGTTTGATGAAAATATTAATTCAGTTCATGACCCTACACTATATGAAAATAATACAACTTTCATCCATAGTCAAACATAAAGTGTTCACAATCTGTTTCCAAGGGAAAAAAATAAAATAAAAATTCGCTAAAAGATCATGAGATTGCCTTGGTGGGCACTATATACTCATCAAATGCCCTATATGCCATAGCAAATGAATGGTTTCCAAAAAGGACAAACACCTATTTAGCTCTAGTACATGGGTTTTTGCATGAACAAGCTTTTAAGTGTTTTAATTCGATTTTGGTGGTTTGCTTAGGTTATTAATCTTTAAGAAATGCTTTGTTTTTTATTTGTACTATAACCTTTAGAATATTTGTACAAGTAGCTCAACTTACCCAAATTTATAAACTACACACCCCATTAAACTACTATAATTTGTTGACAACGTAAAACTAGATTAGATAGATGATAACAACAAAAAGGAAAAACACCTATTTAGCTCTAGTGCATGGGTTCTTGCATGAACAAGCTTTTAAGTGTTTTAACTTGATTTTGGTGGTTTGCTTAGGTTATTAATCTTTAAGAAATGCTTTGTTTTTCATTTGTACTATAACCTTTAGAATATTTGTATAAGTAACTAGCTTACCGAAATTTATAAACAACACACCCCATTAAACTACTATAATTTGTTGACAATGTAAAATTAGATTAGATAGATGATAACAACATGCTACTATGCTAAACCTCCAATACATGCAATTACTTGTAAATAATTCACCAAAATTGATCCTTTATGTACTATGTATAGTTGTGATAGATCACCAAAAACATAATAAAAAAAGGAAAGATAATTTCTTCAATGTGATTGCAACCCCTAGATGCATTTGTTCAACATAGCCAAAGGTCTTCCATCCTTTGATTTCATTATTCAAGAGATTTTCTCTTTAAAGGAGATACACAAAATTAATGTAAAAAATGTTACAATAAGGAGTCATCTAGCTTGTAAATTTTATGTCATGTTGCATGGTTCTAGCATATTTGGAAAGTGTATCTAGGCACTTAAGGTGTATTGGAAAAATAATTTATAATATTTTATTCCCCTCATTATTTGTAATACATTTATAAGGGATGAAGATATCCACCATTGGTGCTAAAGGTGACTTGTGCACACAAATATATATAATTGATTTTTTCCCAAATGTGAATACCTTGAATGAGATGGTAATAAACAAGTACAACAAATAAAATGATGGTTGTTGGGCTTCTAAAAGTGAATCTTTTGAAAGAGGCAACATGTGTCTCTTGGCATTCCTTCATTTGTGACACTTCATGTGATGTTTCAATTTTTACTCTGGGCACCTAGCATAGAGGGAAAGTTTTGGAGCCAAATGTGTCTTTGCATATTACTAGGAGAGTCAAAGGAAGGGACTTTAAGAACAAAGATTCGTCTTTGGGTGCCAAGTTTGGTGCATAAGACCTCTTTACAACTCTATAATGTTAGCTCCTTAAATGTTGAATAAGTGCAGAATAGTAGAATGCAGAGTTATATTGTAGGTGCAAAAACTAAAGAAGAAATGGTTGGAGCACAAAAAGGTTGTTCACATATACACGTATTGCCATATTGGAGGCAAAGAGGAGAATGGAAATGTGACAAATTGTAATCTTGTTGTAAAGATAATGCTCACTTGGTCTCTCTTCTTGGTATAGTTTTTCCTTACAAGAGTCTCTCCCCAAATTGTGTGTCATGTGATGCTTTATGTTGCTGATTTATGCCTTTTTTCTGCTATTGTATGGTGATGTTATCTTTTATTTATCTCTGTTATAAGTTCACATAAGGTGGTTTTAAGCATGTTATGTTGGCTGATTCATAATCATAAAAAGGATAAATCTAATCACAGTGATTCCACATTCATAATAAAATGGTGAGCACATGCTTATAAATATGGTCAAACTATTACTTCATAGTAGAATAACAAAAAAATATATAAAAATTTATATTGTTGTGTATTAGTTGATATAGCCTTAATTTTCTTGTAAAGCCAAACTCCCTTATCAACAAGAATATAACTTCCCAAAAAGTATATATTGTTTTTTTCATTAACAATTAAGTATTAATTATTTATTTAATCAATGATGTAGTATTCCAACATTTTGCATACTTGGACAGATTTTTTGGGCAAGTTTGTATCAATTTTGGAACAATTAATTTTATTTTTTTCATGTCAATTATCTATATGATGAGTTATATGCGAATTGATTTAGTTATTATTTTGTAAAGACAAAAAGTGATGCAATCAACCCAAGCAAGGGCCCCCTCGAGGTAGACTACAACCACACTTCGATTTTGTTAGTTTAAATATTTTAGTCATCTTAGCTAGATTTAATTTTTGCGGTGAAGATTACTACTATAATTAATAAACTGCATACCAATAGCCTAAAAAAAACATAGCAATTCCCATATAATTCTTGTTTGATTGAAAATCATATAATAGACTTCATTGTGATTCCAACACAATTGGCTAGGATAAACCCCAAATATTTAGCCATACATATAGTACTAACACCATTTAAGAATATTGCATACCTAGGTTTGACAAGATACATGTAGCACATCATAATTGGTAAGTCACTTGATATGGGATGATAATATATATTGAGTTGACTACATGCTTATGTTGCATCAAATTTATTGACTAATGATAGTGCACAATACCAAAGTCAAAAGTAGATGAATTTTTTAGGTAGGCAAGCATGGGTCATAGAGATTGATCTTTCATTGTAATTGCATTCAAGTTTTTACATCAATATATATTTTTTTAGGTTGTTGAGAAAATAGATATCTTGCTTGATCTCTATTTGTGACCGTGACTAAGTAATTGCGGGATTTATTGAATTCAACAATTAAATCCAACAACTCTAACACCCCTTATAGGGTTTGAAGCGCATATCATCCTAACGAGGGGTCAAGGGGTAGTGTGTGATGTTAGAGGCTTGAAGGTGGTGCCCTATGTATGCATGCATGTATGTACATATTACACACACACATGTTTATATGTATGTATGTATGTATGTATGTTGCAAGCATCTATAAGTCTCAATGTACCTAATAAAGTGTTCAAGGGTACATAGTGCGTTGAAGTTATTTAATATTTGTGGCCAATGCTTAAAGGTAATTGTAATTTTCAAGTGTAGGCATATTTATGATTATTCATAATGTTTGAAAATAAGAAAACACCCATCTTGACATTCCCATGAAGAAGTTGAAGAGTCATGATAAGAGGGAATGGAAAAGACACTTTTCTAGGCACCGATATTGGGAATTTCTATATTAATCTCCTTAGGTGCCATTTTGGGAAATTTCTAGGGACTTCTACAAGTTGTGTGGAACATTTCTTGGATGTCGTGTGTTTATCTCCTTAAGGGGGCTTGAGTCTTCCAAGAGGCACACAAGCGCTATAAATTGGGGCTTTGGATAGATGCTTACACAATCATAGTTGAATCCTTAAATATAGAGCTCAAGTAGAAAAACTAGTATCTCTAACTTATAGATTTGCAAAGCAAATTTGGGTAATATTTTGTAGGTTTTGGAATATTGTATTTACATTCTCATTAGAATAATAAGAAAAAAGTTTTTTCTTCTTGCACTTTATGTGTTGTTGTTTGGAGTATCCATTCATCATATACATATACATATACATATACACATATTTGAACCATTAACCATAAGGTCACAAATCTTACATTATAGATTACATAGCTTGTCTTGCTCCATAAGGAAAACCCTATTTTATGAGGGCATTTTATTACATCTATGTATTGTATTGGATTGCGTGTTAGATTTTTCTCATAGCTAAGTTAATTATTGATCTCTGGTTGGTGATATCCATGTGAAAACTTGCTCTACAAATATATTATGATCTTGTTGGTTTTTTAAAAATATATTGGAAATTTTTTGGAATGTGGGGTTTTTCTCCCAAAAGGGTTTTCCCCACATAAATCACTAGATGTTGTGGTATGAATTATATTTATGTTTATTTCTATTTAGTTTTTTAACTATTGTAAAGATCTAAAAAGTTTTGTATAACCCTCATCTCAAGATTAGTGTATGAAGTTGTTTCACTACCTTAGATTCCTTATGGAGTATATGCATGTAAATCTAACCAAACTATTCTTGCATAGGAGTACATGCATGTAAATATGACCAAATTGTTCTTGCATAGTGCAATAAAAAATAAGATATGTTATTTCATATGTTTTTTTTAATTAAAATCAACAACATAACAAGGGCATTGACCCTTACACAACCATAGCCCAAAGACATCAAAAGAGATCAACAACACAATAATAGAGGTGCTTACTTTTACAAATATAGACCAAGAACACTAATACAAAATTTAGTAGCCTGCCTCAAAAGTGGGTAGACAACTCACCCACAATATGGGGAGGCGAATGAGGGGCTAAAAAATTATTTTTTATATGTCATTGGACAATTGTCTAGGTGATATTATCATTAGGATCCCCACCACAAGGGGGAAATGGTGAAAACCCATTAGAAAGATTGTTAACACAAGGAGTAGAGTGTTGAAAAGGTTGCACATTGTTAGCCAAAGATTGGATGAGAGCATAAGAAACCAATGGAGAAGGGTCCACACAACTAGAGAGGGTTGCACTAGTAGCATGATAAGGCATAGGCATTGTAGAGGCTAGATTTGTAGCATGATCATCATCCATATCTACGGTAGGAGCATCATACCCAAGGGAGTCATCATCAGTTTGTGATGCGTTGTCAAAAGAAGAATCACAAGCCCGAATAGTCAAATGTTCCTCATTAGCATCCTTCCTCCAAGTGGCAGCACCTTTACATTACAAGAGAGGATTGCACATTGTCAGCCAAAGATTGGATGAGAGCATAAGCAACAAATGGAGAAGGGTTCACACAACTAGAGAGGGTTGCACTAGTAGCATGATAAGGCATATGCATTGTAGAGGCTAGATTTGTAGCATGAGCATCATCCATATCTACGGTAGGAGCATCATACCCAGGGGAGTCATCATTAGTTTGTGATGCGTTGTCAAAAGAAGAATGACAAGCCTGAATAGTCAAATGTTCCTCATTAACATCCTTCCTCCAAGTGGAAACACCTTTACATTACAAGAGAGAACATTTAGTTGCTAGATGACTAGTAGATAAACACAACCAACATCGAAATGGGAGGCCCTCATAATCCACCGATTGAGTCCACGATCTTTGCCCCACCATGAGAATCACATCTCTAGGGAGAGGTGTGGCTATATCATTGTTAACCAAAATGTGTGCAAAGGTGGAAAAACCCATGGCAGCCATGGTATCATCCACCTTTAGAAAATGACCAATAGTTTTTGATGGCCTCAAAACAAGATTTCTCCCATAAATGAAGGGGAATATTAAGGAGATGAACCCACACAAGACACACACCAGGAGGTTCAGTTAAAGGGTTGAAGGAGACAACCTAGGGTTTGGTGGAAAGAGAGTGATTCCCCCAAGCCACAACTTACTCATCACTAGATCTTGATCCATGAGGGAAGGAAGAAAAGAAACAAAAAGTCACTTAGAAGGAGGGAGAATCTCAATGGTACCTAAAACCAAAGGTCTACAAGAGTTTGATACTCAACGATGCATATTAGGTAGAGAAGGCTAGAAACCAAAAAATGTGCACACTAACCCACAACATTGGAAATACTCCACATTTCAACCACATCTTAGCCACACACCACCACTGGGAGGTCCTAGCACAAGCCATATGTCAAGATTTCACCATTGGAGGAAGAGTTGCAAAAAATATAGCAATATGATCAAAATTTCGTCCACCAACAACAAAAAGAGGCATGCAACCATCATCATTCACAACCCTACCAGTGGGTACCACATCAGAATAGACCAATAGAGTGGCATCTAGTGCATCCTCAAGAAATGTGGACTCGCCCAAAATGAACACAGATGTAGAAATACACTGAGCTCTAGGCCCTGCAACTATTGCAAAGCCTAGACAAGAACCAAAGATTGGACAAGCAACATGCAAACCCACAAGGGGTAGCAAAGATGCCACATCTGCAAGTGCATAAGCCATAGGGTTCAAACATTTTGTTTGAGAGAGAGAAAGAAATGTTGGAGACATTGAAACCTTTATATGTTATTCTTATTAATTATCTATAATTTTCACATTTTTTGTGTATTGACTTATATAGCCTTACAACTCTTATAAAACCAAACTACCTTATCATGAGAAACTAAGTTCCCAAAAACTAAATATTGTTTCATTCACTAATAATTAATTAACTTATTATTTATTTTTTCTATCAAATAGATATATCTAATATTCCAACATTTTCGTCTTATAAAATCAATATGAATAGAGGGTAGTACACTACAAGATTTGAACCCATTATGAAATTTTGGTGAAGCACCTTTGCTAATTCTCCTTTCCCAACTAGGAAACATCAAATTGACTTCAAAAAAGGATCTCCTATATGCCAAACCTACAAAACCTCTACATAACATGAGAGCGTAAAATATTCCCATTTTCCATGCAAAATGAGAGAATTAATTTCTTTTAAAATCCACATCTCCTCCAAGTGTGTCAAATTTTTTTCTTTAATGTTGCACACTGATAGAAAAATTCCCATTTGAGATTACATATCTCCTCCAAGTGTGTCAATATCCCTCCTTTAGTGTTGTGGGAGCCAATCCCCCCGTTATTGTACAAAAGAACCTCAAGCAACATAGATCATCACCTACACACACAAGAAAGAAATATCATGAAAAAAAATCCCCCTTTTTTCATAAAGGGGATAAATGTAAAATAGAGTTTCACATATAATGTATAATCTTTGAGTGAGAAGGTAACTTGAGATTATAAAAAACCTCCAAACTCTAATGCCTCCAACCTCTAATGTACACCTTCAGATCTTAACCATCAAGTATGACACTAATGACTTTGGATGCATTACTAATAAATGTGATATATGTATAAAAGTGTTCGTACATTAAAATAGGGTTTTTAGATTCAACCGATAATGTATCCATTACAATAAAAGAGTAATTCCATTTGGAATAACCATTCTCTTTGTCATATCATATGGACCATGAGGAATTCCAACATAAACCTTTAGCTTAGTGAGTACTAATTCCCCCTGCTTTGTTTTGTATAGATTCATTCCTTTAATTATCTTCTTTGGTTAAAAAATCTGTGTACACCCTTCTTTCTTCAATGATAAAATAAATATCATCTCCATGCATTTCACTTTCTAAATAAATATAATTATTGAACATTTCCTAACAATATTAACTATTTCCAAAAACATTATTAACGACTTCCAAATGAGAAAATAGATAGATAATGAAAAAATTAAACATAACAAAGTCAAATTATCAAAATGATTTTTGTACACTTTCCTCTCCTCTCCTTGTATTCAAACTTCTAAACAAGCTTTCTCTAGCTGAGTCATAGTTTTACCCTAACCTATGTTGTTCTCCCAAACAAAATGACTTACACAAGAGTGTGAGGTGTATTAAACTCAAGGAATTTAATAAGGAATATTTTTATCTATTTGAATTGGTGCCCTAGAAACATGGAGAATGATGTGCTTGTGACTATTAGGAATTTTTTAGAGTGATTGGACTCGGTTTCATATAATTTGGAGTTATTTCACGTTTTGAAACAATGGCTCAAAAATCTCTTGTGGTATAGGTTCAACATCATATCTATAATTCATGCAAAATTTACCTCGACTTTTTCCCCCTAACATTGATGAGGATCTCCTTCGGTAGTGCCATCCTCAATTTCTATCTAAAATACATTGAAGTTGGGATTGTGTATTCCATTAAGATATTTAGCTCAAAATTCTGATGTACATGGAGAGAGTTTTCTATGAATTTCTAGTGCAACCTTGACATTTTCAGTTCTATAAGAACAAAAATAATTCTTGATCTAATACCATATTAAAAATGGTAGAGTAGATGCATATAGATTTGATCAAACCATTAGTGCTTAGCAAAATAATTGAATATAGATATATTATTCTTTTATTAATTCTAAAAAAAAATTACATTGTTGTGAATTGGTTGATATAGCCTTACTTTTCTCATAAAACCAAACCCTCTCATGAACAAGAGTATAACTTTCTAAAAACTATATATTGTTTTATTAGCAATTTGACGCAATGGAGGATGGGGAGAGGGGCCAAAGGCACACCCTAACTAGATCCACCTTGTAGAGTTCACACGCGGAAGCAACAAACACACAAGTGAGAGAGAGAATGCAAATATTTTTCTTCTTATTCATCAAATTGATTCATACATGTCGGGCTGTAAAGCCTTCCCGGTTTAGGCCAGATATTACAATTCAAGTACAAAAGTCCTCCAACATGCAAGGATCTGAAACAATCTACAATCTTCTATTTTCTACTACCGATGTCCTAATTGATGTCAAAACTACAAAAAAAGATCACATTATATACAAGAGGCTACCGAACAAGTCAGCCTTTAGATCCACCATCAACAGAAGGAATGACCAGATCTAGGCCCACACGCTTCCCAATGATAGATACCATCATTAAATCTGTGACCATAATTAATTGCACTAGTTAGCCTCAATAGGAACTAAAAAAACAACTCGGTAAGAAAGGATAACCGAGCACCAGACGAGTATCACCGAGCGCTAGGGAAATTCACGAAGCACCAAAGAGATAACCGACCAACCCCGATAAACAAAGGAAATTGAACAATACCAAACCAACTCAGTCAAAGAAGGAACCAAGCAACATAGGAAAACAAAAACATGTTTTTGGTGACATGGGATTGCCAAGGACCCGAGATGCTCCTACATCAGACACTTGGGGTTATTTGAACTGATTCTCCAAATCATGAAGCAGGTACGATTCGAGCTGAATGCAATTCAGATTGTGAAATCCATGAACTATCTTCAACTGGTCTATTCTTCCACTTTACCAGATATTCCATATACTATTTTCCTCTTGTCCTTTTTCCAATTCTTTGTTCCAAAATCTACTCAACTTCTTCTATCTGTTTCTTAGGATAATCATTCGATACTGTCATTTCTTCATCCGACTCATGGTACTCATACAAATCAGCAATGTTGAATATAGGTGATATATCCATGTCATCAGGTAACTCAATCTTATAAGCATTTCCACTATCAAATTTCTTCAAAATCTTGCAACTACCAAACTTCTTCATTTTCAACTTCCCATATGTTCCAACAGGAAATCTACCTTTCTTCAAATGAACTATTGCTTCATCACCAACTGCAAAAGTCTTATGTCTTCTAGATCTATCAGCTCTATCTTTGTATTTCTAATTACTCTTCTCCAACTTATGTTTCAATCTTCATACAATGTCTTCATGTACTCAGCAAACTTTACTCCTTCAACACTTCTCTTTCCTTCATCAGCAATATCCATCAAATATGATATACCTCTCGATTGTATGCCATTTACAATCTCAAAAGGTGTTTTTCAAGTACTCCTATTCACTGAATTATTGTATGCAAACTCTGCTTATGCCAACACAGAATCCCAATTACTTGGTGTGTCTCCAACTAAACATCTCAAAAGATTACCCAAGCTTCTATTCACAACTTTGTTAGAAATAGGAAATACTAAGAGGGGGGGGGGGGGGTGAATTAGTATTTCACAAACTTTTACTTTTGCCCACTTATGGATATAACAGATTACTTTAAAGCATAAGAGACTAAATATCATACATAATAGTAAATGTAAAGAACTCATAACACATGATATGTTCTCGAGGAAACCCTAGCCAAGGGAAAACCCCGGTGGGGATGGTACCCACAAAGATCCAATAATCAAAAGATATCATGTTAAGGATGTTGACCTTGTTAGGAGTCTATTACAAACATATAGTGTATTAGTCTTGGTTAAGGGACTATAGGCCTTGTTAGAAGCCTCAACCCTGTTAGGAGTTGTAGATACAAAACTTGATTACCAGATGAGCTCACTACCCAAACAAGTAATATAAATGTTTACTGACTACAATATGGTACTACTTACAACTTCGCATCAACAACTTTCACTGCTATCACAATATACAACTATCACAAGTTACATTTCAAGTATGTTCGATACATCTTTATTTATACAAGATACAAACATAATATCTTTCTCCAGTCAGCTTGCATATCTTTATCCAAGAGTAAACATCTAGGATGTTGTATCTTTATAATATTAAGTCATTATTTTGACAAGCAAAATAATCCCTTAATTCATTTACTAGTTCTGCCTTCAAAACTGCTCTGTTGGCTTAACTCTGTCATCGGTAAAACAATCATAACTTTGTCCGTACTGTCTGTACTCTTTTGTGCACTGAGATGGGGTATCCTTAGACACCATAGAGTCTATGTTCAACTACGCAAACTCTGATCATACTCCAGTGAACGTCGCCAAAACAAACTGTATCAGGTGCTCTGTCAAAACACTGTTTCATACTTAGACAATTTTAGTTTGCGATCTTCCATTCTTACTTTCCAGCTTATGCGATCTTCATAGGGAACATATGTTTCCATAATGACAATATCCATGTACATACCTCAGCCAAATTGCCAACAATTTCCCCCTTTGTCATTGGTGGCAACATATGAGAAAATTGGCTAAGTGTACAAGTCAAAATCTCAAAATTTGTATCAAAATTGTGGCCATAGTATAAAATAAGTATACTATCCTTATATCTCCTCAAAATATACACATAATCTATAATACTTCATAATACTCCATAGAACTCCCCCTATGAGTATCCTTCCTTATCATATATAGACAATTTTCTAAGTATCTCTCCCCCTTTGACAACAATGACAAAATAAAGGGTGGAAAGGGATATACAAAATTGCGTCAAAACTTTTACCTTACTGTCTTATTGCAGAGCCAGTAGGCTTGCAACACAATCTACAAAATCTGACTTCCAAGCCTCAAAATCTTTCTCCCATGCCTTCTTAATTGATTCTGCTACATTGAGTAAAGTACTCAATCCGTATGCTGCAATCTGACAAGCTTGAAGGGACTCAAAATTGAACTTCTGAAATGATGTCTTAGCAGTAAGACATTCTTCCAACTGCTCTTCTATTATAGTCAACTTGATTGAGACATGCTCTCTCAAGATGTTTATCCTGATAATTTTCCTATTCTTCTCATCATTCAAAGTCCTTATCTCATCACATAATTTTCTGATCTTTTTCTCAACTGCACTGATCTTTATGTTTGTGCTGGCCATTGAGTTTGTCTCTGCTACAATTTCATCTTGCTTCTCTTTTATCTTCTCTCTTCCTCAATTATTATATTTTTAGATTTTGTACACTGAATGTACAAACACTTTCCAGTCTCAAGATGTTTCCTTAAGTTCTTAATGTGTCTGTCAAGGCTGTCAATGTCATTTTTGATATTCTGACTTATATTTTGCAACATCTCAGCTTCATAAGCCGCCTGAGCCTTAACCTTAGCAATATCAATCAAATTAGTGAACTCAACATCAAAATAATTTATTATCATCTTTGCTCTTTCAAGTGGGTCTGAATCAAAGACTTTTGTAGATATAACACTTTGTAGCTTCTTAGTCAAATCTTTCAGGCTACCTTCCAAATTCTTAACTTTCTTGTTCTTTCCAATAATTTTGTTCAAAGAAGTGATCAACTCTAATTGATCATTGTCATCAACCTCCTTGCTCAAATCTTCAATCAATGTTCCTATTCCTTTCTCCTTTCCAGTCTTAGGAGTAAGACTGATGTCTTCTTGTGGTTCAATAGGTGTATGGGCCTTTGTTTCCATTTTCTCTTTTGTTCATGTAGTCTTTGTTTCAATACTCTTTTCTTGCTCTCCCAAAGCCAAATTGTCAACAATGTTATCCAAACTGTTGAGTACCACATCATCTGAATCTAAAGTAACTTTTGTTCCTTCAATGTCCATAGATTCTGTGCCAATGTTTATAGAAGAAGAGGGAATATCTTCAACTTCAACTACCTCTGTTGCTACCTCTGCCTGTTCTGAACTCTGTTTCTCTGTTGGTTCTGCAACTGATTGATCTTTGCTATCTTTTCCTGCTACCAAGTTTGCTAGCACTCGCACAACTACCTGTTCAGTTTCAGTCTTTACTTGTTCATACTGACCTCCCATTATTTGTATAGTTCTTCTTTTGGTTCTTAATAGGGTTTCAAGTGGCTTGAGGATCTGTTTAAGGTGGTCATCATCTCTTATGTCATAGAACTGTCTTATCACATTCTCTCTCATTTTAGTATCTTCTTGTGCTCTCATCTTTCTTCTCACAAGTCTGTTGTACAAATCTTTTGGTATCTTTCCATGAATAGTATCAAATTTCTTATTTGTCAAAATCATATGTGTAACCATTGCATTCTCTAGATTTAATCTGTTAGAGGATCCATATAAATCATAGTATTTGTTCATTTTGGTAAAGTCTCCATGCTGCAATATATCTTCATTAACTCTTTCTATCCTTGGTTTCCATGATTTCTTCTTTATTGTTACTTCATCATCTTTTATCTCTGCAACTCTTCTAGGTACTGGTGGAACAATTATTTTTTGTCTTTTACCCGGTCCTAAAGCACTTGCCTTCATTCTTTTGCTTGGTGCTGAAGAAGAGGGTTTCTCTGTCTGACTAATTTCTTGCTCCTTCTCAGGTTCTTCAACCTTTACCTTAACTTGAATGGGTTTTGCATTGGATGCCAAAGGTGGGACTGATAGTATCTCACTTTGCCTTATTGCTTCTACAGTCTTTCTTGCAATATCAAATTCATGCTCACTCATATCTGATTATTTTAGAATTTTCTTTATTGTAGTCTCCACTCTCTTCTTTGATTGTTTCTCTTCCTTGAGTGTCTTTGCTAAATCAAAGTTTTCATCATATGTTCCAAATCCGTTGCTATGAGCATCCACTTTACTTTTCAACAATCTACTAACATATCCTTCTGTTTCAAATTCAGAGATTTCATAGCCATGAGGGTCTATGAATTCATGTCTAGGTTCTACTGCCTCAATGTAAGTGAAATCAGTATCAACCATAAAACATATATCATCTTTGTATTTCTCAACTAGGGATGGAGGAATTATTGATCTATTTACCACAATGTTCTGAAAAGTTTTCAACACTAACTTTACACTGTCATTAACCTTCTCAATAAGATGTTTCATGTAAAATTTATTGATTCTTTCCATAGTATTCTCACCATTATTCCAATCAATAGTGTAAGGAAATCTTCTTAGCAAGTGGAAGAACATGTAAGTAACCAATGAGGAAAATCTAAAGTGAGTGTATTTAGCTTTCTTTATCTTTTCCAAATTCTCAAACAACTATATTCTCAGAATTTCACACATATCCACAGGCTTCTTCTCCACACACATCAAATAAGCAATGTGTACCATACCTTCTAGCATATCATCTTCTCTAGAACTTCCACAGAATTTTGTTGTCAAAATCTTACACAAGTATTTTACATCATCTTGCTTAATCTTACTAATGACTATACCTCTGCCATTGTATATTGAACCGGTGTTATCAATCACAATCTTTCTCATGTTTTTCTCATTCAGTGGAATTGCACCAACTTTTGATAATCCGGTCACATCATGAATTAGGTCTGCAGTTATGTCTATAACTCTGTCTTCTAACCAAAATTTACCATTATGTATCCTACTCAAAATGATCTTAGTACACTCCTCATCATCAAATTCATATTTCACAAAGTACTCAATGATTTCATTGTTTTCTAGATGTTCATAACCTTGTTTCACTGACATATCCTTATTGTACAATTTTTGATATTCACCATTAAAATTACTCTCCCTTAGGGTTTCATATTTGCATCCAAGATAACTTTTAAAATTCTCTAAATGAAGAACTCTATCTGGTACAGATGATAAAGCTAAACTGGCATCTCTTTTTGAGGGTTCAACTAGATCTTTCTTAGTTCTAGGTCTATTCTTATCCTTGATGTTGTGAATCAACAACACATCCATGATTATATCTGATTACTTAAGCTGATTCAAGATCTTAGTCGGATAAATACCTTAAATTCACAAAATTAGGGCTTTCGCTAGATCGGTGCTTCAAACTTCTGCAAATCGCTTCCAAACTTCTTTCTTCGCTCTCCAAATCACTTCTAATCACTTGATAATCACAATAACTTTGATTTCAATCTTTTAATACTTAGCATTTACTCAATTTGACATCGCATTCAATTCTTTTGCCACTAAAATGCCAAAAGCTGATTTTGTAAACCTGCAACCATAAATCTTTTTGCGACCTCGCAAAACACAATATTTCTTTTTTGCGCACTTAACCATAGCATTAGTATAACATAACAAACCTTCATCTAACTGCACAAAACTTAACTCATTCAAAATCTAATTCTACACTAATTCTAAGTTCCTAAACTACAAAAATTTACATAATTTAAGTGCTTAAAGAAGGGTTAGGTAAAGAATCATTCTTACCATCAGATACATTACCTTCCTAATTACCTTCAATGCTGAATATACCTTCTTGATCTATGCCTTTAACAAATTTTACTTCATATTCATTGCTACAACAACCTTTCTCTTTGTTTCCTGCATTTTCATTCCTTCTTGCATAGTTTCTAGGGTTAGGGTTATGATGATAACCTCCATTGTTCATTTTGCAAAATCTTGCTATGTGTCCAATCTTGTTACATATCTGAAAAATGATTCCATTGGTTCCATATCTAGGTGTTTGCTGATTGATTTGTGTCCTGCAATTTCTAGCAATATATCCAATTTTGTTGCATCTGTAACATACTATTCCATTTCCTCTTTTCATGTCTTCAGTTGATCTCTGATTTGCATTGTTAGTATTTCTAGGCATTCTACTATTGTAATTATTATCAATAACTTTAGATCTTCTACATTCAATAGCTCTATGTCCAAAACCATGACAATTATAACAATATCCATTAAGAGGTTTGAATTGTTTACCTGTACAATCTCTCTTCATATGACCAATAGTATTACAGGCAAAACATCTACCTTTGAATTCTCTTTGCATACCTTTGGATGATTCATCTTGCTTCGATGGTTCTTCTTGCTTAGGTGCATCTTTAGATTTGTTCTCATCTAACTTCTTTTCTTCACTGCTTTCACATACATTCAGATCTGGTTTCTTTCTTTCACTAACTATCTTCAATATGTTAAATCCAAGACTAGTTTTGTCATAGAATGGTTTTCCATAAGATACTTGCTCATTAATCTTTTCACTGTTTGAATATAGCCTCTCAAGTTGTTGTTTGGATTGAGTCAATTCACCTTTCATAATCTTGTTGTATTTCTCAAGTTCATCATACTGCAATTTGACTTCATCAAATTCAGATGTTACCTTGCCAAATTTAGATTTCAGATCTTCATTCTCATTCTTTAAACTTTCATTCTCAGATCTTAGATTGTCATTTCCATCTTTCAAGCTAAGTTTCAGATTTTCTATCATTAGTTCATGCTTAAGGATCACATTTTCTTTTTCTAAATCATCACAATCTTCAACAAGAATTTCAGATTCCTTCTCAGATTTTAGATCTTCTATCTTACCTTTCAATTTGTCAATAAGATTCTTTGCATCATCATACTTTCTTTTCAGAGTGTTTCTTTCATCAGTAAGCATATCAATTTGTTCAAGAGCTTCTTCAAGATTCTTCTGTAACTGATCCATATCCATAGAGATCTTACTCAACCTGCTAGGCTTTCCTTGAATGTTCCTTCTCCGAGTAACTGTGCCCTGATACCAATTGTTAGAAATAGGAAATACTGAGAGGGGGGGTGAATCAGTATTTCACAAACTTTTACTTTTTCCCACTTATGGATATAACAGATTACTTTAAAGCATAAGAGACTAAATAGCATACATAACAGTAAATGTAAAGAACTCATAACACATGATATGTTCTCGAGGAAACCCTGGCCAAGGGAAAACCCTGGTGGGGATGGTACCCACAAAGATCCACTAATCAAAAGATATCCTGCTAAGGATGTTGACCCTGTTAGGAGTCTATTACAAACATATAGTGTATCAGTCCTGGTTAAGGGACTATAGGCCTTGTTAGAAGCCTCAACCCTGTTAGGAGTTGTAGATACAAAACTTGATTACCAGATGAGCTCACTACCCAAACAAGTAATACAAATGTTTATTGATTACAATATGGTACTGCTTACAACTTTGCATCAACAACTTTCGCTGCTATCACAATAAACAACTATCACAAGTTACATTTCAAGTATGTTCGATACATCTTTATTTATACAAGATACAAATGTAACATCTTTCTCCAGTCGGCTTGCATATCTTTATCCAAGATTAAACATCCAGGATGTGGTCTCTTTATAATATTAAGTCATTATTTTGACAAGCAAAATAATCCCTCAATTCATTTACTAGTTTTGCCTTCAAAACTGTTCTGTCAGCTTAACTCTGTCATTGGTAAAACAATCATAACTTTGTCCATACTCTTTTGCACACTAAGATGAGGTATCCTTAGACACCATAGAGTCTATGTTCAATTGCGCAAACTCTGATCATGCTCCAGTGAACATCGCCAAAACAAACTATATCAGGTGCTTTGTCAAAAACACTGTTTCATACTTAGACAATTTTAGTCTGTGATCTTCCATACTTACTTTCCAGCTTATGCGATCTTCATAGGGAACATATGTTTCCATAATGACAACATCCATGTACATACCTCAACCAAATTGCCAACAAACTTCTGTTTGTCCATTGGTCTGTGGGTGAAATATAGAACTATATTTCAACTCGGTGCCAAACTTTCTCCAAAGGGTCTTCCAAAAGTATCCAACAAATTTACTGTATCAGTTAGAGATAATACTCCTTGGTAATCCATGCAATCTAAAAATTTCCTTAAAGAAAATATCTTCTATATGTACTGCATCTAATGTCTTTCTACTAGGTATAAAATATGCCATTTTAGAAAATCTATCCACAACAACAAATATAGAATCATTACATCTTACTATCTTTGGTAATCCAAGAACAAAATCCATAATGATATTTGTATCATCTTAAAATGGAAGAACTTCCATCTTGATAGGTTTAGCACCCTCTTTTAGTGCATTTATTATGACAGACTTGCATTTAGGATGCATTTTCCAGATTCCTTCATTCTAGGTGAAATTAGGGTTAGGATCTTGAGGATTCTCCTTGATTTCCCTGCTTTGTGGCTCTATCCTCTAGGTAGGATCTAGGCATAGGTCCTCCTATCCTTCATCATGTTCATCATAGGCCTCTGCATCCTTTTCTGGCACTCTGACCTATTCTATCATCATTTCCAAGTGTCTGGGCATCCCCTAGACCTCCTGTTCTCAACAAAGATTGGATCTAGACCCCTAAGTCAAGGTTGAGGTCAACTTTGACCTAGGTCAAGGTCAACTTTGACCTAGATCAAAGTCGATCTCATCCTTGACCTTTGTCAGGATTTGATCCCCCTTTTCAAATTTTGGTCCCGGAGGACCCCGAAATCAATGTCGGGCTTCCGGATCCGAATGCGGAAGGGTTTTAATTTGAAATTCATTTAATTCTTTTCCCTTCTTAGTTGGTTATTGTGATTGGACCATAATTTGAGGTGAAATTTGAATTATGGGCCCTTACATTTCTTGAGGAGCCTCACCTTGAAACCTCTATATAAAGACTCTCTCTTGGCTTCATTTTAAACAACGATCACTCCAAGCATTCAAGTGGAGACAAAATTGATTGAAGCAAGAAAGCGATGGTGAAGTGAAGATGAAAGATTGAAAGAGGATGATATAGAAGATCAAGCCAGTATTGATATCAAGCATTTTTGTGTGCACACCATTGTGAACATCTATTTGGAGCAAGAGAGATCCCTTCTTCCTTGATCCACCATTTTCAATATTCAAGCATTCAAAGATATAATCATGGGGTAGCAATTACAGATTCTGAGTTTGGTAAGAGTACTTTATCCTTGGGGGCTTGGTATGATTTCTTATCATATTCAAATCTAGGCATTGCTTTCTCATAACCATTCATGTTAGGGTTTCAATCTAGAGGATTAGATCTTGGCATTACACATTTAATACACACATATTCTATTACATTCAACTATTCATGGAGGTGGAGATCACCAAAGCAAGGGTTTGAATAAGGAAAAATCCTGTATAGCCACCCCAAAGCACCATTTTTAGATATCTACAGTCGCTGTTTCAAGAGTTGCAGAGAAGATTTGAGTACCCTTTTTGTCAAACTTCAAGAATCCGTGAACAAAATTTCTGTCGGAGCAGTTCAGGTCAAGGACGACCTTTAGGGGTAAGATTGTACCCCAGGGTAAGATCTTACCCCACATTTGGGTTAAAGATGACCTTCCTCATAATTGAAAAAGCTTTCTGGGTTTTCGCTATCTCTGTTTTCCTGTCCCAGATCGATCTGGTTGCAAAATTTCCCAAAACGGAACCACAAGCATCAAAAAACAAGTATTTTCAGATCAGCTTTATTATGAGGTACACACTTTATCTTATCTAATTTCAAGCACTTCTAGATTTACATTATTATCAATATACATACATACATACATACATACATACATATATATATGTATATATATATATATACATACATACATACATACATACATACATACATATACATACATATATATATATATATATATATATATATATATATATATATATATATATATATATATATATATATATATATATATATATATATATATATATATCTATATATATATCTATATATCTATATATATCTATATATCTATATATATATATATAGATATATATATCTATATATATATACATATATATATATATATATACATTTATATATATATATAATACATATATATATACATATATATTTTATACATATATACATACATATATATATATATACATATATATATATGTATATATATATATATGTATATATATATATATATATATACATATATATATATACATATATATATATATATATATATATATATATATATATATATATATATATATATCTAGATACAT